>CACRXP010000001.1:5244880-5424830 GCA_902702965.1 Spirometra erinaceieuropaei
GGGCGCAGGTGGCCGGCACAGTCGGACCCACACCTAGACGCAAATATGGTTATATAGCCGCACCTGAGGTAAGCAAACCCCAGCCACCTGTAATACGGGACCGGTGGTAACAGGGCGTTTTACAGGTGGGGCCGGGGAACGCACAAGCGATGAGGTCAAGTAATTGTATGCAAAAGTAAAGCTATTGGGAATGCGCGGTTGTATTTTGAGTGGTTAAAAAATAGGTACCCTAACCTTAACCCCCAATCCCTAACTCTAACCCCTAACCCTAACCCCTAAACCTGACCACTAACAGTATTGTGTCCATCAGGTGCGGCTAAATAACCCCAAAAACTAGTTAACAAGATTATAGCCGACAATAGAGATGAGGGCAGAATGGCAAGGATCCCAGTGTGCGCGGCGAGAGCCACCGCACCCACAACTTCAGCATTTGCTTGCCGTAATCCGATATGGCCCGCGTTGGTTTACCACGTCTACCGCCCGTTTTGGGGGCACCCTAACCTTAACGCTAACCCTTACTCTAACCCCCAGGAGTGTAGGGCAAAGCCACGTGTAATAAAGGCGACGGGGCGCATATTACGGTGCCGAAATAGATGAAAACTACCAGCTTCAGAGCAGAAAAGGGGAAGAAATAACTCTTGCCATTTTCACTACCGTCACAATTTTCTCCAACCTCCCCCCGCTTTTGGGGGATTTCGTTCCCGGGCCAAATAGACAATAAACCAAAACTCCTGATTATCCAAACACAGCGATACAGTCCGCTGGAGTTTGGGTACCCACAAGACCTTGCTGGCGCGAGTGCAGAACTTACATCACACAATTTCATGACAATTTTCTCTCCTACCCCCCTCCCCCCTCTTCCTCAGCTGACTGCACACGACGCCGACCGCACGGCCCGCCTGGTGTATTCTCTGGCGGCCAATGAAGATCTCGCCAGTCTCGGCGGCCTTCTCGCCGCCCGCGGAGGGACGGACGTCTTCGAGGTGGACAAGGAGGGCAGGGTGACGCTGCAGCGAAGACTGGACTTCGAGAAGAACTCTCACTATAGGCTGCCTGTGAGAGTCAGCGACGGCGAGTTTACTGCCGATGCGACCCTCCACGTCCTCGTGGGCGATGTCAACGATGAGGCGCCCCGATTTGAGATCAATCCCACGCAGCTGGTGGCCGAGGAGGGTGCACCGCCTGGACGCTCAATTGGGAGGGTAAGTGGAAGATGAGGCCCAGCTGTGAGGTAGCCAGGATACCTTATGGTGCCTGCGTAGATATATCTAGGCCAAGTGTATTATCAGCAAAAAAGGAGGCCGGAGTGGCTGTTATTGGTCCATTTTTACTATCAACTAGCCATGCACCAAATTCATGTCATTAATAGCGTATATTTCAATTCAGATATGGCCAAACTGAGATATAACTACCTCCCAAGTCAATCACCAGATAGCACTTTATACCTTGAGCATGGCAGACCCCAATCCCAGTCTAAATTCATTACTGAATACAGTTCACAGTGCCTGCGAGAATGGGATCGCAGAATCAGGCGCCAGTAGTGTAATCCCACATTAAAACGCACATTTCTGAATCGTGCATGCGCTACTAAGTTCTGAATCGGTTAGGTATTGAACTTTGTTCATATAACCATGTGTTATTCTGAATAAATTTTGAATCAAAGCATTAAACGCAAATTCCCATTATGTTGCTGTATGAAATCACCACCTTTTGTTTTCGCGACTACACGGTGAACACTGTCACCAAAGTCGACTTACTTCGAACTGTATCACTTTCGGGATAGATAACCAAACGTCTGCTGAGCCGCCGTAGTCCAAGGAAACGAATATAGTGAACATACTGCCGGAAACATCATTTCTGAGGCCGATAGCCATACGCAGAAGTCTACCCAGTGGAAGTAAATAAGGGGTGGGGGGACTGAGTGTTCTTCAGTCTCGCCAACAGACGCAACGATTTCCCCGATTAAAGAATCAAGTTTAGAAGGGGAATTGGGTGGAGGTAATAAACTGTGCCAGTGGTTCAAGGGTTTTACTAGACTCCAGTCTCAGACAGGTCGTCATGTTTCATTCTTGCCTGGACCTCTTGGTCGTGGAACATTTGGGTAAGATGCACTGCTGGTCAGCAAAGGCAAACTTTCGAGAAATGTCCATTCCCATCTCAACTTGCTTCGTTTTTAACTTACTGATCATTTGTTACTATGCTATCACCGGCACCGTTTCTGGAGGCTAAGCATTATAACAAAATTAAAACATCGATGGCGGGTGGCCAATCAGGATAAAGGTGAAAGTGCATATACTCAGGTTGCTGGCAAGGTAAGCGTTAATTCAGTGACGATTCGATTGTCGTTACCAACAATGTCCACCATGTGCCCCGCAGCGTTGTGGGCACAGGAACGGTGACTTGCGCGTGACGAAGTCTATTAGGATAGGGGACTTGGGATGCACCTACCGCACACCCTCCCTTCCATCCATCCGAACCCGGTGTCATGACAGAGTTAAGAAGATTGGAGGTAGGGCAGGGCACAGTGAAAGGCAAAGTTGAACTATCCGTCTACACGTGCCACACACCCACACCTGGTTCGCTCGCCAAGGAGAAGGGTTTCACACAGCAAGGAAAGGGGGCCGGCTCGGGTCCCAACTGTGTGGGAGCGTCAGTGGGGCCATGTTTGGAAGGAGCCACTGCAGCCTTATTATAAGTCCCGGAAGGCCAATTTTATCGCTGAAAGCCTTCCAAGCCACGGCTTTTGGAGCATCGCAATAGTTTAAAGGTGCGTCAGATTGGCTTTAGTGAGGAATAGGCACCGAGTCTGGTGTGGGACGGAGTCCCCAGAGTCGGCTTCAGTCTATATTACCTTTCGCAGGCATCTGGTGCTAGGATTGGGCGCGGGCAGTTGGGGTGGTGTGGGCCCTCGCCTAGGCGTCCTACCACACCTCCCAATGCATGACATTTGTTATGAGTTCGCAGTTCCAATAACGCGTGTCATATCCTGATCTAGTTCGCATGCCGTATTTTTAGAATCTTTGCGTTCAGTTTATCAAGCCAAGAATTGGGTAATTGGTAGCTCGATCAATTAACATTCCTCTTCAAAGTGACCTTAAAGTTTAATTTCAGCGACGGCAAGTTCTTCAACGTAATTAGACGTCGTCGCAGCAAATTCTGTTGACTAGCCTCCTACTGCGCCCTACGAATATACTGTTTCCCAATATGTATTCGTTTCGCATAAAGAATACTCTGGTGTCTAAAAAGGCACCAATCACAAAATAGACACCTTAATCCACTTCCTAAAGGACTGAGTCGATGGCCGCTCGCAGCACCACACTGACTGATATCATATTAACAGTAGAGTAAGCCTTGAAAGTGCGTGTTCTAAGCAAGAGAGTCTTTTAGTCAGTGAACTGTCGCACACATTGCTAAGCGGCTGTAGAAACGTCACTGTTGCGTCCCCAAGATAGCCATTTCCTTACGCATACAGAATATAGGGTTGGATATTATTCTAACATATATGGAGAAGGGAGGATGTCCGTAAGGGCAAGCACTGTGTCGGCAGTCGGCAGAGGAATTACATTCTGAGGGTTTAGATCTAACGGCTTCGTTCGAGAACTAAGTTATCATTTATCACGCCCAATGTTAAATAGGAAAAGAAGAATCTTGAGTGTTCTGGCAGATCAGAACAGAGAGCTTGCTCCTGCTTGTATGATTTCTCACAATTGCTGTATAGTTCTGGGATTTACATTTTGACTATTTTATTCGCTGTTACGCGCCTATTATTATAACTTATTTCAAACCACACTGCTGCCCCTACGTACTACTAAAAAGTGCGTTAAGAGATGTAAATTCTAGATGGTTCGCTTGCTGCGCTAGTCGACTCATTAGCTACTTCAGTTTATAACAAATTGTTACGTGCAACGCTTTATTCCTCATTATTTTCCATGCTAACTTGTAGCCCCAAATATGTTAGTCTGCCCTTGTTCACTAGCAGCCCCGTTCGAAGAGGTAACCGTAATACCCCTTTTCCAACCTCATTGGCTAAGTTTGTCTGGGTTAAGAAAATGCGGCTGACGGCTGACGCCTTCATTCTATTGGTTGGCCTTCTGTTCTGATTCCCCCCCAGGTGCGTGTGTTCGACCCGGACAGCCCAGAGGTGAACGGAGTGGTACGATGTGCTGAACCACGAGACGTAGAACGTCGTCAGGCCTTAGCCTTCTTCCCAGACCTTCTCACGAATCCATCCGCCGGTGTGTATGACCTACGGACGCGTGTGATACTGGACAGGGAAGGTCCCCAGGTCGATGACGGTAAAGAGTTCATCCGCCTCGTCTGTTGGGATGGCAATCAACAGTCCGAGACTGTCCGACAGTACGGTCGTGGTGTCAGTTTCACCGCAACCATGACTGCAACTCTCACAATTCGAGATATCAATGACAATGCACCCGTCTTCTCGCAGTCAATTTATCATGTGCAGACCCCTGAGAACAACCAGATGGGCGCAAAGATATTTCAGGTAGACTCGCCTGCCGAAGTGGATTTGTTTGATTTGGATTTTTTGGTGTTATGCGTATCAGATCCCCATCAGCAAGTGTTTGCTGGCATCCAAAGATTTCGAATTCAAATGTCAGACCTTTGGCGAAGTTTATGTCAGCATCACCTCATGAGAGTCATGCAGTAGTCAGCGCCAACTACAAAGACTTTAGAATTCTGTTAGAAAGCATCTTACGGTCGCTTACCTTCAGGACTACTGGCAGACAATCTCAGGTATCAGCATGATCTTCTTTAGGTTACCCGGCAATTCGACTGTTGCGACTGACGATGCTACCCATGCGCTCCACAAGAGGGTGAGAGCAGGGACAGTGACTCGCGCGCGAGTTAGTTGAAAGTAATAGTGAACTTTCGCAGCATTTACCGCACTCCCTCATCCTCCATCACTTAGACAGAGTCAAGGAGACCGCAGGCAGGTGGTTGGCACAGCAAAAACCCACGCCTAAGCCTACCAACACATTTTCTAGTCCACAACATACAGTGGTCAGGATTTTGCTAAATAGGACAAAAAAGGGGACGGTTCTAATCCCAAGTAGCGCGGTGGGCGTCAGCAACTGAATCTACCCTCACACCTCTGCTGTGGGTTTGCATGCGCCATAACACCTGTCGGATTCCAGCCTAGCTCTTTGCTGGTTCACTACATAAACCGCATTCTTACTTAGGCAGTACCGAGACTTGAATTCTAATCAGTCGATTCGAAATTACAACAAAAAACCAATGACTCAAGTTGTGAGATAAACGTTTATCCTCTCTCGACTGCATCCAGTATACCAAGAAGCTTTTAAGTCCCGTTTTTAATAGACTGTTCTTTCTGATGATGCCTGTCGACGAAGAGCCTGATTCAACCAACCGAACCCTGCGACACAGACAGTGGAAGACGTATTCGGGTAGGGCCTAGGGTCGAAGATCAGCTGAGTTAAGGAGACCCTACAAAAAGTCGTATCCTGCTTAGAAGGCTTGAAGAATGTATATTCGATCGGCCACACATGTTTGCCCTTAGAAACTGAGTTCATATCTCACCTCGCAGTGAACTGCGGTATGCGCAACTCCGCATAACCAAATCCAGCCCCACTAAGAACACTTTCGCATCTGATGATCAGGGTTTCTTCACACGTGACTGACTCATATCGTACAGGTATAATTACTGCGTGCTGCTCGTTCTAGCCGTGCCTGATATCTGGAGCCCCGCGCACGCACAAGGGCAACCCAATTCTGTAGGCAACTCATAGAGACGGTAAGACTAGAGAAGGACTGGATAGTGGTCTCCGAAAATAACTAGACACGAAACACAGTACATCACATTACACTTGTCGGAAGGGGCTCTTTGGTCTCCTGATTTACCAATGCGACTGGATTGTATGCGCTACCACGCCAAAATGCAGCACCCTTAGATCTGCACATTAGTCCAAAGAATCGCTTTTCACACATCCCGGTTTAGGTCACCTAAGCCGCATGGCTTCATACGCCCTCTGATGGTATGACGGGACAGGATCAGTAGTTGTCGGTGTCCCAGGTAGTTCACCTGCAGAATGCATGCGAGACATGTGAGCGGCCAGGACTGAGTCTTGGCCGACCCAGGTTCTTTTCCCCGAATAGTATGGAAACCGATGATCGAAATCCCCATTGAAACGCGGATATTTCCTTCAGAAATATCAGACACAAGGATGGGAGAGAAGAGAGAGAATGCAAATGCCACTTCCAGCTCGCACTCTGCGACTGCAGTCTGGATGTCGAACTCATTAATCTAGCTCCGTTGATGGACGAAGTATGGACTCCTCGTTTTGTCTTATGGCCTTAGAGCACTGTCGTAATTTCACTTTTAAATTAACGACTCAGCTGTCTGTCTAACCAACGCCTTTATTTCCTTCAGGTTACTGCTTACGACGCTGACAGCGGTGTAAACAGTGAGATCATCTACTCCCTGCTGGATCATGCCAACTTCCGAGTGGATCCCGTATCGGGCTGGATAACGGCCTCTGTGGAGTTTGATCGGGAGAAGCGAGACTCCTACCAAGTTAGTGCCAACTTACCCTATCCTGCCATCTTATTCAAGTTGACAGCCGGAAGGTTTTATGAACGGCGGTGACATAGACTTTAGCTCGGGCTTCCTGACTTGACAGTTCGACTGTCGTGGAGAACGAATTCCACCGTGTGCCACGTGGCGCCGGCCCAGCGCTGAAAAGTTGTGCCTGAATTAGTTGATAGTGAGGCAGACTTGCGCAGTATCTAACACACTCCCTTCCTTCATCCATCTTGCTCCGATGGCAAGACAATGTAAGAAGACCGGAAGGGGGGGGAGGGCAGAAGCAGTGGCCGGCAAATCACCAAGATAAAGTAGAAAGCGACTCGAATCTCATGTGATCGAGGAGACTCTGCTGGTAGGATGGTTAACTCAAAAGCCCGAAGACTAAGTGACCCGAGTTCAGACTCCTAGGCGCCTAGCCTGGATGGCGGTAAGCAGTCCAGTAAGGCCCGTCTCCCCCGTTGTGTGAAATCCTGGTGTTGTGTGCATGGGGGGCCAGGTCGTGCCGTGGCGCGAGCAGTCATGGTCATTCGACCATGACAGCCACCGCGCCCATTCCCCACTCCAGTCTGCTGACCGGCTCGGACAGCGGCTGGGGTGTGGGAGTGGGAAGGGAGAGTGAGGTCGACGACTCAGCGCACTTTCTCCTCACTATAAACAATCTGACGCGCTTGAAGCTATCACGGTGCGCTAAAAGCCGTGGCTTGGAAGGCTGCCAACTGACGGGGTACCTTGGACCTCCTCCTTGACCGAAGGCGGTCTGAGAGTCAGGCTGCAATGGCTCCTTTTTAATGTGGCCTTTATGGCACTCCCATCACAGTGTGGGATCCGAGCCAGGCGTTGGCGGCACGCCCAGGTGCGGCTTCGGCCGTGCCAGCCTCCAAATCTCTCTTGTGTTGGTTGAAATCCTGGTTATTTGTTGTGTGGACCAGGGGGTGTGGTGGAACGCCAAGGTGGGGATCCGTCCGAGCCATCCACCTGCGGCCTCTCTCGGCTCCGGTCTTCTTGACTCTGTCTTGACACCGGACTTGGGCGAAGGAGGAGGAGAGACTGTAGGTAGATGCTACGCAAGTCTACCGGCACTATAAACCCCTGCGTAAGTCACCGTCCCTGCTCCCATTGCTTCTGTAACTGTGGGGCACACGGCGGACATCATCGAACACCGATGGTCGAACTGTCAAGGCCCGTCTCAGACTTCCTCGTACTGTCTCTATTCCTCCCACAGAAAGGTAACCTTGTTTCAACTAAACGGGAGGAAAGGATCGATTCAGGAGTAGTCATTGTCTTCTACTGCTGTCGGAAGAATACTTTTAGGACCGCTGTCTGCGGGGAGGGGGGGAGGCAGACTAGGTGGGCACATTAGGAGGCGAGACTGCAGCTACTTCCGCCAGTCCGCAGAATCATACCTGGACGGAAGGGACGACAGCATGTCGCAAGTCCTTTTTCCCTTCGGAAAACCAGTTTGAAGTAAAACAGGATGGAAGCAACACTGGCTATTGCAAGGATGGCAAAACTGGCGAGAATTACCGAGACGCATAAAAGGGCTCAGTGGAAATTCCAAAGAAACCGATCTGGAGAATACGCATTTAAAAGGGGAGAAGTCAAAGACAACAGCAAGAAAAGTTTTCAAGCAACGTTTTCCAGATAATCTTAAGCATTCCTGGGTCAGATGTGGTTATGTAGCCGCACCTGAAGTAAGCAAACTCCGGCCGCCTCTAATACGGAACCGGTGGTAATAGGGGTTTTTACAGGTGGGGCCGGGGAACGCATAGGTGGCGAGGTCAAGTAATTGTGTGCAAAAGAAAAGATATTTGGGATGCGCGGTCATACTTTGAGTGGTTAAGAAATAGTTACCCTAACTTTAACTCATAACTCCAACCACTAACGCTAAGCATAGCCCTAACTCTAACTATGCAACCCTAACCCTTAAACATCCAAAGCGAAAGTTAGAAGGAGACGACATGCCGAAAGTCAAGAAGGATCACCGGCATTGGATCCAAAAAGGTAGACACGGCAACAAAAAACAAGGCCGCCAACAGAACACACACCGCAACGCACAGCAACACCATGCCAACGTAGTCACACCAACTCAAAATAATTAAGTAGGCCAACAGTATTGTGTCCATCAGATGCGGCTGCATAACCACATCTTACTCATCCCGCGGTAGTATTACTGCGTTTCCCTCTTTCGGAAAACTTGTGAAAAACTCAGCTCTGCAAGAGGGTCAAAAACCACTGTTATGAGAGTTAAGGGTCTTACTCAGGACAAATCTTTGCCAACAGGTATCCTATTTCCATTGAATAAAAACTACAAGGTCCGTTCTAGCATACTCTGGAATGGTTGGAAGTCATCATCGCTGCTATCGATATAGCACTTGTCTGCTTAGGACTGTGTGCACAACGGAACTCTCCAAAACACACACGCACGCTCAGTACAGATGCCAGCTGTGGCTCGGAGACTGAGCGAACTGGGGGCAGGAGGAGGGCGGGACAGGTGGATGAAGTCGAAGCCAAGTTACATACAGGTCACGGGGCCGCAAAAACCAATTTGGTCAAATTGCGCCGATAGGCAGTAAGGCGCTGAAGATCCAAGGCGAAACGCAACCGGCGATGTCTGGCTGATCGCGAGGTTGTTCCACTAAACCGACCCCATGAGCACTTCCTGCTCGACAAAGTCACGCGTCCGCTTTTCAGTGACCGACAAGCATTATGGACAAGGACAAGGAAGACCGGAATGGCTGTGCTGGCATTGTCACCATAGCTATTCCTGTATCTCCTGTCTTTCTCGGCAGTGCTTCCAGTCCGCTAATTACTCGTTGCTATGCGACCGTCTCCGAGGCCTCGTAGTCAAACAGTGGCATTGGTATGGATAACCCGACAAATGCCACACTCGCGTGACTTCGGTTGAGTGTCTTTATAATGGACTACAAGTTTCCTAAAATTATCCGCCCGATTATGGGAGCCAGTGTGTTGCCATACTTAAACGTCATTAGTTAAGGCCTCTTCCGGAGGGACCTTCGGATAACGTCACTAACCTAATCGTGCATTATTCTGGAGATATGAGACGTTCCGTAGAGGGGGTCGGAGTTATCTGGCGTAGCCAGGGGTGGCGGATAGCGAAATGGCTTGAGTACCACAAGCTCTCGAGTGGGGCTTGAATTGATAAGACCTCCAGATGTGGCTGAGCACTGAAATGGCGTCTCCGCTACCTAAAAAGTGATTCAGGTCAAGGGCATATTACGCAATACCTGATGTCGTCCACCATCCACTGAAGCTTGCCCTCCCGCCGTCGATTTTGGGGATTAAGGTGCTACCCATAGACTGGTTGGGACAGAGACTTTGCCCGTAGCAGATCCTCATGACTACTCGAGTGTAATCACAACTCATGCTATGAACTCTGAAGCTGGCCAAAAGTGTGCTCCTATCCGAATGTCCGGTTCACCCCGCTGGCAGTTGACAGTCACCTCCGTACTCATATATGGTGAGTTACCGATCTCATGAAATTTTGGCTAAAATTCTGAAATGCGTTTTCGATTAGGGAGGATTACTTAGGCGCGGTTGTAATACTGATTATCTTGCGGCACAATCCTATAATATTTCGGACTCGACAGGATGTAATCTTTTGAATGCACTACTTTTCAATTTCCTGAAGAAGCCATACTTGGGAAAAAATCACTACTTAAGTAGCTCGCATTTTTCCCATTGATTTTCGGTAGTCTTGCAAATCCAAATATATTTTGTCGAAGCTATGAACAAAAGTATGCTTTCTTTCAGTAGTTTGATGGAGAATGATGTCATTTTTATATTTTATACTCGAAGAAGGAGTATAATTAGGCTTTAAAAAGTTTTCAATTATGAGATTTCCTAAGACCGCGCAATATCCATTCATATAGCATCTTACCTGTTCATTTACCACTGCGCATCATGAAATGTACAACACAGTCCGCATCCACTGCAAAATTATATGGACTCTATATGCTATCTTTTTAAAGGCATAAAAGAGTAAGTGATTTTCTTTATGCGAAACGCATGCACTTTGTAGACTGAAATCACTAACCGCTAATGCAACGACTGATCAGGCTCCAAATTTTTCGACAATTAGAAAACTTTTTAAAACTTAGTTATACTCCTTCTTCTAGTATAAAATATTTTGACGTCATTCTCTATCAAACGACTGAAAGACAGCATAAATTTGTGTGTAGCTTCTATAAAATATATTTGAATTTGCAAGGCCATCGAAAATCAATGGACAAAGTGCGAGCTACTTAAGTAGTCGTTTGTTACCCAGCACGGCTTCTGCAGGAGATTGAATAGCGGTGCATTCAAAAGCTGACATCCTGTCGAGTCCGAAATATTATAGGATTATGCTGCAAGATAATCAGTATTACAACCGCGACCAAGAAATCCTTCCTAATCGAAAACGCATTTCAGAATTTTAGCCAACATTTCATGAGATCGGTCATTCGCCGTAAAGTCAGTGACGTTATCTCATTAAATGCTAACCAAAATTCTGAAATGCGTTTTCAATCCGGAGAGACTTCTTAGTGGGATTTGCAATATTTATTATATTGAGACGCAATCCCGTAACACTTCAACCAGGCTAGGATGTTGGCTTTCGACTCTGATCCTTTTCGGTCGTCTGCAGAAACCGTACTCCATAAAAACAACTACTTAAGTAACATGCATGTTCTATGCTGACTGTCAACGCCCTTATAAATTCAAAAAATGCTTTGTAGAATACCTGCACAAAGATATTCTTTCCCGTTCTCTTTTAGTTATAACTCAGAACTCCCCCAAATTTTACTCTCGGTTTTGAAAAGTTTCTAATTATGAGATTTTTCAGACTATCCAATGTTCACTTTGACCCAACTGTAAAAAACACTCACCAACTGCCACAACACCTCTAAAATATTCAATGTTCGTTCGAAAGGCATCGTATTCACCTGGTTAGTGATACTTCCCGATAAGTGTACAAGATAGTCCGTATCAGTTGCAATACTTTATGAGCCGCATGTGGCATTGTCATAATGGCATAAGGGAACGCGTGTTTTTCTTTATACGGAAAGTAGATAGCATGCAGACTGAAAACCCTGGACGTAAATGCAACGGCTTATCTGGCTTAAAATTATTAAGAATTGGGAAACTGTTTCAAAACCTAAATATACCCGTTCTTCGAGTACAAAATATTAAGACGACGTTATCTGCCACCAAATGAGTAAAAGAAAGCGTATTTTTATGTATGTTTTCTATAAAATATAGCTGAATTTACGAGGGCTTCGCGGATCATTAGAGTAGTCCTTTTTTATCGGATGCAGTTTTTCAGGCGGCCGAAAACAAGTGCATTCAAAAGCCAACACCCTGGCGTGTCTGAAATATCATAGAATTATGCCACAAGATAATCAGTGTTACAGCCCCGCTTAAGTACTCCTTCCTAATGGAAAACGCGTTTCAGAATTACGCTTAACATTTCATGAGATCTGTTGCTGACTGTATAGCTACTTACTTATTACGGTTAGACGCAGGAGCCTGTCTGCCTAAAGTTGGCAACCCATTAAGTTTTGTTGATCTAGACGTCGCAAGGAGATATCATTGAGCAAATTAGTGTCGCAGATTACCTCTAAGCTCTGCCGAAACCTATCCTTTTCGATAGACCTTTTCGCTGCCACTGGTCTGGGCACGGGCTGTCGCCTGCCTTTCCTGTCTGGCAGTGATTGTGGCAACAATGGTAAAATTGGCGGGCTTACAAGAAGGGACCTCAGTTCAGTGCCACGAAAAAGTAACAGAAACGCCCATTAGAGATTCCAAAAAGTAAGTAATACTCGGCAGTAACTGCGCGCTGACTCCCGACTATCCGACAGAAGCCCCACCAACCCCTTAAATTCTAAATTGAACCCGCGAACGAGCGTAAGGGGAAAAGATAAAGCAGGCGAGAGACAGTCCTGTCATGTGGTTCACTACACCATCGAACAAAGCGTACCTGGTACGAGAGTCGATTTCACATCCCACGACAGTTTGAGCTTAGAACATAATAATCATTAACCAGTCGGAGGACCATCAGTCGTTCATATATCACAAACGGATCGACTAGTATGTCACTGCGTGAGTCGCCGCTGATGTTCAGAATCCAATCTGTCTGCATCTAACCGACTTCAGTGTATGCCTAGAGTAGTAAGGCAGAAGAGGAGTCGAGGTCGACCTGCACCTCTCAGATATTTTCTTGGAAATTTCACCTCCCAGCCGAAATGCAGTTTGGAGGCAGGTTTTTACGTCGTACCACCTGGGTCGTTACAGAACTCAATGAGGGAGACGGTCGACAGATGAAGGCCGATAACTCTCCGGACAACTGTCACGGGCACCAAATTAATCTCCAGATGGAATCTATCCTCTATTACGCGCAGCAAAGTGACCAGATAAAGGACTGCAGAAGTGAACGAGGAGTATAATTTGGAAAATCTCCAAGTGAAGTTTTTCGGGGTGGGTGGGTAGGGAGGGGGGAGGACAAACTACTAATGAAGGCAAGGTAAACCGAAACGGCTGTTCTTGGGCCATTTGCCCCTGTCAACTAAACATACCTCAGTCAATTACAGACAAGACTGAAATATAGCCGTACCTCTGGAATCCATGTCTACATGGTTGCTATTAAGATTCCTCGGGGAGGTACACGCATATAGTTATCGACCTCGGATATGATACTTTCGAAATATATTGATTTCCGTGGAGTACAGTGGTTCAGTCGACGTTTGGTGATCTGTCCCGCAACTTATAAAAATAAAAGTATGTCCACCTTACTTATATACTTAATAACAGCACACTCCAGATAGTCACAGAAAGAGAAAATGTGGCGATTCCATACGGCAACATAGTGGGAATTCACTTCTACTTAATGGTACAAAATGTAAGCATACCGACGTATTCACACAAGGTTAAATATTTAAACTATTCAGGGTTTAGTGGGAACTGCACACTTGATAAAAGTGCGAGTTAATATGAGATGACATTATTGTGAATTGGCTCTGCTGGTACCGTTCTCGGAGGCATTACTGGCAGAAGTAAACAATGATGTTGGGGTTCGTTGGGGGTTGCCTGCAATTGATCAAGATGGGAACTTGAAGTTAAAATGGAATTCGTGTCTTCTGTCAAATGTCATCCCTTCTGCCTAGGCCTGGGATGGGAAGTAGAGAGGAAAGTAACCTCCAAGTTTCCTAGGAACAACAGTCAGGCAACATAAGCCAATAGCACTGGACCGTCGTCCTTCATAATCTTACCAGAGTTGTACTATAGTTAGCTGAAAGAACTTTTTGCAGAATCACGGTGTCACAACATGACACTGCTCTGCTACGTTGGAAAGCATACATGATTACATGTCCACAATATACCTACGATCTCAAGTTTGGACTTTACTTCTTGAGCCTGCAATTAAACGTAGTCGAAAAGACCTTCGAGCTGGCTACATAAGATGTGTCAAGCAGTTTCGGCAAAAATAAGGTTTGGCGATTCACAGAGAACGATTTATTTTTTGCTGGCTGGTGCAGTTCTGTGTCATAAAATGAATTCCAACATATGAAGCCTTCAAATCTGACGGTAGAGCAGCGAACAACTGCCCCACTGTTTAGTAATGAAGCTCTCACCGGTAGAACGACAGGTCCGCGTCCAAATAAAAGCAAAACAGCGCTATAAAATATACAGATTCCAGTTTTCATTACCATAACCTCTACTTATTTAATTTAAGTACAATGCGTGACTGATCTCATGAAATGTTGGCCAAAATTCTGGAATGGGTTTCAATTACGAAGGATTACTTAGGTGGGATTGTTATACTAATTATCATGCAGTATGACCCTCTAACATTTCGGACTCGCCAGGATGTCGGCTTTTGAATGCACTTCTTTTTGACCTCCAGCAGAAACCACAGTTTGTAAAAATGACTACTTATGTAGCATGCATTTTTCGTATTGATTTTCGATGGTCTTATGAATTCAAATATATTTTGTAAAAAACATGCACCAAATATGCTTTCTTTTGTTCATTTGGTAGGAAATCACATTGTCGTCATATTTTATGCCCGAAGAAAGTGTATATTTAGGTTTTAAAAAAGTTTCCCAATTCCCGAATAATTTTCAGCCGGATCTGCATTGCATCAGCGTTTAGCAATTTCAGTCTACAAGATGCATGCATTCCGCGTAAGGACAATGATATATTCCTTTATGTCTTAAAGAAGATACCATATAGAGTTCATTAAAATCTGCAATGGATGCGGACTGTGTTGTACATTCCATGAGGAGCATTAGCAAGAGGACATGTGCGGTCTTGCGTGCATGAACATCGCACGATCTTAAAAATCTCATTATTAGAAACTTTTTTAAAACCAAGATATACACTTTCTTCGGGCATAAAATATGAAGACAATGTGATTTCCTATCAAATGAGCAAAAGAAAGCATATTTTTGTGCATGTTTTCTGTAAAATATATTTGAATTTATAAGACTCGAAAATTAATGGGAAAAATGCATGCTACATAAGTAGCCATTTTCTACCCAGTGTAGTTTCTGCAGGAGGTTAAAAAGACGTGCATTCAAAAGCCGACATCCTGTCGAGTCCGAAATGCTATGGGGTTATGCTGCGTGAGAATCAGTATAGCAACCCTACTTAAGTAATCCTTCCTTCCTTCGGAAACGCATTCCAGAATTTTGGCTAACTTTTCATGCGATTGGTCACGCACTGTAAGCATGTGGTATCTGGGTCACGGTTCTGGTTGAGCTTATGAAGGGGTTGCGTTTAGGGTTAATGTTGCAAAAATATAACAGAGCCTGCTCTTTCTCCTTCCGTCATCGAAAGGTGACCATCGTGGCATCGGATAAGGGTGAGCCGCGAAGAAGCAGTTCAGTGCTTCTTAATTTGACAATAGAAGACGTCAACGACAACCAGCCTTCCCTGCTGCCTTGCGGAGAGTTTGACAGGACGAGCGCTGACACCCTAAGCGACAAATCCTCCCCCCACAGCCTCCGGCGGGGCAACACCTTCGCCGTTCGTGAGAACGCGCCAGTTGGCACCTTCGTGGGCCAATTACTGGCAGAGGACGCAGACAGTGGACGTAATGGAGAAATTACCTTCCGCCTACTGCGAAGACACGGTCTGGCTGCAGCTGTTAGATTTGAACTTCTGGCCAATGGCTCCATGTATACTGCCCTGCCGCTGGACCGAGAAGAAACGGTGAGTCAGTTCTGTGACGTTCTCTATTAGGATTGCTTCATAAGGAAATACGGAGAAAATCTGATAAGAGTCGGGGAAGCTAGACTTTAGGAACTAACAGTCGTTGAATTTGGGCACAGAAAGCGCTTGACAGTAGCCAGGGATTAGGTGCAGTAGAACGTTCGACGGTGGTCAGCTCAGGCATATTGATCCAAAGGGTAACCAATCGAGGTCGACTTTTTAGCTGGACATAAAGCATTCTTAATGGCCATTCAAATACCGAACTGGTTACTGAAACACTGAGTTGTTCATATTCAAGTGTCTGAAGCTGGTAACTGCTCAGTAGAATAATTGTGAGAAAGTTCATACGCTCATATTTCAAGGGGCGACTTGTTGCTTACCCAACACACAACCCGCCGCCCAGCGCGCCCACCATCATCACCGAAATCGACTCCGACAATGCCGATGTATCCTGTTCACACTGTTCCTCACACATCGGCCTGGTCGGTAACCTGCGAACCCATCGCGCAGAATCTGGTGGACCAGTGCCTGGAGCACCAACCTACACTCACCGCATCCGCCTAAACTGTCTTCACTGTCCCCGCGCATTCACTCACCGCATGGGCCTAGTAGGCCACATTCGTACTCATGAAAACCTGTGGTAGACAACCGCCGGCCATGCCACACAATCCTACATTCCTCCACCAGCACCTACACCGCAGATCATCATCACCCATAATCACACGATGCAAGGACTCAACTGCCACCTCTCATGCAAGTGGGGAGTGTGCTTCTCGGAACTTTCATCATGCAGCTCCTCTGCTTCATGCGTAATCCGAGTTTAAGGCTCTTACGGTGACCCGAGGGCCGTGACTTGAATGGCTGCGGACTAACGTCTCACCTTAGTCCACGCAGTCAACTCAGTTGTGTGTGCGTGTGGCGGACTGGGGGGCTGAGATCAAGGTTATAACGGGTCCTTCTTAAGTGATCTGTGACGCTCTCACGCCCGTGAGGAGTACGTGTGCATCTCAGTCGACTGGTTATCCAACCTTTGAAGGATGATGACCCAGGCTAAGTGCAGGGCTGGGTCTCACCCTTCTGGGCCTAAAGGTCTGTAAGCGTTTGCTATGCCAGGATCAGCGAGCCGTGGCCCTCGCAGCCTGGTATGCACTGGAAGTTCTCTGACACCTGGTTCCCTGTCGGTAGATGCGCTTGCGCTCCCGCTGGGTATACAGGGGCTGGGCATGACTGCCCAGTGACTTGTATCATCCTCTCCACTTTCTGACCCATTTTTGTTGTGGACCAGGGGATGTGGCGGTGCGCTTAGGGACGGCTACGGCCGCGTCAGCCACTTGAGCCCTCTCTCACCTCCGGTCCTCTTGGCTATGTATTTACACCAGACCCGGGTGGGAAGGAAGAGAGTGAGCGTGGTAGATACTACGGAAGTCTAGTTTCACTGTAAACTAATTCACGTGCCTGCTCCACCTTGCTGCGGATCACACGGTGGACATCGCCAGGCACGACAGTTGAAATGTCACCATGCAAATTACGGCAAGAAAGAGAGAGAGAGATTAATCAATTGGCGGGATTTTTTGTCAATTTTTATAATCTCTAGAACTCACATAGGAATCATTCGTCAGGGATGACGCGATAAACATAAGGGACCAGTAACCAATCAGGAACCAATGCCATACGAGACAAGGACAACTTTTGACAATGGAGACGCGATCGCTGGAACAAGAGTTTTATTTGTCTGAAATTTCAGATTTACACTCAAGTCCCCCATCAGAGATCTTATCAAACAAGGACCATGTTTTACACAAACCCTGTAGCATTTATAAAATTCAGTTGCTATTTCGTTGCATACATGCTAAGATTGGCGGCTCCTGCAGAGAACGCGATACACTACACCAGACTCCTTCCAAGGGTTTAGTCAGTTCGCAATTTTCATAATCCAACTGCTCATGATAGGCTTGTTTCCGTGAGCAACTCCAAAACCTATTCCAACAGCAACGCGTTTTAGGACCCCTGAAACACCCCAGTGCATAGCAGAGCATACCACATCTGCGGTGGGCTTTCTGGTGGGACCGACTAATTAGATCGACTGACAATTTGAAGGACTCTTGTCACATTGGCGACTCTAGAGCACCTCCTAGACTAGCGGACTCGCGTGAAACAGTGGCTGCTCGCCAACCGTCTAATGGAAAGAATTAAGTTTACTAACTCCCTCCAAACTGTTTCAATGACCTCTGTGATAATGGAGATGGTTCAGGGGTGAGGCTTGCAGGAAATAGGAAAAGAAGCTGATCAGAAATAAAGTTATTCGGGGCGTTTTTACAATTAACTATGTGTTGCCCCAAACGCAGGCAATTCCCGGATTATTTGCGCCTTTGTTCGCTCGTGAAAGACGTATATGTTTACATACAGTGAAAATGGTTCCCATAGCAATGCATACACTGCTGCACATTGGCATTGCATTAGGTATTCCACGAGTCGTACCAGACATTCACAAAAGATGTGGCAAATGGTGTCCCCCTTCCTCTTCCACCTTCTGCGAATCCACTGAAATGACTGCAGAAAAAGGCGTATCCATGCAATCATGTTGTTGGGAAGTACAGATTTAACGCAGATGCGTCAAAACGAGCGGACTGTCGGTTCTGAAAGTTTGCACCAAGAACGATTACTTTCGAATTTCGTTAGGGTTGCTTAACTGCTGCGTTTCTCACGAATAATTTAAGGTTTTTATATGGAATATGATTTATTGTTCCTTGAAGCCATCACATACACGTATACGGAAAATATACTGTTTATAGTTTGCGAATCCTGAATACAAGTGTAGTGGCACGTGGGTTTCAAAAATATTGGAGAAACGAAAAGTTTTTCAAAACCGAATCCTACCTTTCAATAAGCATAAAGTTTGAAGCTGATGTAATTTCCTACCAAATGAGCAAAAGAATGAATATTTTTATGCATGTTTTCTATGAAATATACTTGGGTGAATAAGGGCATTGAAAATCAATGAGAAAAGTACACATGAATTAAGTTGTCATTTTTTACAGTGTAGTTTTTGCACGCGGCTAGAAAGAAGTTCATTAAAAAGCCGCAACCTGAAGCAATCGAAGTATCCTGGGATTATACATCTTAAATAATCTTTTCGACTCGAAGACGCGTTTCAGAATTTCTGTTGGCATTTCATGAGTTAGTACAAAAAGAGTAGGCTGTTGGAAAAAACTGAGTGTACATCCAAGTTGCTGACGTCAACCCGTTTTTGCAGAAACTATTGAAGAGTCCCTATGGGCGTAATACCACTCATCAATCAGTCCGAAATGGCAGATGTGCGTGTTGAATAACATCGTAAAGTACGAAGGGTAGAGAACCAACTTTTATTCACAGACCCTCTCAATGTCTTCTATTGTTGGCGGCTTTTTCATTGTATTGTAACTAGATTTCAAATGTCCCTCTCTTTGGAGGCGTCAGTTCGACAAAACAACCAAAAGGACTTTGCAAACCCGATTTTCTGATCTACAGACACGCAGAAACTGATAACAGAATATGGGAAGCAGTAAGATTTTTCCTTTGCAAGATCCGGGGCAAGCTTAATAAATTAGAAGCCTTTCGCAGGATAGAGACCAGTAAAAGATAACATTTCGTACACATCAGCACTGTGAGTCGATGTAGGGCTATTTCCTGACTTTTACTGGTCTTGCGGTGTTTGTTTTTATCTGATTAAACTTCTTGGCGTCATTTTGAAGTAAAAATGTCTTTTGATATGGTTAGGCAAACTACCAACTAATGGTTGAAGTGGCGGACAAAGGCGGCAGCCAGGTTCTTTCTTCAACGGGAATCGTCTGCGTCACTGTACTAGACGATAACGACAATGCTCCCCACTTTGTCTTGCCTGATGGCCTCTATTCGTTCGGTGAGTTGCTAATATCTATCCGCTAGCATAATAAAAGTCTTTCAGAAGCTGCCCTGAGAGACTACTAAACCAAAAAATCAATTTTTCTAGATAGCCGGCTGGCCCTCACAGAGAGGACGGGACCCCGCAAACTGGGGTTTCACCGATCCCGGGAGGACCAATCGGATCAAGCAGAGAACGATCCGGAGGCCCAGCAACGACAGTCAAGGCAGGAGGGTGAGGAGTCAGAGGAACAACGCATCGAACCCTCCTTGCGAATATCTCTACACGAGACGAACGGGCAGTTGTTGACCCGATTGGAGGCGACGGACCCCGACGAAGGCGTTAACGGACAGGTGGACTATAGCCTAACAAGTCACCCCAGCCCACTACGTCGGGTACTACGAGATAGTGACACCATCCTTGCGGTGAATCCGACCACTGGCGAAGTGCGTTTGGCCCGAAGTTTGACCAAGGATGACATGGGTTCGCATCTCTTTGTTGTATCCGCCACGGACAGAGGCCAGCCAGCTCCACGTGTGGAGAAAAAGGTATTTTGGCCAAAGGAAACAGTACTTAAGAACCCCTCGTAGAATATCCTTTTGAATTTCTAACAGTGCCTGTTTTCGTTCACCCAGTTACTCCTCGTCCGAGTGGAGGATATACCACCGCAACTGCTAACAGCAAAAGGTGGTGAGTCCTCCAGTTTTACCGCCTCCACCGGATCAATGATCTCCCTCTTCCATCTCGGATGGGGTTCTGACGGGAAGAACGTCCTCTTACTCACGGCTCTGATTGCCGTCTCGGTGGTACTCGCCGTCATCCTCATCAGCGCGATGATCTGCATGCTGAAGCCCTGCAGTTCTGCGTCTCGCCAGCGTCGAAGTGACCAGCACACTGGTTCCGCCCGTTTCCATAATGGCCGACTCACTGTTGGAGGACCAAGCGGGCCAGCTGGTATTCCACAGGAGGCCCGGCTGATTGACAGCTCCATGGAGACCTTCCCCGACGGTGCTCACGACTACGGTTACGGGTACACGGACCCAGCTTTGGGTGAAACATTGCATCAGACCTTGGACGGTTGGGAGGACCAGTCGAATACGTTCCCACTGCCACGTATGGTCACCACAGCATGCACAGGAACCGTCTCTAGGATGGGGCCCACATGCTCACCTGTCAAAGAAGTCGCTGACGGATGCTCACTGAAACGAACGATGCCAATGCCGGTGATTATTCTTTTACCCAATAGGCTTTTCGATGCCTTGGTTTCTACAGTGGGACTTTCCAAAATAGGCTGGTGCTAGGCAGCAGCTTCGGGTGCGAGAGGAAAGGAGAAGAAAGTCTTCAAAACAACACTTCCGTCGAAGAATTAAGGTGGAAATTAGCTCCAAGCATGTGTTCTATGCTAATTGTTTTAGTTTTAATCAGCGAGACGGCCCTGTTTCAATAGTAGCGCTACCAACTCAGACAGCGGTGCTGACGAACGGGCCTGGGCTGTGATAGAAGGAAGAATTAAAGATATTTCGACTGCTTATGGGTAAAGTTGAGTAAAATATTTGTACTCCAGACTTCAGCCCAACACCAGTAATCAGACATGTGCCAGTTCAGTGAGAATTCTGGGCACAAAAATAAAACAACAGGATGAAATACACACATGGTTAATAGTTAATAGCCCGAGGTCGGATTACTTTCAGAGTTATACTGCAACCGACAAAGCGCTATTAAGGTAGCCATCCAATCGAGTTAACTTCTATGGCTGCTAGGCACCTCCAATTTGATGCAACCAAACCGGGGAGAAAATGCTTTATGAAGTAGGGCAAAGTGTGGAAGGTAATCTTAAGCTAACTATTTTTATCCAGAAACTCGGCGTCCTTGACGCTAAGCTCTTGACGATGTAGAATTTCAAGGAGGTGATCTATGTTTCCAAACATCTCAAAATCACGTTGTTTCGCCACAGGAATAGCAACCTACCATCCATGTCAGTTAATTCTTTGTTGAAAACTGGACTCGCTTTTACGTGAACCTGATACAGAAAAGAAGCAAACAATTAGTTATTAATAAACGCCACTCCTACCAATTTGGGTTTTTGGGGTTGCATGTTTGGGAGACGTCTCGAGAATTCATGTGAGCCAGCATAAATAGGGCAACAAACTGCGGAAGTAATTCAGGCCGTAGTCATCTGAGATCAGTAACGCACTCGGGCTCCGCACTGTGAACTCCACATTCTTTCCAAGTTGCCACATGCTTCTTCGTCTTCGTGGCCAAACTGTGATGCCCTAGCCGCCACTGCCTTTGGAGATATACAGAGTTCAAAATCGAGTAATCGATACACGAGGTCAACCAAAAGTGAAAAAAACATGAGCTCGAGGACTTCACACAGGTATACGTTAGATTGGTTTTCTAGAGACCGAAATCTGACATCAAGGGGGTAAGTCGTGAAGCGTCTGTCTTTCTAACGGTCAGTTCGAGCCCGACTCCGCTTACACAGTCCCCTATTCAACCTGCAGGCAAGGGTTCATTATTATTATTGTTCTTGCATTCATCTACCCGCCTGATGTCGTTTTTGATGACGCAGTTGAGAAAAGCGAGGTCGAGAGACCAAAAAATACCAGCATCCCCTTATAAACACCCCTAAAAATTAAACTTTCATCAATAGAATTTCCTCCGCAGGTTTAATTAATAAGGTCTTGCAGTTAAAGCTCTTCCTAATCCGCCCAGAATACTCAATGTCACGAATAGACTGCTCGACTTAAATGCGCAATAAACAAAAGGTCTGGGTTCGAATCCCGTGGCCTCCGGGCTCGGGATTTGAAATAAGGTATCACTTTACGAATCCTTCCAATCCTGAACTTCTAAATAATATGACAACCCCCTGTAGTGATCTTCCAGGCTGTAAAAGCTAAGCGGGTACTACAGGTTAGGTTAGTTTGACGACGACGACGACGGCAAACTACTCCCTAACAGTGTTTCATATCTCTCCCGTTTTTGTCAGCATTCCTGACATTTCAAAGTACCAACCTCTTTTAATCCACCTGATTGTTTGCACGTTACGTATAGAACTATACGTGCATAAACTCATTCTCAAATTCCCAGAATTCCACCAAAAGCGTGAATTTGTGAACAAGCTTGCCTCGCAAATCTTTGCTCTCTGATAATAATTTATTGTGCCTCGTTCGGCAAATTAGTGTCATTTGTATCTGAAAGAAACAGTCTTTAAGAAAGTGGTTGGTTTGCAGGAAACACTCAGAATTTCCCTACTCCGGTGTATTTACAACATGCAACAGTGACGACACTATTAGTAAGCACCCTAAACGCAAGCTTCGGCAGCGAGGAAGATGTGTTTGAAAATGCAAGTTATATGAGGAGACAGAAAGTGCGCATCGGTGTTAATGCCGTGGAGCCAGTCTGGAGAGTACATTTGATGAAGCCAACAACTTAAGGAAATAAGCCAGCGAGACGGCTGATTTACGGAAAGAATTTAAGATGCCAACATCATCTGTAAAGGAGTTAAGCTATTTAGCGAAATGTCTTTCCGATACAGGAATCTAAGACAGTAGAACAAATGTTCGATCAAGTTTAAGAGGTATCGCAGTTGCTCTGATTGTCCACACAGGCGAGCATTCCACTTGTAAAAATTTGGAAGAGACGTCTGATACAGAAGCGTCGTAGACGTCATTGGGTAGGAACGGTGGCCGTGGATTTCCATAAGCTTAAAAAACTACCTACAAGGTCTACACGCGACTGCCCAGGAATAAAGTTTAGCGCAATGTCAATAGAAACAAACTGTTTCACCAATATCAAGGGCTAAATTTGCCGAGCATTGTGCGTAGGTGCAAAGAGGTGAGATATGTAGTCCGCCATCCACATAACGGAGTCTGATCCGAGGCGAGGAGAAGCTAGCTGGTTTGGTCAGAGACTAGCCGAAAAGACACCACGGTTATATACGCTAACAAGGGAAAAACAACAAACATTTCGCAGCACTCAGAAAAAGCAATGGAAACCACATAAAAAAGGAGAGATCGTAACCATACCAGCCGAGCTTTTTGCTTCGGCGCTGCAAATGAGAGATTAAACACTTGCGCCCTTGGTTGTCGTTGGGATAGACCTCAATTAAAAAAAAAACTTGCTAATCGAACCAGCAGTAGTCGGGTGGCGTCCAACTACGTCCAGGATTGAGATCGGTTCATCCAATCGTTAAAGATGGCTTGCCTCAACTCAAGCTAAACCCCTAAGCAGTTTTCTCAATGTCAACCACCGTTTGCAATGACTGGAGGCAGGCATGAACTCGCTTTCTGTCTGTTAAGGAACCTTGGTGTCTGGTTACAACCTACCGTCCAATCCATCTCGCGAGCGCAGTTTGCAAAATCACGGAGAATGTAATTCGCAGCCGGCTGCTTTCCTTGCAAAGTGGACGCGGAGTTATAAATCACAAACCGGGTAGTTTCCCAGCATTACTGACGAGAAAATGGAGACTGAAATGTTAACTTCTGGCCTACTAACCGTCATCAGCCGGTCAAAGTGGCTTCCACCAAGGACGATCATGCTCACGGGTTTCCCCACTACAACGGAAATTCGGGACATGAAGCCATGCCATAGGATTAATGTAAAGACTGCATTTTAGGACAATGGCAGGAACTCCAAGGCGACTATACATAACAAGATTTATGGATATGTTCTAACCGGAGAGGTAATCAACCGAACTGAATGTTTTCCTTAGCACAGAACCTTTTGAATACGTCTTTGAAAAGCTGTGCTACGAGAGTTGTCGATGCGTGGCGGTGTCACCCAAGGGTCCGTGCTGCGACTTCTGTTCTGTCTGGTCTCTTTAACAAACGACCCGTCAGAGAATTTCCAAGGACGTCGCCATTATTCTGTGGAAACATGGTGTGTATTACGCGTCAACTGACCGCTTAGCTTTGACAGTCGGTGCGCCCAAGATCACCTCCGGTCTCCTTGGCATCGCCTTGTGATGGGAGCCTGGTGGGCGGAGGAGGAGAGAGCGAGGCGGACGCTGCGCAAGTCTGCCTCACTTTAAACTGACTTACGCGCAAGTGCCCGGCGCTACGCCCATTCCGTGGTGCATACGGCCGTAGTCGTCTCTCGCAAAGGTCGAACTCTCGCTGACGGCACAAGTTCAGAAATGAATAGCTAAAGCTGCCACGCCGTTTCTGGCCTTGGGCTAAAAGAAAGGCTAAATAGTCCCCAACTTCCGATGCTTCAGCATAAGAATCAAAGTGCAGACTTTGTACATTTCCAAAAGGTTAATAGGATAGAGTACGTGAAGTAGGATCAATCTGCCTGGCAGAGTTACAAGCGTGATTTGTCGAAGGCACTCCGCAACAACTGTCCAATACCCGAGTGAGTATACAAGGTAAACAGACGAACATTTCATAGGTTGCCATCGGCCCTCGAAACGGTTTATCTATAGGAGTAATCCTGGTGCCATGCGTACGTTATTTAAAAATCCTTATACATTCCAGGAGTCAAGGGGCTCATTGCGACACGATTTATGTGTTGGCACCTCCATCCTAAGGTCATTGAAGATGCGGGCCTTCCGCCTGCAAGTTGCCCCATCTTCAATCCTACACTCTACATTTCTGTTAAGCACTCCAGTGCCTACTACTGTAGGTCCCTGCAGGAGTCTTTGATTCCCCCGGACAAATCTCACATCTGACTGAATGAATGGTAGCGCTCTCAATCGCTCGTTCATTTTAGGTTTGTGGACCGTTTAGTGGGGAGTACCGCAGTTATTTACGTTGCATCTGAAAGCATTCATTTAAGCATTCTCAAGAAATAAAAGGGAATGAGTAAAAGGGCGGTCGATCGACCAGGAACTCACCCTGCCCCCCAAACTCATTTACAAGTACACACAAAATGGCCAGAGGCGATTGGCTGCCGCGGTAACCTCATTTGGCTAGATGGCGGGCCCTCACTACTTTACTTGCCAATATTGTCGCAGAGAGATGGAGTGCCTTGTTTAAAATGCCAAATTCTTCTCCTGTAAGCGGAATTTACATTTAGCAGAGGGCCTACACGCAAAGCCATCAAAACTTTGTCAAATGGGCTTCTCTACCATCACTACAACGGTTGGTAGCCAATCAGCGGTTAGAATGGAGCGACAGACTGCCTACCGCACTGACAGCGCAAAAGGGCTGCTCATCCACCATTTGCTAGTCTGCGGCTGCGACAGCGCAACACGCTTCGGTCAGTAAATCCTACCCGAATGTCTCACACACCTTTAACTTTTGTTCTATAGTCCCACTATTAGTACGTGCGCCTTGGCGTGGGCTCCTTAGCGGAACAAAGTGGTTGACGAGGGGTGATCTGGCCCGCAAAAAAAGGGTAAGGAGAAGAAATCCACTATCGCGCATAATTCCAAACACGACCATACATTTGAGGACTACCTCAGCGGGAATATTAATCGCCAGAAGAGCCCTCGACATTGCCTTAAAATCGCTGTTCGTTTTGCTGAGTGCACTGCGCCCTTGGCAAACCACTGTAAAGAAAGCCACTGGATCACCATTTCTGAGGTCAAATTCCGGAAAATTACATGCAAAATGAAGTGGAGGAATAAATCTACAGAGCTTGTGAAGACCCGTATTCGTAGTACACCTGAAGTTGACACTAGATTAGTCTGCAAAAAAGTCTTGCAGCCTCCTCATCCATTATAAATAACAACTTATTGTAACCATGCGCATTCGGAATAGATATTGCATTAGCCTCCGTTAAGACTAGGAACTGTCTCGAATAGTTAATCAGGTCTATCGTAAAGTTCGCACGGATGAAGATATGAGTATCATCGCCATCTCAATTATCTCTTTCAGGAAGATGAACAAGTTCCAGCTGTCAATACCTTATGGGAACCACCGCACATAGTGCCGGTAACCCTTTTGCCGGCCACGTGCCTCGGGACATCATCCTTTGACAAACGAGCAGAACTCTTAGCGATTCCAACAAACTGCAAGCCATGTCATAAACTGGACTTTGATCTTCATCTGCTGACTGATAAGGACAGAACGTCTGACTCTGGTCAGGGTGGCAGCGATGAGGAGCCTCATGAAAGTCTTAACCTCCAGCCAATTGTCAAGATAGTACAAAGTAAGAAATACTGTTTACTAACACAGATAAAGTACTATATTGATATACGAAATCAATGACTCAGTGATTGTGGTACTAATTCTAACAGTCGATGCTTTCCTTTAGTAGTTACTCAAAATCAGGAAATCAATCCAAAAAACCAAGAAGATGGACCTTGGCTGAGAGTCGCTGAATCCCGTACAGTCGATGGTGATGGTGAACTCAGGACAAGAACGTTCGAGGAGAACTCTACTTTGGACAAAGGGTGTCGAGAGGCCCTCGAGTACGCGTTCGATATGCAGGGTCCGAACCAGATCCCAGACATAATTAACCATCGTAGAATATCCAATACCAAAATGAGTCAGTTGAATCCAAGGGGCGCTGACTAACTTTCTCCCAAACGAACACCTCCAATTCTAAATTCTCGCTAGTGATTTTTTACTGAAAAATCAGGTGGGGTCTAGGCAAAGGTTGGCTTAATCTCCGCGCGAATTTTATCTATTCCATGCGAAAGAGAACTACGTCAACGGCCAAGATTCATGTACCGATTAAAAATGCTTCGGTGAACTTGTACAAATATTTTGTAAATGTAACTGATCAATGTACTAAGACCTCCCACAACATTCTACTGCTTTGTGTTTCATTTTAATTGCAGAAATAATAATAAGTATGCTTTGGGCACGCTGGAATTTTTCTCGAAGTTTCAGGCAGGAAACAAAACAGGATAGGGGAATGAACGACAGACGGCAATGCTAGGACGATCTGCGCCAAAGAGGTGAACTTTCGTCATTACCGGTACACAAGTTACAGCAATCACCACCCCTTTGGGGACCTAACGTCCAAGTGACCTTATAAGGGGGGGGGGGGGTTGCTTGAAACTGATCGAAGGCTTCAGCAAAAATATTCCCTACAACATGGCCCAGAGACAAATGTGAAAACGTCCTTGGTGGGACTAACAGAGGATGAGTCCGGTTTTATTTTATGCAATCTAGTCTCCTGACACGTAAAATATCGGTCCAGGGATAGTACGATCGATTGCCGATGGGCTGGCTTACGACGGGAGGTATGGAGAAAATAGTGTTGGTCTGAAAGGCGCGGCTGAGCAGTATTTAGGTGCGGACAAAATGGGTGACACGCATCTTAGGCAATCAATTCGGTTAAATGGTTGACTGTTGTAAACTGCTGTCGCACTATGACATGAACCAGGGGGAATAAAAAAACATCAAGGGACAAACGAAGTACACGCTATATGTTACTCAAATTTCTTTTTAGTATGGAGCGGAAACGGCATGGGGACAGTAAATGGTAAAAAGCGGAATGCGACGATCAAGAAACCGCTCACGGTTTAAGGGATGTAGTAGGTGTACATAAATTTGCCAAACTAGTTAAAAACAAGGATATTACTGGAGAGGAGAACGGAAAATCAGAAAATAGCGGAATGACCGAGACTCATTGCTAAGAGCGCCAAAGGGCAGGCCGGGGAGAAGTGGTTGGCTGTTTAGTAGCAGACTTTGATGACCAGGCTGCAGAATGATCGACTGCTTACGTAGGAATTAGGGGATCAGCATCATTTTTCGGCAGGATAGCCAACGGCGATATCATAAGGATATTCAATGTGCGGGGAATCGTGGGGTGACTTTGGGAAAAGGCTACGAAACAAAAGTAGATGACGGAACATGATAGTATCTTGAAGCACCGCATAGGTCCTGGGACGAAGAGTAGACTTACAGTTGCCATCTTGCAAAAATCTGCGTTGAAATGTCGACGGTTTGTGAACTGAGAAACTACCCAACCGTAGGGGTAACTGCCAGATATTTTTTGGGCTGTTTGAAACAATAGTAAAGGCAGAATATTAATTAAGAAATCCGCACACATCGTTCGACCGTCACCAACGACGATATTCACTGCGTGTCCCAGAGCGTGGTGGGCGCAGGGGTGGCGACTTTCCCGTAGACTGGTTGAAAGTGACAACAGCCTTCCGCGCATATGTCGCACTTTCTCCTCCCCTACCCACCTGGGGTCGACGGCAAGACAGAGCCAAGTTGACCGGACGGAAGGTTGAACGCCGTGGCCTACAAACCCAAGCAGCCCGTCCATGCGTAATACACGTGCACGATGGATCAGATATTCACGGGAGAAGTAAAAAGTGGAATACCCGCACTTATTCCTGTCGATCCCATATATATAGGTCTATAAAAGTAACCCAGACCATCGGAGGGACGGCATTCAGGGTACTGAGTTCACTTTATATGCAGAATGGAGGGACCATAGAAACGGTCAAAGTAATGGGCATGAGAACTGCGAAAAAAACAATTAGATGACATGTGGTGGAAGGACGCTAACCGATCGTTCTTACGAAACTCACTCGTTCCATTTTGCCTTACGGGCTCCCTCTCGAGCCCAACCAGCAGCCGCACAGCGGCGCATGACTGACGAAGGATGTTATTGCCGACAAAGACAAGGAAGGCTGGAATGGCCATTTCTGGCTTATTAGCCGTCGTCAGCCAGTCATACCCAGCCCCGAGGTGTGTAACACCTGGAGCTCGAAGTCGCGACCTATTAGTTAGAAGTCCAAGGCATCTAACCACTAAGCCATGGGTTCGTTTCCCTGGCGGTTTCGATCTGGAATATGCAATGGAGGAGGCGCGCTCACCGATCGCTCCAGTCTCCCCTGTCTTTTTCGGTAATATCCTTTCTGCCTATATCATGCGCCGCTGTGCGGCTGCTGGCTGAGCTCGAGAGAGAAAGAGCCCACAACGGAACGAGTGAGTTCCGTAAGAACTATCGGTGAGCGCCCCCTACCATTGTATATTCCCGACGGAAACCGACAAGAAGACGAGCCCGTGTTGGGTTTCTAACTAATAGGTCGCAAGTTCGAGCCCAAGGTGTTCCCCACCTCGGAGTTGGGTATGATTGACTGACGACGGCTAATAAGCCAGAGACAGCTATTTCAGTCTTTTGTGTCTTTGTCGGTAATATCATCCTGGATGGCATAGTTCAATATTTATAGGAAATGAAGGATTCAAGCAATACGGCGCGCGAGACAAATAAGTCTCCGTAAAGCACAGTCCAGTCCAACAGAAGCTAGAACACGAATGTATTGTAAATGCTGTCGACCCTGAGTTCAACCATAGCCGAAAGAGGATACCCAGTAATTGTAGTAGGCAAGTCGAGGATAAGTTTGACTGGCTTGAAGAACGAATGAAATTCTGACGTAGGTCTAAACCGGCATTAGAATCGGTCGGCGCAGTTCGTCACCCAGCGAGGCGTTTTCGGTTGAAAAATAAGGACAAAATGGTTAGCAAATACAACATGCGTGTCCAGACCCGCCCATGCAACCCCGTCAGTTAGTGCATAGCGAAGACTAAACGAAGCCAAAACCCACCGTCTCAAAATTTTTGCGAACGCCTCGTTACGAAAAGGATGTATCGGAAGCCGTCAGCAACCTTCCCACGCTCTTTGGATCTGGGGTTACATGAAAACCATAAGGCGCCAAGTAATGAAGTCCAAAGGCCCATTGCCACCATAAGAAACGTCCAGTGGCCTACCGGACTCTGCGCGCCCGCGACCAAGGCAGCCACATCAGAGAAACAGGAGGCTCGCACTGGATGCGGAGGTCTGAACACGCACTACCGGTGAGAAAGGATAAATCCTCAAGTCCAGGCTCAATGAAGCCAAAATTCTCTTGAGGGAGGACAACTAAGCTGCGAATCACTCGATGCGGGATCCTCTGGCCCCAGCTATATTAGCACCGCTAGTATGCGTGGTTTTGCTGGAGCGGAACCCTTGCACTTTCCGGAAGCTTCAGATGTCAGAAAGTTCATGTAAAGGAGCAAAGTACAGAGTGGGCGATCATATGGTATGATGGTTTCGTCCGTTGTCTCGCGGTGGGCCTACAGGCAATGCTTGTCCTGATTAGAATTTCCACTTAAGCCAAACTTCCCAGAATGAGTGAGAACTCGACCAAGCCCAGCGCATTTCTCAAAGAGTAGCTGGACCGAAGAATGCCATCAACATAGTCACCAGTCCCGGCTAAGAGTTTCCCACATCGTCAACTTCAAGGCCGAAATAATGTGTACCAGCTGGATGCAACGGATTGATGAGTTGCAACTGCTGCGCGACCGCTGTGGGGTGACCGTCCTTCTAGCAACAAGTTTTAGTGAGCGTCCAGTGTGTCGCCAGTCTCCTATAAATAAGCAGAATCCACTGCAAGCATAACGCCAGCCGCAAGCGAATGTGACATTAAGTCTACGTGCATGAGGTAGACCCGCGCGTGGCAGGGGTTAGACAGCCCCAGAACGCACCTGTTCCACCATAAACAAATTCACGCGCAATTCACCACTGCTCCCAGCTGCAAACAGTGGTTAACCAAGTTCGTTTAAGGCAAACAAGCCAGTACTTGTGCGGTTGTCGGGCAACGGTATGGAGAAGGACCCAACTTAACTGACTGTGGGCCACGTCGTATGAGCTTTTATCTTGGCATCCATTCGCAGGTCTTTGCAGACATTACACTGCCAGTAACAAACACTTGCCGTGACTTCGAACCATCACTCAAACTCCCTTATCTTTTGAGATTTACTTTTGGTTTATTTTCAGTTACCGCGCTCGTTTCCGTCGTCGTACGATGAGTCCTCCGGGAGAAATTCAAACAATTTCTGCGTTTTCCTGCATTTCGTCAGCTTGCTGTCTAGTGTGCTGCCCCACCTGTAAAACTCCCCTTATCACCAACCACGTATGACACAATCCAAAGCCTACCGACAATAAAGTGGGGTCCTTCTCCATACTGTTGCCGGTTGTCGCTTAGAGAACAGCCGCGGTTTGGCACAGCTGAGGGCGACTGTGACAGTGCAATAACTTCAACCTTTGATTGGCTTAGTGAAAGTCTAAAGTTACTAGCGTCTACGAGACCGGAGACTTGCGCTAGGGGAGGGGGGACAGCGGAAACTAATCCTTTAACCCCCCCCCCCTGTCATGCAGTGCTCGGCTTCTATCTGCTGTTTCATAACAGTACAGTGTCGCGAGGAGTTCAATGACCCAAACGGCACTACTGTGCATTCACCAATCGATTGCAGGACGGGACGCGTCCGCTGGAGTCCTCCCTAAAGCGCCGATCTACGATCTTCGCAGACGGTCGCGTAGCGACTGAAAAGAGCGAGACTGGAGTAGTCATCCCCGGCTCCCGGTGGAGCCTCGTGGCTCGGCTGGCTAGAGCGTTGGCTGCACTTAAGCCTTCGCTTTGCTGTCGTGGGTTTGATTCCCGCAGAGGTCGCCCAGTTTTTCACAGGTCGGTCATGATGCAATAAAAATATTCAGGTCGAAACATCCGTGGCATCATTCCCAACGCAGAACTGCGGAGGTGCGTGGTACGTGTTCATGGTAAGAACATACGCAACTTGAATGGAGCGCCCATGTCGCGAGCATTCCCAACGACAGCCTAATTGAGCGACTCCCTATGGCGACACCGTCACAAGATGTTCGTAGAGATGCAGGCAAAACGTTGGTAGGAGGATATCTTGGAGAGTTTGTATAAATTCCTTGAAGTGCGCCAAGAATCCCGAGGGAAAGCTTGCGCGGAACTGGCCAGTCGAACTTTCTTCTGCAATAACCAGAACATTCGTCTTCTAAGCCACGGAAATGTAGGAATACAGGGCAGACCGAAAATGGACTATCATTTGTGCGTGTCAGCCGGCAACGCGCAGAGTTGGGATTTAGGCTCCCGCCTACTGGCGAATCCTCCCCTTTTGTTTGATGCCCGTTCATATACGAGGACTCTATAGCAAAGCACACGGTGGGACCGTCAGACCTCACCCACACGTAACTTGCGACCGAATTTGGTTGGGGAGAGGCTTGCGCAACATTTAAATCGTTCTCATCTCACCCACTATTTCCCGAATGATGAGATGGACTCAGGACAATGGGGAGGGGGCGGGGAAGAGGACGCGGAAATTAATGAGACTTAACATGTGCTCATTCTCACAAATCAGACTGCAAGTGGAGTCCCGGCGATGAGTTGTCACGGGAGTTACATCAAGGGGAAACTAGTTCGGGCTGATGCTCAGTTAACAAGCGCCCTTCTGGTTCAGTTGGCAACCTACCAAGTCATGATGCTTGGCGCACCGCGTTAATCTAGAGTGTGTTAATTTACTTATTAGTGAGGAGAGCAAAGGCTGGATCGTCCCTACTCCCCTTCCCTCTTTCACGTACATACAAATTGGAAGCCTGAATCAAATTGACTGGGCACAGGGCGTGAGGTCTACGGTTAACGTGTCACACACGACCCAGGTGTCACACGTATCCGCAATAATCATGGTGACAGGGGAGGTAACAGCATGGCGAGGCCGCCTAGCCCAGTGGATGGAGACAGGTTATGAGAAATCAGAACAGAAACGCCATTCACCACCAAGGGTATATACATCATGGAAAAATGATAGAGTGGAGGTGATTAATGAACGCGAAGCAGAGTGTACAGAGATTTTTCAGTCTCCGTGACGTCCCTCAGTCAGACAATTCGACAGACTCGGCAAGCTGTGTTGGAGGGTCGCGATACTGGTGGATCGCCTCGGCCAACATCAATTTTCCCACCGTCTGGCCAGCTAGTTGCGCAATGCTAGAGGCGTACTGATCAACCTGGGCGGACATGAGCGAGGTCTCTAGGCGGATTGGGGCCAGATCTTTGACGCGCATTTCCTACAAAAGAAGTTAGGAGCAGTGCATCACATAAGACGCAAAAAGACCGCCGAAACTGAAAGGATTTAAAACGCATTACTTTCCGGCCAGCAAAGTGTGGCTGGCAACACCAGTGGCCTGTCGGAAACCTAAACAAACACTGCGTATGGGCCGTCGCAATAATGACAATGGGAGATTAATCTTCATTGCAGGACGGAATAGGAGCAGCCGTTGTGTAGGGACGTCTTTCCCGACAGACCGTCACTGCAGTCAATACGACCGAAATACAGCCGACTACTGATGGTTCACTCTATGCGATGGCTTGTGAGTAGCCTAGACCACAACTCCTATCCCAGACAACAAGGCCGCATTTCGCCCAAAATAAAACTGACTCGGCGAGCGGCACTACCACGTATAGGTGGTAAACCTGATGAAACAGGTAAACCGGATCCAGACGGCTAGTACGGATAAACGCGGACATCGAATACGTTAATTACTAGCGTAAAGCGTTAAACAAAAGACATGTATTGTCGACCATGGTACATCGTGCAGCCTACGTACAGTAGATGACCCAAATGATGAAAGGTGTGGGAATTAACCAATGATTGTTAATCACTCGCAAAACGGCATAAATGCATAGACCCAATATTTATATTAACGAAGAAAACTTCAAGCGAATGGAACAAGTAAGAGAAATATCAGAGGTAATATTACGCCGTTTAGAGAAATCGAATTGTTTTAGAAAAGCGGAAAGTTCCGAAACCGTCAAAAATGGTTGTAATTAAGTAAATTCCGGCTTTAAATGTATGGAATGTCTGTCCATACAAAGTAACTGAATAAATGAGACAGCACAAATAGAAGGACGTTTGACAAGAGTCTTTTAATGAGGTTTGCATTCATGAATTAGTATGATGTCAGGTATGGCGGTTTCCAGCAATTCCCATTCTGAGTATAGACTCCAAAACGGTTTCTAGAGAATTCGCCATACTTCTTATTGCTTCTGCATTAAGTGACATGAGATTCATTAAGGCAAACAGGATTTTGCCTGATTACGCCACAGTGACATGTTGCCAGGCCGGTCAGATACTGGTAGATTTAAATAGAATTGACGGGCGCAATCACAAACACCATTTTGTCTATATAGATGAAACTTTTCTGAGATTAATTTGCACTTCTCTTTTGTTTTTAATTAGGCAGTTTTAGATCTGCCCTAAAATATCGCGGAACACTTCATGATTTCAGTGTTTTCAATTGATTTCCAATGAAGACAGGTCCTATATTATGTGTTTATAAAACCTGCAAAGATACTTCTTGAAGAGATTTGCCGAGAGAGTGATTCTTTAGATGTTCCTTTTCGTGTAGATCGTCGTTTGGGTCACATTTGCAGACATACCCACGCATGGAACCTCAGTGTCGGAAAAAATGAACGTACACAAAAAGGCCAACAAAGAATATGCTTTCGATCAATTGGAAAACTTGCTCTAATAAGTCGCCCGTTTAAGTAGTGCCGTAATATTGCATTTTATTGACGGATGTCCGTGTACTTTACATTATTACATGGTGGGGCCAAAAGTCGAAACTTTTGGCCGTTTCTTTCAAGTTTTTACAAAAATACTGAACATTTTTCTGCCGCCAACGGAAGAACATGTCTTTCACCTTATACTGCGGTAATTTTCGCTATCTACGTGCATTTCAAGGCTCTGGTCTAGAGTTATAAATGCACAGCAGATTAACCATGTAAATACCGGTATTTTGCTAGAAATGTTAATGTTTTGGTCGTTTCATTTCTAAATTACGTTTATGCAGAAAATAGACCTTCATATGTTCAAAACTGGAAATGACTATTCGATGGTAGTCATTTTGATGTCGACTCACAATGTTTTCCAAACGGCAAAACAATGTTGATCCATTTAGACGATGAATTGTCTGTGTGCGTTATTACCGCACTTTGGGAGAGGACATCACACACATTTGTTATGATAACCCTTAAAAATCGACAAAACGTCTGGTCCTCAGACAAATAATCGATTTTAAAGTACGACAAGCTCTGTCTAGTAAACGCTCTCGAGGACAAATTACTCTCCTCACGAAGAAAAACATGGCCGAATGCGCAAACGAAATCTAGGACAGGTATTAGCAGAGAAAATTGTTCGAATATATTGCAACGTCCATTCTCGCTCAAATTTATGAACACTGCCTGATAAAATTGCTTGGACACATTTTCTCCACGATGAAAGGACATTAACCAGGAGGGACTCGGCGAGTGGATAAAATGCGCAATGTTTAATGCGTCCGAAAATTCTTATTTCAGCTTCTGTCATCAAGCTTCCTGTGTTCGGTCACATACTGGCTGCCTGTTGCCAGGTCTTGCCAGTCTGAAACGATTTTTGCCCGCGTAAATCAGAATAGGCAAGACTTGGATGACGTTATTTTTTGGGAGAAGCGAGTTTTTAAAAGATTGTACGCATTTAACGTGTGCGTTTTGCACCCTAAAAGGCGGTAATGACGCCAAAAGTCTTTTATCTAACCACATCCGTAATTTCCAGGCCAATACTGACATTCAATAATTAATTGCGAAAAGACCCTATAGAGAATGGTTGTTCATCCTTTTGATCATATAGCAAAGTATTTTTGAAAACATTCGTTTCTGTTAACATAAAATCGGCGAAAATGTTTTCAATATCAGTCACAAAATCACATGTTTTATTTTTCTTTAGTTTTGCTTTAGAAAAAGTGACTTGGCAAAACGATTTTTGGAGAAGATTCGTCAGTTAATCAAGAGCGAATATTGCACGCCTTTGTCGCGAACGTCTAAATTTTTTGCTGGTTAGGTTTCATGTGGAGAAAAAGGATGGTTTAGGAACTCCCTACAAAGGTGAAGGCTTTAAATTAGTGTCTTAATCTGAAAACGTCTATACTTAAAAACCACAGAAACCACACCCAGAAGTAGTCGGCTAAGGAACCGAAACGATCGGAGTACCTACTGACATTTCAGGAAGCCTTCAGGCTCGGCGGACTCCCCCCACTTCGATATGATGTACGGTAATATTACGATAGAAGAATTCTTTTAATACAGAGAAAAGGGTATGCCCATGGTTGCATACGTCCAGTTTCTCGTACACAGACGGTGACGAAAAACTATTAGTAACCAAAGCAGGTGGGGACTTTGTTCCGTCAGCGTAATCGACAGGCCTGTCGCTAATCAAATACCATCCATACAACGTTCCGATTACTACTTAAAGGTAAAGCATATAAAAAGTCAAGCCGAAATGGTCAACGTCCTGAGGGAGACGTTGGAGTCAATATATGTGCTAAGACCAAAATAAACAAATATGCTTTTGAAAAATTGTCCTAATTCGTGTAATGCGAGTTTCAATTAAGGCAACCGATTACGAAAACACTCAAACCTGCTCCAAATTAGACTTTGAGGATTAGACAAGTCGTCTATTTTCTCTTCATCGGCGGCGAACGATCACTCCCACCGCCCCGCCCCCCACCCCTCTTCATCCCATTAGAAACAGAATGGAACCGATTATAAGGGGGGACAACAGGAAGGCAAACAGGGTTTTGGCGACCCCGCTTTTTATGTGGTTGCCAGAGGTCTAACCACAAAAAATCGGCATAGTTACTGACTTTTCACGCATTGTCACTGTTTACACACACAAGGCTCCCCCTCCTACGTGCGACCCCCGCTCCGCCCCGCCCTCCTCCTGCTGGGGCTCCAATCGAGCCGTTAGATGGGGCAAATGAATCGAGTCCTGAGGGGGAGGGAATGAAGCGCAGAGACGTGAGTTGAAATCACGCGCCGTGACAACCTTGTCATAATAAACACAAGCGGTTATTGTATTCGTTCAAGGCACGAACGCACCCTACTCAAATCGACTTCTCCGGGGTGGCGCTCATTGACTGGCGCCCTAGCAACCGCGTACTCAACCGATTACGGATTCCAATCACGATCTGAGATCTGATCTGCAATAGTGATTAGGATTAATGCCGACCACACTTTTTACGTCTGTATGGTGCATCCTCATCCGGAGATGGGGGGTGGGGGCGACCTGATGACTACTGGATCGCTATGTCTAGTCATATCAATGGAACCAAGACATATACTTGCCTTTTGCTTGAAGAATCTCAGGCGCACTTTCTTTGGAAGTAACATACGCAGTGGAAATCTGGTGAAACAACGAAGCTACAAGGTTCGAGTCTTTCTTGCGCACAAAGGCTTTGCTTTAATACTCACATCGAGTGGATTTTATGCGATAGAAAATCGGTGCGGTAGCCTCACCAGGCTCCTTTTAACATATTTCTCCAGCAAATGTTTGGCACCCAATATCGGTAGTTGTCGGCACAACAGAAAAAAAAACTTTTAGGGTCATTCCAGGTAGGTATTTGAAGCCTGCGGGGCCGTAAAAGTATGCGACCGAGCCGTTTAGTTGATAGGACGCACCTGACGCTATCCCGGAGCGAATCAAGTCATAGACTGAAATATCCCATAATATTTGCGGCCATAGTTGTAGGACCTATATCGAGCGGTTCGGGAATACAACTCTAAGCTTCCCTCACTGACCTATAACTGCGCCGCCGATGTCGGGTTAACAAACCTCGCGGACTAAGGATAGGTATGGTGAACAGTTGCGACTACTTTACTCTGATTTGGGTTGCAAGGCGATGCCGAATTTCTGCGACTAGAGCCCCAGCAGAGCTCGCTTGTCATACTTTACCACATCAAGCAGACTTGCATGCGACAATTTGCGTGCGGATAAAGAATGAACCTTAAGGTGTGCGTAGGGAAAATTATGGTCTGACTCGCAGGCATTGCCAGTTTCGGCCTCACGAACACATACTATCGGGGGCCCAGTTTCAGAACCTTAAACTGGCTAGGACGTCGATCATTTGGTTGGTCGCATGACCATCGTTTAAATGTCCGGTCAAAAGATGTTCGCGGCGATACCGCAAATATGCGTTGGTGACAACTAGCCGGTGCTAGTCAGGAGGGTCTAACATTCGCTCACAATTATCACATAGGGAAGCAAACTTAAAGCGGCCGGCAATGTGACTGTCGATAGAAGCGAACACGCGAGTTCCGGGAAGAAGCATAGAAGAGGAAGATGCGATCACTACAACAAGAAGTTTATTGGCCCGACGTTTCGGAGTTTAACTCCAGCAACAACTCCAGTGACAGCGAGCCAAATGGCCGCGTGCTTATCACGCCAGCATCCAACACGGATGATAAAATAGCAGTAATTAACGACTTGGACGCGGACCGACAAGCCATCATCACATCAATTACGACTCACAGCGGTGGTCGCCAGAGCTGCAAATTATACTACGTATTTAGTCCCACGACTGCTGCGTATTAGAAACACAGCACTCCTTGTGCCTCCGCTAACACGAACGGCAACTGTTTCTAAAGATGAGTTCGAGTGAGAATCCAAAACATCCGACTAATAAACTCCTTATTCCAGTGATCGCATCTGCTTCCCTAACAATGTGACTGTTTAGTGGGGCGCCTAGCTTTGACCGAACATTCCAGTCTTCAATGGTAGAGGGGCGCTCACCGGTCGTTCTTACGGAACTCACTCGTTTCGTTGTGCCTTACTGGCTCTCTCTGGAGCCCAACCAGCAGCCGCAAAGCGGCGCATGATATAGGCAGAATGGCATTACCGATAAAGACAGGGGAGACAGTCTCCCTTGTCTTTGTCGGTAATGCCATTCTGCCTATTCCAGTATTCGACAACAATCAGCATACCACAGTGAGGGAATTTTTCAATCAGTTCCTGTGATTGAGAGTGGAAGGCTTCTTTAACACGTTGGTCCACAGCCGATGCCGGTGAAGCGCCGTTCGGTCGTACATGAGGCAGCCGCCAACCATTGTTTGGTCCTCATGCAAACAACGAAAGTTTCGCCAGTTCCATGAGCCACCACAACACTGCATCAATCCGACAAGTTGCAGAGACCGGAGTGAAACGGGATTTGCGTCGCGCGTCTTTGCCCCCCCCACAGTGCTTGAGTCGGAGATTCAGACTTTTGGCGGGCCGCAGACATGCCACTATACTGATGAAGCCAGCGCGCTATCAGATTTATGGTACTACGGTCGGTTAACATTCGCGTCCTTCAATTGATCTAAGGGCTATTCATTACCGACTTTCGTAGTGGACGTTCATTGTTCTCGGCGATGTTTGGGCGAGTCCGCAAATATGACCCAAAGGCCATCTGCATTAGGAAGAATGCCCAAGAACTCCGCACTTCAGTAAATGCTTTCAGGAAGCGTCTTATTTTTAGGATTTTAACCGAACAGAATCTTCATTTATGGACAATCGGTTGAAAACACTGAAAATCGTGAAGTGTTCACCGCTACCAGTGAAATCAAGCAAAAAATACAGCCGATTCTCGTGAAACCGTGTTGGAATCTATATTTAGACTGCAGGATGTTGGCTAACCGCCATGGTTGACATTACACTAATTCCTAATAGAAATTTAGGTGCAAACTCCACTAAAGGACTATTTTCAAACGCTGATCTACTTGTGCTGTTTTATTTACGCGGCTTTTTGTAGAGACAGTGTTTCTGTACATCGAAAACTTCAGTTTACTCAGTTGCAACGGTTTTTGACGTTTAAAAAATTTGGTACTTCTAAAGAATTTAATATGCATTTTAATGTTTCTCCTATGATCTCAATTAGTTTAAAGTCGCTCATTACTATTTCAAAGCTTTGATCCACTCTTTTACGCCGGTTTGCGGAGCATTGGCAATCTTTCGTAATTCATTGGACCCAGTTGTGAAAACTTAACGGTCTCGATGGGATTCGGACCCATGACAGCAAGGACAAAGTTTGAGTACAGCCAATGCCCTGACCACTTGGCTACGTGAACCCACCGGGAGCCGCGAGTTTAATCCCACTTGGGTCTAATTACCCGCCCAGCCTACTGCAACGTCCGGAACCCATCAATTATAGTACACTGAACTGCTTGCCCAAGCAGGATTTTTTAAGCAAGCAATCTAGAATCCACCAGATGACTACGAGGCGTGGACTCGAATCCCACCAAAGCCGCCGAATTTCTCACAACTGGGTCAAATGAATCCACATTTGCCGGTTTGCGAGGGACTAGCAGTCTTTCGTAGATTTCGGCAACCCTCATGAGATAGGTCATATACTTTATATTCAATTTTCCACAAAATGGCTGTGGTTATTTAGTGGCGCTTTGCAGGACAACTATAACTACAAGTGGGTCAAAAAAGCAATAGACTGCCTAAGCGGCGGTTTTCCACATTAGTACTGGAATAGGTGGCCGTAGAAAGGTTTAGATGGGAGGCCAGGGTAGCACCAAGTGATACCACGTTCATTATCTCAGTCAGTTGCCAACTAACTAACTAAATAGATTTCATTTTAAAATCGAAAAAATTACCACCTATTACCGACTACTTGGTTTGGGTTGCGACTCTTCTCCCCCACTCTAGACAGCCAACCGAGCTAGAGGTGAAGGGAACAGTGCTCCAAACTCTGCTCCTGGGAGCGACGCCCACCTAAACACTGCACTGACGACATTTGAAACGTGAAAAGACATTTGACCAAAACAAAAATTACAAGCCGGTACCTTGGTGGTACTGGTGCCGGCCAGTTTAACCAGCGTTCTCTGATAGCTGTACTGCAGCTCATGAATGGCATCCAACCGAAGAAGTAGGGAACGCAGTTGCTGTTCCAGATTGCTCGCCATGCTGAGATGGAGGCCAGAGAAGCTGTTCAATGCCTTCACGTTGAAGGAACTGTCAGACATGTTGGACGAGGCCACTGGCGCGTCAGACTGGTCGACCATGTCTTGCAGCAGGATGGTTGCTAGCTTGGAGTTGTGCACCTTAATTGGCAACTCCTCCAAAAGGCGAGTAAAGTTGGTTTTGCCCGAGTGCAGGGAGGGGTCCTAGGGAGAAGGCAAACTGCTGTCTCATTTTACTAGGCATGCGAACACGCTCCCCGTTACATCGGCCTTAATCAAGGGCACGGCGCTAGGGGACGCGATAATGGCGGCCGACAAAGAGAATGAACCCGATTAGGCCTGTCACACGACTGTCATTAGGTGCCTCCCCCGGTAGGACATGAGAATAGGAGTAAACCCCGTAATACAGGACGCGTTGCTCTAAACCCCATGGAGGGTACCTATTTCAGAGCCCTAACTCAACCTTGACCCTAGTTTCCCTAGAGTTATGTTATTACCGACAAAGACAAGGGAGACTGGAATGGCCATTTCTGGTTTATTAGCTGTCGTCAGCCAGTCATACCCAACCCCGAAGTGTGGAACACCCGAGGCTTGCCTTTGTCGGTAATAACATACTGCCAAGATCATGCGCCGCTGTGCGGCTGCTGGTTGGGTTCGAGAGAGAGCCCGTAAGGCACAACGGAACGCGTGAGTCCCGTAAGAACGATCGGTGAGCGCCCCCTACCATTTCCCTGGAATTTAGCGTAAAGCCATCTGTATCACGCGGCGTTCCTATCCCCGTGTCCTTCCAAGGGAAGGCCTATATAAAAGATCTCTATGCGGGTAAGAAGATAATTAAAAAAGATAACCTATGCCTGTCAGTTCTGAAGAACAAAGTTATTATTTCCTGGGCTCCTAAACAGACACTGGGGGATGCGAAATTCAAACACTAACGGAATAGCATACACCTCGGCCGATAAGCGATTGCGTAGAAAATATCTACACTAACAGCAACTCCTTAACAATCCTCTCAAAAGTGTAGGAATTCGGTGCAACTGGGTGTCACCTGAGCTCTTGAAGTTTCGTCGAGCGTGCTTCTGAAGCGTCGCACTACCCTCCAAATGTGGCAGTCCCATGAACTGAAAACCCCAGCCCTGCAGGGTGCCTCGCTTTTGCTTCGACAAAACAAGTAAAATAACGATCCACGTAAGGACAAACAAGTCGATCAACATTTAGAAGATGCAGGGAAGAAGGCAAAAAGCCATCATGGGAGAGTTATGGGAATGAGCACCAGAATTGACGACTTTCTTATATTGTTCCACTCAATGACCCTTTTCAAGGGATTCTTTTTACAGCCAGTAACCACCTACTGGATGAATAGACAGATCCGGAGGCAGAACAGTAGCAACAATACGGCTCCAGTTTTTAGTCAATGACCTAAAAGCAATGAACCGAGGATAATATGCGTCCCGGTGACACTCATATGAGACTCCTTATCTTTCCGGTGAACCTATACTGATTGCTGACTGTTCTACAATAGGAGGCCGCCTACAACGACCAGAGGCGAGGTCCTAGGTAGAACAAAATGGATATGCGTGACGTAGGCGTGCCCTGCAATAGCCGATAAGGCATGAGGCTGCAGTTCCGCGGCTGAGATGTTTGACTAAAATGTCTTTTACTCTGAGATCTCAGGACTTTCCAGTTCAGTCTGCTCAATGGCAATGCTCAATAAACATAACATCGCCAGTTAAGTTTTAGCAAATACGCCTACCCAATAAAAGTGTTTTAAGACGTGGATAAAGAAGTGCAACTGAAATTTTCTCGTCAGAGGGCTTTATAAGAAGGAAAGGGTGAATGTCTGCTTTGTAAGGAGGACTCCTATATTCACAGAAGTTAGGTAGATGTGGCGCTTTGGAGATCTGATGGCAGGAAGGAGCCTGCTCGTTGCGTATTGCCTTGGAGTTAAAATCTGGAGTCTGTACAGGCAGTAGCATAACGGCGAGCAGCCAGCGCAGACTGGAATGCCAATTCCAGCTTTCTATTTTTCGGTCGCTGCCGACAGGGCATGTGCCCGCGACTCAAGCGACAGAGCGATGTTGGTCTTAAGTGCTTGATAACCAATTAGACGAGGGCATTTGCGGTCTGGGATTGATGCAGGGTCGACTAATAGTGATAAAATGGCATAACTTTCCCACCAAGCCTCCTTAATCACCTCGTCCGTACTCCTTATAAAGTGACTACCAACCCAGGTAAGCTGTACCGAAAAAAATAACAGGTCAGGACAAGAATGGAAATATGCAAAACAAAGTACGTACACATTCCCAGGTCGTTTCGGCGGCCTAAAATGGAAGAAAAGAAGAGCTAAAGAAAGACAAGTCGGGCAACAAAGAATCCCAGAATATAAAATTATGGTATAAGTGTGGATGACAAAAGCAAGCTTGGAAAGGCCAACGTCCCCATAGGCTGGAAGGGAAAAACGCAGGTAGGTACAAAACCAATCAAAAAAACCAAACACGATCATTAAGCCACCTCTTCATTTACGTGGGATTCACACGGACTGGAAGCTTGTCCTCAAGATTTAAAAAACGTTGGCACCTGGCTTAGAATGTAATCGACCTGACTCCCCGCATGACCGTTGTTTGAGTACCAGGCCAGAAGATGTTTGCGGCGATGCTGGAAAAACCTGTTGGTGACAAATAGTTCGTTCTGATCAACAAAGTTCAGCATTCTCTAAGCACTGTCTCATCGTGAACAAAGCCAAAGTGACCGTCTAGTTGCACATAAGTCATTCGGTAATTGACTGATTCTTGAGCAAGTAGTGCGCGGTTCGGTGGTTGCGACAGGACGATCGTCACACTGTGTCTATCAGAGGAGTCGCGTGGGCTGCTGCGGTACAGGGTGAAGAGTAGGTTGACTCTCGGGGTCTTTATTTTCCAAGTGCCAGAGTCGGGAATCTGGACTTCCGGCAGGCAGCGAATATCCACATTGCACTGACGAAGACTGTGTGCCGTCAGATTTTGGGCACCAGGGTCTAGAAGCGTTCACGCATTCCGGCAAGTAATACCTATGGTTCGTTCCCGACTGAGTAATCCAGCTCGCATATTACCTGGTTGCAGCACTGGAATAGGATTGTTGAGCGCGTCCGTTCCCGCGGGCACCGTAGCATAGATCGTAACACTGCCTTCGGACATATTTCCATTCAGTTTTTTGTGAATTATGAGTCCAGGCGGATCTCCAACAGCTGATCGGGTAATTTGTTCGAGGTTGCTTTCTCCAGTGCCTTCGTCCAAGAACCTAACTACAAGGCGGCGGTGGCAAGCAAAAATTGTTTAATTGCGGTTTACGGTCGCTATGTCGCAGTGCTGTCGTCGGGGTCTGCGGCATTTTCTAGGGCCGCTGGCGTGCAGGACCCCAGCCCTCCGCACCCTAGTAACACTGTCGCAGCCGGTCCGTGACCACTTAGTCGCCAGAACCGAAAGTCTGCCTATTTAGCAGCTAACCTTCGCCTAAGGCTGTTTCACTATTCACAATCTATGGATGTGAGTGATGATGAATCTATGGACGCGCCGGGTAGCTAGCAGCTAGGCTAAGGGGCAGCCCGGACGCCTTGGAATGCAAACGCGGTCTAATCACGTGACCGACTGGCTTCTTTAGCGTGCGTTGGCAGGCCACTCCGGAGTTACAGTAGGAGACACGATCGTTGGGACAAGAGCCTTATTACTCGGCGTTTCGGATTCCTGCTCGAACCCATCATCAGAGAAAAAAGCAGATACGGGTGGTTCATGTGTAAGGGGCTGTAGTATTTATAGGATGCAGTCGCCATGCTACCGCATACCTATGAATATTCACGGCTACCCTTCATCAGGGATCGTTGCACGTGGTATGATGGTTGTTTGATGGCCGACATTCGCGTTGTTAATTGCTGTTAACGACGCGAATGCAATGCAGTAAAGACCTGCTCCACGCGCAAGTCATCCCTACGCCCTCTGCTTGACGGTGAAAGTATTTGCCGACATCACTATGCTTACCAGTTTGATTTACTCCAAAAACAACGCATTAACTTGGAATTTGATTCTCAGAACAAGCCTTTTCGAGTTTGTCTCAAAATATGCTGCACGGATGACCCAGATTCAATCAATTTCGGCGGAGTAGCCATGTAATATTCACGAGTCCCTAGTGGACAGCCAGTATTAGGTTGACATATATGAGGATTTGATAAACATACTTCCAGCACAAGTACTATCCAAAACCTCAGGCATGATGACAATTCGCCTTCAGCAAACAGGTTAGGTTTGGGCGAGTCTAGACAGAGTAAAAATGGGCAAAAGAAGCAGATGAAACCACTGTGGTTTCTTCTGTCAGTCAAAAACACTACAAAATAGCACAAGCCTTTAAGCGAGGTCTACTGCTGCAAAAGGAGTAGAAACTAGGCTTGTTCCCACGGTATTTCAAAGGGTCTCAAGCAAGTGCGAGCTACGAAGCTCCTAATGGGCAGAAACTACTGTTACAGAACCGTGCTATCTAGCTACAGTGTCCATGAGCTAGTGAGTCTGTATACCGAGCAGAGGGGGTTTAAAAGGCAGTTTTGGTTCCAGTTTATAACTGGAGAAGCTGTGTACGATACAAGACAAGCCACATGACTGCACATCAGCTTGACCCGAATGAAACCGTGAAAAACAAAAAGAAGAAAATGCGTATTCAACCGCAAAAATGAGGAAAGCTAATTTGTGACAGACCTTTAAGTTGGCGTTTAGGCGAAGACGTGTCTCTGTTTCCAACATGGCGTTTAGGATCTGTTGGGAAAGATGAAACGCCTTCATTCCAAGCTGACCACGTGTGGCACATGATGGGTCGTACGTTAGGAGAACCGCTTCAGATATCTGCATCTGATACTGGAAGAGGGACTCCAGCGTAGATCGATTCAAGAAGGAACTGCCGTAACCACTTTGGTAGAACCCGACTGTTAAGTAGTCCGAGTTCAACTAGAAGCATTGGTAATAAATAACTCCGAACCTGTCGCATGTTCTTAATCATGTCGAATTCATAAGCGCTAACCGCCTCCCCAGTGCTCTGATCATCATCGGTAATTTTTGGGAGAGGAAAACAATTGGTAATTTCAAGCGTATCCCCAACCGTGAGACCAAGCAATACTCCGCCGACCGAATCAGAGGAAAGAAGGGTTTCCTCCTGACTATGTGTGATAATCTTAGTCAACACTAGACCATCAACCTGCACCCGTTTAATGTGCTGCGTGTCCATTTCCAAAATTGCAACCTAACCGCACCCCATGAAGCAAGAGGAGAGCCAATTGACTGCAAGCAAAGTCGATCAGTTCACAAAGTCCACGTGATCTTCGCTGGCGTTGGTTACTCAAAGGCTGGACAGAGGGAGAATTCTGAATCTTCAGGTATATGATCAAATTCACAGCTCGCTGCACAATCCAATGCTTTTGTCAAAATCTGCATGGTTTTTAACCCAACTTAGGACTTAGAGTTTCCAGGAAACTGTATAAAGCTGTTTAGGGCCGGAAATGAAGCAGCTAGTCGAGCAGCAACAATCCGATAGCGTACAACATCTTCCGTTACGGGATCCGTATTCAAGGCTGGGGATGCCATGCATCCCACCTATTGACCGGGAATCATCCTTTACAGATTTGCCTGCCGAAGATATTCGTAATGCAAAGAGAAACATGACACTTAATAATAGTGCGTGGGGCTGACGACAAGGCCTAAGTCTAACAAAGAGTGTAGGATTGAAGTGCCAAAACTCACTATGTTGATAAGGTGGGCGAAATTGGTGAATAAGATTGCAATTCAGGGATTCAAGGCCAGTTAAATTTAACAACACATCAAAAGTACCGTGATTTGACAGTAGGGAAAATAGAAATTGTTAGAAAAATTTAAAACGGGCCAATACGAGGTAATTTACGTTGTATTGCCCCCTCTTTTCTCAGCACCTGTGCCCGATAATAGCAGTTATTAGTAGATATGGAGAGATTTATTCGGCCTCAAACGAATCTCAATGTTCACGGGTAATGCAACTGATGTCTGGAAGCTGTTCAAAAACGTCCTTCTGCAGCTCATCAACAACCACAGCCCGCTGAGGAGTGTAGGACAGAATAACCGATTTGGATGACTTAATAACAACATAAGGAGAGGGATTACCAGGAAGCATGAATTGTTGAGAAAATACTGCTTCGTTGGACAAGCTGAAAATTTAAGCCTCCTGTAAAATTAATCCAATCATTTTTAACTTTTTGTATGGAGTTTTTTTTTCACACCTCATTAATCATGCTTCTCAATGGACTACTAATTCAGAAACTATGAATTGCATTTTGTAAAGATTCTGCGTACCTCGTCTAAAACTCGCATGTAAATTTATTTTAACTTGCCTTGATGGGACCCCGACGGGTCTTTAATAAAAATTATCTATCTATCTATCTATAGGACACCGAGAACCAAACAAAGGAGCATGAGTATAGAAACGGGCCGGACCTTCAAAATGAATTTGCTACGAAAGGCAACACAGAACATAAAATTACGCCTCGTCTACCTCAAAATAGGCGCAAGAAATAGACATGCAATCCCCTCAATAAAGACTACCAATGGCGTTGAGATTGCTACTAGAGGGGATGAAGTTGTGTATTTTCCAGTTTTCCCAATTCGTCTACATAAACGAGGCAAAGCTCCTTCCTTCCACCACAGAAGACCTGCCGACTTCAACCATGAGTGATATATTCTGTCCAGAGAGTCCTGATCGAAGAGAATTAGTGGTGTTGAAAGACTCCAGGACTAATTGAGATCCCACCCAACATTCCCAAAGTACTTGCCAATGAGCTTTTAATGCTTCTGTCGACAGTCTTTCAAACATCATCTAGCACTAAAACGCTTCCTATCGACTGGAAGCCAACGCACATAACTCTTCTATACAAAGGCGATTGGAGGCTGCTGACGAAAATTAGAGGTCCATATGCTCGATATGCCTTCTCAGTCAACTTATGGAGATTATCAAGAAGAGTTAACGACCTACTATTGAACTAAGAACACACATTCCGGAAAGCAAGATACTATACTACAAATTTACTTCAATCTCTCCTGGGTTGAATTCGAACACTCGACGACAGGCACGCGGTCCAAATCGTTTCCATTGCCTTCCAGAAGGCATTTGACACTATGCCACACCAGAGACTGTTAAATAAACTGAAAAATGGAAATCAGAGGTAACTCACTCAAATGGATCGAAAAATTCCTTGTGGGTCGGCACCAGGCTGTGCGCATCGATTAAGGAAATTCAGATCCTGCGTTGTTGAGAGTGGTGTTCTCCGGGGTTTAGTGCTGGGACCCATTTTGTTCCTGATATACGTGGACGACTGAGCAGGACCTTTGAATTGCGAACTAGAAATTTTTGCTGATAACATGAAAGCATGGAGTATAATGCAGAACGCTGCCGACGAAAATAGACTGTACACAGGCCTAAAACAGTTTAAAGTGTGGTTAAACCGTTGTTTCTTGAAGCTCAACGTCGGTAATATTAGTATACTTTGCTTAGACACCTCAACCAGAATACCAGAACGAGAAATCACTTTCTTGACGGTCCAGCTTAAAAGGACCTCGGCGTGCTGACGACTAAGTCCCTAAAACCATTCGCTCATTATTTGAGAATGGCAAAAAACTCGATGTCCGGACTGTACGGTCTTGAAAATGGCAGAGGAGAGCCGCGGAAATGGTTAGGGACCGAACCCCCTCTCCTTATGCAGCCCTTTGAAGAAATCTTAACCTCTTCACTCTGAGTAATGGACTGGATGCACGGGAGTTCTACTCTGTTAGGGTGGTAAAAGCATGGAATGACCTCTCAGAAGGCGCTCTGATGTCAACATTGATATAAAATTTTAGAATGGACCTTGACAAATTTATTCTTCGAAATGGACAGGAGTGATGAGAGATCGAGCTCAGCCGCTGAGACTCACGCTTAATTTATCAAAATATTATGGGTCCATTTGAACGATCTCTCTGTCCAATGCACCCAATTTAACTTTTCATGTAGAGTTCAAAAAGGCTTACGCCCATTTTCATCAGTAACTTGAACTGATGCAATTGTGTCGTTGGAGAGAGGAACGGAAGTGATAAATATGAGTCAACATAATACGTTCAAAAGGATTTATACTTCAGAAGTAATAGGACGAAAGGTTTGCAATTTTTGGTCACTAGATCTGAGCCTAGGGAGTACCAAAATCATGGCAAATAATCTGCCGATTTAAAAACACCACATTTGAGATTTTGCAGTGGCGCACAATCACCTGTCTGTTTAGTGCCAAGTGGTCTTGCCACATCATTTGCTGAGAATGTATGGGTTGCTGATTCAGTCCACAGCATTCGCAGAGTTTCCACAAAGGTTACAACGTGTGGTGTTGTAAGAAGAACTATTAATTTGAAAGGTGGGGAAGGTTGTGTAAATAGATATTATTACGCGTCTCGAGGAAGTCCGAGAAGTGAGAAGTGGTACTACAGTCCATGTGGCCCAAAAATGCAGCTCTGCCAACCCTATTCTTGCATTTGACTAACCCCACTACCAAAGATTGTTAAATGAGTTTGTCTGCTTACTAGACTCCTCTATGACCTTGCATTGGTTATCAGGGGTTACTGATGGAGTAGGTCCGAGTCGCTTCTGAGGAAAGCTTATATCAAATGGGACTGCCACCTGTGGGGAACCGAAAAACATTCCAATAGAAACCAATGCCGGAGTGTGTGAATTAGTGGGCTTGACAGCATAAATTGGAACGACTGAAGTCCCACAACACAACTACCAATACTTAAACTACAAGAAAATAACAATGGGGTTAAAAAGTAACTGACAGAATCCCAAATTCATACAGTTAAAAGTGAGAAAAATATTGAATCACATACTGGACCCTTGGGATGACAAACGAGCCGCTGGTGTACACATAAATGACGGCACATATGCTACTATCAGTTTTTCCCCTTAAGTTTAGAATTTATGAGAACAGTAGTACTTATGTTAAAGCGCAAACGCACGTTAGTGAGCCGTCCCTCTCTCCACAAAGTTTGCAGCCGTTCCGTAGATTTTAGGTCTGCGTTGGCTGGAACTAGTTCAGGTAAGTACGTTCACGTGTTGATATCGTTCTACGCAAAGTCTGTCTATAAGACCTCTTTATTGACGGGAAGAGCTGAAGATATTTAAGACACCTGTAGAAATTGCGTCCACATATAACTTGCCTTAATGTGACCAACCAAGCTTCTGCCTCCTCACACATCCCTCTAGGACCAAAATATAAAAAAACTCACACAGTTACTCGCCTGGATACAAAATGTTTTGCCGGCTTCCATGCTGCGTGCAAAATGTGGAGCCCTTTCTATAGGCAATTTGCAGCATACGACCGAACAACCTATGCGTATCACATTCGAATGGTCTGTTTAGTGAGGGCCTTTAAACGCCTTTAAGCAAGGAAATTTTTACTTGGGTACCTTCGAGATTGTTTGTAAGCATAGTTGAGACTGACAAAAAACTAGATTAGGCAACAGATTCAGTTAAAAACAGTAGGCCATCACATGATGCAGGAGGTATTTTAATTTTTGTACACGCACTGTGAAATTCTGGAAGTCAGTTCACGTTGGCATTCTAGAAAGAGCTTTGTGAACGAGGACACAATGTCTATTGCAGCCTGAAATCTCATTGCTGCCTGCGAATACTACGCGACTAGAAAAAACGAGCTCTAGCAGGACATTTTCATGAAGAAGAAGAATAAGAAGAAAGACCAACGTTCCAACACATACCTTTGAAGAATACAAATAAAAATCACAAATTCAGGAGTCCGGCATCTCGAACGCGTACGCAGCCAACTACTATGCAAGGTGACTGTTTACGGCTAGACTAAATGCAGGAAGATTTCATGCAAATGGCCTAACATTTCGCATTCTAGCTTACAGAACCCTTTCTTACTAAGTTCCTAAAAGTTCGTGGGAAAGTTAATCATGTGATTACACTGATGTGGAAGGCGTCCGGTGGGACATCTGGAAACTCGTGGGTCAGTTGCTTCGATTTTGAATGATCTTAATTCTTACCGAGATCTGCAAAGAAATTTTTTTAAATCTATATCAAGGACGGCAAAACCAGTTACCGATTTTTTAAACTACGTTACTTTTCTTCCCAACGCCTATGACTACTCCCGTACTTAACACTTTTAATAGTTTTTCTCATTTTTGAGCAACCAGAGGACACCATCAAAATAAAGCTAACACTGAATTAAATATCAAAGTATAGACAACATAAACAGTAATTCTGTGTGAACAACAATGTGTTCAGAAGTATCTAGAAATTGTGATGTAAAATAGGAAAAGTTTTGACTCCCACCGGCGATTATTTTTTTCGCAAGCAGTACTCATAATAACAATGTCCACGTATCCCAAAATGGAGATTTTTAGAAAAAAAACGTAAGCTATGAATGAAGAAACAAAGAAACTCCCGAAAATAAAAGTGCGGGAGAGCCCGGGAAATCAGCCTTTCAGAAATTTCGACACCGCGTGCGTGTTAGATCAAACTACTAGATCTCTGCATTTATAAGGTGTTAGTATTCCTCACAATCGCCATCTGTTCTCATTAGTCAGGACTTCTTCTTTATTTGTTCCCACCATAAATAAATGTACAAAATTGTTTTTTTAGAATTATAAGGGTATTTTTAAGGTAAGCATAAATACATTCCGAATGAATTGTAGGACGACGGGATAAACATTGAGCAGTATCCTGTATGTGCCTATGAATAGGCAGTCTGATAAAACTAACCCCTCCCCCAAATTTGTTTTAAATACAAACTGAATGCCATTTGGTTGGTTTTAAAAGAGAAAAAGCAGTTGCTCATGAGAAGGTAGATATGCGTGTGACTGAGGACCCTCTAGGTTTATGGACATTTTCAATTTCTCACTTGAAACCTTCTTGTACACCTGAACTCTTCTGTATAGTTGTTTGAATAACCGAAAATACACACACCTGGTTTCGGCTTGAGTTATCGCGTGCCTTGTGCCTGACTGCTGCATAATGTCAACGCTTCATTCATTGCGCTCACGGGCCCCGATCCTAGTTAGTTAATTCTCACGTGACATTTTTATTTTTCGGTCATGTCTTGTTGGGCGTGAATCCACCCGAGCAACCAGCTTCGGTAACTGACTTCGGCTCGGAACATTCTGGACTTTACCCGCAGCATTCACTTTAAGACGACTGATATTGGAGGAGGCCTCGTTTTCGTGAGTCTGCACAGTTATTTACTTTTGCCGTTTTCCCATTTTTACTATCATTTTGTCTGTAAGAAACACAGCCTTCCCCACATAGAGTTAAGTTTTTGCTGTATTCATTTTTATTTGTAGTTTTAATTGCCGTTTACACGACAACCCCCTGCAGGTGAGAGCATATAAGAGTCTGAGACGTTCCTCGTCAAGGCAGAATTTCTGAACTGCATGAGACTATTTATTGCAGATGCGATAATAATATTTTTGGGCTGACAGCAGATGCAACCGTCAAAGTAGACAGACAGTAGGAACCCGCTGCGATTGGTCACAGTCCGCTTAAAGTTTAAACAAGGAGGGGACATTAAAGGCTACGTGGAGGTGCGACCAAGATAAATCTGTGCTGACTGACCAAACTACTTGCAAATTACGAGTACTGAGGAATATGCCGAGATCTTCAACAGATTTATTGGGATAGGAATGAGATGACATTAAAATCCGCGAAAATCATCGCTGCAGGGGAGGGGGGGGATAATAGCAGTGGATTTAACAACCAATAAAAAACAGGAGGGTAATGAAAACCTAAGTGAGAATTTGCACTTGAACAAGAAAAACATATCATTAGCCATCAGATTCCACGAGGAACATTTTCCAAACCCAGAAGCCGAGTATTCGCGGAAGAAACGATCAATAGTGACTTTATGTTTTCCTAGGTAAGTTGCTTGCGTAATTTCGTCTTGAATGCTGACATTATAACAATGACCTAAGTTTTAGCATAGGAATATTCCAAAGGAAGGCGTATTTGGATGCAAAAAAGGGACCGTTTAGACGCAAAACAAAGAGGCGGTGGAACGACTAGGAAGAAAGTACGCGTGGCACAAGATCAGTCCATCGGAATGAGAGCGTCAATTAGTGGAAGATTGCGGCTAGATTTAGTGCGAAACAGGAAGTAAAAGCCAGTCCCAAGTCTTTTAACTCATGAAAAGCTTATGTTCCCTCACTGACATCTCTCAGTACAAGTAAGACCGGAAAGTCTCCGGATAAGGACTCTGAATATTTCCGATTTTGCTACGTCCGCAGGTGTTCATTAACCTAAAAGGAGGACAGCCAGATTCTACTTTCGTACACTCCGTAACAAACGGCAACTGAAAATAGTAGTCATCCGCCGTTTTCATACTGAAACAGTTTTTTCAAATGAAAATTGTCTTTTTGTTTAGAGCATCCTGCAGATACCCATAAACCCACTCATACTGCCTCATATTCCTCTCCCAAAGAACAATTTTAACCTAATTGACGCAGTGTCAAGTGGTATTTATCAACAGGAATGGGCACTGAATTGGCGGAATGCAAAAGAACAGCAGCAAACAGTAATTTTCCGTTGCTCCACCGGACGTCGGAATGTAACGTCTTTTTCTTCTCATACAGATACTATTCTGGTTCGAGCCCTAAAATTTATGATGCAGGATAAACGTCTCAAACAACTACGACCTTATGAAGCAACGTCACGTCTCAAGCATCGGGCATCAGACTTGATCGCACTGTATGCATGTCGCGCTGTGCACGCTGCAAAATCAGCCTCTACTGGTTGAACTGGAAAAGATGCTGATTTTTAATCCCAAGGTCCTGAATGAAAGTACAGGCAGACAAAGTAAGGCCTTTGTGAGTAAAAGGACCTTGGGGACGTTAAAGCTGAACGACAACTTTGTGACCACTGTAGCGTCGGCATTTCCACATAAATCACTTTATCTAAGCATCAATATGCTGGAATATTTTACCAGGTCATTTAAACACGATGATCAAGACCAACTGCAAAACTATAGGCCAAGCCTGAAAGTTAAATATTGGCAGGTGAAATAATTACCTTCGGTTTGATTATTCCTTGTAAGTGTTTTTTGAGAGAAAATACATATTCAACGGACTTCAATTATCCGAGCGTTTGACGAGTAGATCAGGCGTACGTTCAGGTCAGCATGCAAAGAACTGAGATAATTAGTATGTCTCAGTAAAACATTACCCAATATTTTGGAGAGACGAAGCTTGGGCCTGCTGATGCGGGTTTCAATCAGGTTGTCTGCCTGACGTGACAGTTCCCGAGCACAATGGAAAAAACATCTATGGCAATTGTGATTTGTTGCTCAGCCTGGTGGGTTAGTCCTGCTAAAGCAAAGGTGAAATGCATGGCGGAGGAGGGGAATGTGGAGGAGAGAAGAATACGACCAGCTGCCTCGGCGCATATAGATAATCTGATGGTTACTAATTTGGTCTTCAAATGATCTCATGCTACGGTGAGGAACCAGCGGGCAACTGTATGTTTTCATCACGGATAAATGTCTACTGCCTTGGTTTCAGTAGGCACGCTACGTCAGAGTTTGTCGCTGTAAGGCATTTAGGGTTAGGATTTGGGGTTGGCGTTCGGATTTTGCAGATGGACCTTGCATCTAGGGTTAGGGCCGAGGCTTTATATTGAGATTAGGATCGACATAGGGTCATCGATTGAACTTAGGACTGGGGTCAGCGTTAACTTTACCTGCCGCATGCCCGCTTGCACAATCCGGCCATAATTAACCAATAACCACGGATTTCCTGATTTCTGCCCGGTTACGCATCCCAGTTCGCATCTTTGGAGTTGCAAATCTGTTCCGGCACTTCGTTTAAGTAACAGAAACATACGCCATGGATGCGAGTACCTTCAATGTCTTCTGCAAACTCCGTTAATCTCTTCGTTAATTTACCCTACTGGTAAAACAAATAGTAACACCCTTCCCATTTTGAAGAAGTCCCTGTATTCTGCTTTCTCAGTGGGCTTTCAAACAATATGTCAAGAAAAAATATAATGCTAACTGACAAAATGTTCCTAACTGACCACGCAAGAAACCAATAGCCTGACACCAGATATCAGCAGCTGGTATAGGAAAGAGGCACGACAAAATCCACTAGAATCCGTGACAACACAGTAATTGGTGAGGGAAACTGGCAAAATCCAAAAGGCGCCTGACAGCGTTTCAAAAATCGGACTGATAATCGAAGGAACTAGACAGCGAAGGAGGTATAAGCCAATGTTTATTCACTGCAACTACGGACAATTAGGCCGGTCGATTTGTCATTTAAAAGTGAGGACCAGTTGGTCGGAATCCACCGGACAAAGCACTAGCATAACAAACAGAGAGATGTGGATGAGAAAGGCATGTCATGTCTGAGTATTATATTCTACACAAGTAATGGAAGAAAAAAGGTAGTGTGCAAATATGCTGTACCAAAACTTCATGAGTTGTTGATGATGATGATCACACTAGACACGTCAACAGTTGGGCCATCATAAGAAACGACGTCCACTCTCTGTCCCACACAACACCAGCTACTTATGCGCTAATTAGTCCATAGTGAGGTGGACTTACATAGCGTCTATCAAACCCTGGCCTCCCTGCTCACTGGCTCCGATGGAGAAACGGTGTCATGACGACCGTTGGCGGGCTCGCGTGCAATGCCAAACGACGCGTTTACGCGCTCCACACGCGGCATGGTTCGTGGGCATGCAGCAGACGTTCGCGAGGGCTGCTCGGACCCCACTTGAGTGGCAGTGTCGTAGAGGCCACACTGCAAATAGGTGTTATTGTAGCCCGACAATCAGTCCCGTGAAGGAACAAGTAATCTTGTCCGCTGGTAACCTTCCTATCCATGACTACTAGCGGATCATGAGGAGTGTGCTGGTTTGCCTTGAGGATGGAGCCCCCACTGTCGGCTCCAATCCATCTCTCTTTCGATGTGTATCGGTCGACTGTTGGAGGCGGTCAGTTAGCCGGTACTGAAATTTGGCGCATTAGTTGGCAGGAGGTGAAGGCCCGTATATACTCATGCAACCACAGCCCTCCCATGTACGGTAGTAATTATGGATTCGCGCAGAGCCTGCGCTGCCTGATTAACGCGTGCCGAGTGTCAGTCAAACCCTTGTTTTGCTCCAGCTCATCTACAAGGCGGTCCGTTGTGGAGCCCAAGCCACGCTAAAGCCTACCTGAGGAACGCCGGTTCTCACTGACCAGTCGGGTATCCGAGAATTTCTTTGTACAAGAGCAGAAAGTTCGGCAAAAAATGTAAGAGGACTTCTATTTAGCGTCTTTATTGTGATTCGAAGTTGTGAACAGTACTCATCCCAAATGATTGCATGAAACTGCGGTGGTGCATGATAAGATCTATCTCGACGACGCTTCTCTAAGTGTGTTCATTAACGTCCAAAAAAACATGAAAAGGACGGACTCAAAACCGGACGACATCAAGTTGAAAGGGACCATACTCACTTATCCATCCGACTGGTGAAGAGTCCGCCAACGAAATTTACGCCCCAAATAAGAATGTAACACATATTTGCCGGCAGTCCCGACTGACGAACATGTGGTATAGGTGCGTCACTTTTTTGCCTGTTTTGATTTTGTCTTCGCTGGTCAAGCGCTCTTTACGCTGCCGTCTGAAACTCACCTTCGTGAAAGATTGCGTTAACCATTGTTTCGACAGAATAGTGTTGAAACTTCGGCTGCGTCAGTGGTGGAAACACGAGATAAGAAGTGTTAGCGGGGTGTTTGACACCACCGTCAATGAACGCACTAATCGAACTATCTTTGCCAATGGAATTTGTTTACAAAGTCGAAAGACCCACAGAATCGGATATACAAGCCGAAAGTGCAAATTAATTCCACGGAAGAGAAGTTCTCTTTTTATACACAAGATGATATGTTTACGATTACACCTGCCAAATTTATTTCAACTTATTAGTCGCAGTCCCGCAGGCAACATGTGTCCTTATGAAAACTTTGTTTCAATGACGTCCCCATCGGCGAAATCAGGCGAAATCCTGTTTGCCTTTTGAACCACATCTAGATCAATTCAAAAGTGTAAAGAATCTACGAATCCTTTGGAAACCGTCTTGGAATCTGTACGCAAAATGTAGGCTGTATGCAAACTCCCGTACCTGAAATTGCACTACTTCTCAAGAGATAATTAAATGTAAACTTCACCAAAAGATTATTTCCAGAAATTATTCTATTTGTGCTTTCGTGTTCACTTAGCGTTTTGCATGGGCAGGCTTTTATACACATAAATTTGAAGTTTACTAAACCACAGCTATTTTTTACTTTGTCAGGGCTTCTCGGGTTTCTGAACACTTGATATTTCTAAGCAACGCAACGCTATCTTTAACAGTTCTTCTACGATAATAATTCCCCTAAAGTTTTTATTTATTAACGTGGATGTCACGTCCACATATTGGTGTCGGTTTGCGGGTGATTAGCGATCATTCACAATTTTCGGCACATTTCATCTGCCAGGTCACCCACTGTGTGCACTGACGGAAAAACTAGCATTATACTTCGTTGAAACATGGAATGTGAAGAGTCGACAAAATCTTTGTTTTGCTAGTAGTTTCTGCTGAAAGATTAAGTGGACCCTCCCGTCTCTTCGGATAATTTATCCAGGCGAGAGGAGACATATCCTTTCGATCCCTTTAATTCCCAGGCGACATAAATGCCTCCGCGACGCACTCCAACTAAGAGTATTTACAAAGAATTGGAAGGGGTTTCGTTCAAAAAAGTTCAACAAGTAAACTTATCAAACATAGACCTTCCAAAAGATCCTGAGATCCTTAAATGGACTTCATTTTGCTAGTAACCAAGACAATTACTCGCGATACTTGTCCCAAAGTAGCCTACTGATGGTGTTTAGCTGGCATAGCTGGAGGTCAAACATTTGAGATAGCATGAGAGTAGAGTGGTGTTTGTGGATGTATCCTACCTACAAGACGGAGGGCACGCGTGGTGTTGTGATCGTGAACTCGGATCAGACCAGCTCACGCACCAGCGTCCGCATAGCGGAGACTAGGCAGTAATCGAGAAGTGGAATAACTATTTACGATTTATTTTCGGGCATCAGCCAGTCATACCCAAACGTAAAGAGGGGGCGTCGTTAGGATCGCTGTGGGACTCTTTGACCATTTACTTGCCTCATTATGACTTCCTAACGGAAGTTGGGAATATTAAAAGACACACAGGACTAGTCCTCCAGACAGTTGATTACGCCTTGTTAAGTAGCCTTCAGGGAAAGATGGGATGACCCTATTTCGTGAAAAAAATCAAGAAGCCACTGGTCCCGTTTTTCAAGACAAACTCGGACCAATAGCTTCTGTCTATTTCATTTTGAATGTCTTATCGCTGAAACATCTTCTACATGCCTGTCACCCGTTCAACTTGACGGGCATTGCCTTAAGTCTGACTGACAAAGTCCGCTGGGCTTAAAAAGAAAGGCTGGCGGTGATAAAGAGAGGAGGTTAAGCATTTGGCATTCTGCCGTTGCGGAAGCCTGTCTGTATGGTCTTCGAGCTAGGGCACCGGTCCACTTTTCGTAGACCGGCTGTTAAAAGTAGCCTCAGAAAATGGACTCTTTTCCAGCTCTGTGAAGTCTCCTTTTCCTCATTCCAAGTGCGTCGGGTAAAATTTGCTCATCCGATATCTTGCATAGATGACGATTGGATTCGAGCGAGTCTTCGTTTATCAAAACCTGTTTTCGTCCATTATTTATAAAATCAATTTAAATTTAGTTGGACTATTTGCAGAAAGTATGTACAGTTAAGCGGATATTGCCTTTGGATGTGCAGTCTCGTATAACTGGATATAAGATTCCGTTTGGCTGTATTCCAGGTAAGATGTTTCCTTAAAAGATTTTTTTTTCATTTGCAGTCACCTTTCAGGGTATGAATCACAGTGGTTCTTAGTGTATGACGCACATCACTAACAGTTTTCGAATGGTAGTTTTTTGAAAAAAAAACAGTCACCAAACTGCTTGGGAGCATTTTAAAATCGGCGACTCTCTTTGAAGGAAAATGCAAAGAGAGTGTTTTGAAAACCAGCTGGCTGATGGATAAACCGTGGTTTGTGAAAGATACCTGATAAATTAAGTATGTTGAGAGGAAAACTTTAAGAGAAAGTTTCTTTGAGAGTTAACGAGGTGCCTACTAACCTAAATCTGGAACTTGTTTTCCTCCGCTGTTTCTCGTCTTGCAGGCAGGAAACGCACAGACCACCTCCTATCGAATTTTCAAGTAGTTCACTGTCAGCGAGCTTCTCAACCCTCCCTCTAGGAAACAGGGGGACCAACGTCCACCTACGTACCTTGAGTCACAGCGCTAAGTTCACTGCCAAATGAGTCCTGTCCCAAGCAGAACCATGCGGCGTATGACGCGCACTTGACAACATTACCTACCTGGCTGACATACGGAGGCCACAAAAAAAACAGTTGATCTTCCCGCTGGTTGTCAATAATTGGTGCGCGGAGCAGCCCCACATCCTGCTGCTCGATCGCCAAGCCGCCTGTGGGTGCGTCAACGCTAACAGCGTGACAATCACGCCTGTTCCCTATGTGCAGGGTGACAACTATGTGGCCTACCTTGACGCACAGCGCACAATATCGTGACAACCGATCACGCAGCTGCTTAACGCTGATTTGCTGGACCGCCTGCAGACGTGATTGGTGACTTGGCGGAAAGACGCTGGTAGTGGACAAGATCTAGGCGATTTGATTAGTTGTCGTGAGGACTACCTGCAGAAAAAAGGAAGGATTAAGTTGATAAGTCTGTCTGTCATTGGACCCAGATGTGGATTAACTACTGAGTTTGAACCCCTGTAAGTTGTTAGCTTTACTTTCAACACTCGATCACTTCTTTTAAAAATAATTAACTTTTGCAAAGTCAGTTGGCAAACATATATTTTCAGTAACTCGTCATCAGGTCAGTACATTTAAATGGGTAATGCTCTGTTTAATTGTAGACAGGATATAAATGCATCTCAGGGGCAGAATTAGTCAGACTTCATGTTCCCCCGCCGCTCGCAGAACAGAGTCAGCGTGTTGAGGACGGTGGAGTTGGGGTGGAAGGGGGGAAGGAGTGGGGTTTTGGTTAGATTATAAGCGCTGTAAGCGCGTGTGACTTTTGGACATTGCGTATCCAGGGCATGACAGACATTTAGTCCTGAGGCAAACTGTTTTGCCTGTATGTCAAGTTTTGTACTGTTTCACAAGTAATGAGCTTTTGAGAAGTTAAAATGTGCTCTGCATTGGTGCAGCCATGAAAAAATTAATAATAGACCAGAGTCTAACTTTAGAAGACTGAATGCACCGTTGAGATAATCTCATCGCGTGCTTGATGGCTTGAAGAGTTGCGCAGCGGTCGACCTTTGAAGAAAAAAACAGACAAAAAGGATGTTATTTATAAGACAATCGAGATTGACAATTTTATCTGCCGATTGTTTTTCGCTCCTGTTTCCTACCAGCCGTAGTGCGAAGATAAAATGCATCAAATACTCCCATCACTCTGTATTAAATGAAGGATTGCCCGTCGAAACAGGAGTTACAAACTGCCCTAGAGATCATGCTTGCGGTACTGGGAATAATACGTGAGGTGCAAACTGGACGTCCGAGATTTTCGGTTACCTTCTGGCTGGGCATGGGAATATGGACCTCCTTGTATTTCTGGTGGACTTGTCATAAACTCCAGGGGGGTTGGAGTTGGACTTAGGATTGCTGTTGGGGTTAGCGTTAGGGTTATTGTTAGTGCTAGGGTTAGAAAACGGAAACAGGAACTCCCCTGAAATGTAGTGCGGGGCCACCTGAAGTGCTGTGAGGGTCCACATTCTCGTGCCCTACACAACTCCTTACTGTAGGGATAGACAAGTTTTTGGTTTTCTAGCCGTCATTGCGCAGAACTCCTGAGAACTCGAGTAGACGCACCTCCGACTGTCTATAGACTTCCTGAAACGCGTATATCACATCATTTTCTCAGATGCAAAACAATCGGTCTCGCTCAGTAGAAGAGTAAAATAAAAATTTCCAACCAAATCAAGCTCTGAAATATAAGCACATTAAGTGATTATCATGAATGCGAGAGCCTCAGCTCAGGTGTGCAGAGCGTCTATGCGCCTCCAATCAGAGCTGAGAGTTTGACTCAGTCGTAATGCCTGAAGGTAGGAGTGTTAACCTTCGTCGGTAAACTCGTTAGTACTGGCTCATTTGATTCGCTGCCAAACTGCATGTGAGTGAATATGGAAGCTTGGCTCGGTAATGTGCTTCACTGCAATTGTGTCTACATCCTATCGATTTCGGGTCACGAAATATCTATCTAATGGACTTAGAACTCGAGTCTTCTACTTTGTAGCCGTCCAATAGCCCCCTCATTCACAGAGGGCCATCCTTAAAGTCCTGAAGAGGAGTCACCATATGAGTAAACTAGGGTCCGCACCGCAAGTCAGTCAGATGTTGGTGTTAGTGGTCTCGGGGGGTCAGTAAGAAGGGAATCCAGCGCACGGTCGAGAGGTCAGAAGTTTGAGCTCATATTTCGTCGAATATAATAATTGGCAGCACTTAATTGACACGGACTTTCTGAATTTCCTTCTCTGAATTCTACTCAGATGCCAACATATCTCTCTACTTATACTTATCTTAAATATATGCAGGAAATAAAATGTTATTACGTTACAATTTTTGATCTGAGACACAATGACGAATCAATTATCCTGTCCCGTGTTTTGGCTTGAATCTTAGTAACGCTCATAGAACGGCCATAACATTCGATTTTTTGCGGATTGACGACATGTGCATGCACCATTTAGACTTCATTCTAGTCATGCTACGTCTAACCAGTCGCTGACTGACTGATTATGTAAACTTCTTGTAGGAAACCATGAGATTTGTTTAGAAATATGCATGTAATAACATTGGAGTACAGTGACATAGTAAACAAGGTAAACGCTTTCATGTCTCTGTCTCGTTTATTCTGTCGACAAGACATTCTATATATACTACTAACTCTGATAGCCTGAGATTTCGAGAACTTTTGCTGCTCACTTCGCACTTAACCCCCTAATTTTCGTGGAACGTGCGCGGAAGATTTTTGTTGAAAGTGGTCGGACCCAGAAATGTTGGAAGGGCTGTTGCCGATCGGGTTACGGGACCTGCGCGTCCCACCGAGCCTCGAAGACGGGCGTACAGCGACTAGAAATATAAGCAGAGGGGGAATACCGTCAACCATCGCATCTTAATGAGATACGCGCGGAAGATTTTCTGAAAATGGGTAGATCTAGAGGTGTCAAAGGGGGAGGCGGCTGCAGGATTTTAGTGCCGGCCGAATGATGGGCCTTAACAACATGCCAACCGTTTGCAACCTAAGAAAACGTTTTAGTTACTGGAAATGCTGACCATTAAAGCAAAAAGAACTTTCCTTTGTTGCACTGAGCAGTGTTCAAAATCAGCTGAAACAACTGAATCACCCCATTATATTATTCGTAAAGCTCATGCAGACGGATGTGTATACGAGCGTAGGTTTCCGTTTGTGCCTCCCAATAGACGACCACGCTCGAGATCAGCTCGGTCAACAGGAGGGACCAGATCAGCCCACGGCGCGCGGTATTGGTTTGCGTGCCCATAACAAATGCCATATATGATGGGGGATGTGGTCGCGCGCTGCGCTAGCCACTTGCGCCCGATTCTGTCCTCAGTCCTCTTGACTGGTGGAGGAGAGAGTGCGGTAAATTCAGCGCGTCTACTATCACCGTAAACTAGTTCACGCGCAAGTCCCCGTTCTTGCGCCCACCGCGTTCTGGGGGCACACAGTTGAAATCGCGGATAATGACTGTCGAACTGTCAGGTGTCCCTAATCAATACCTCCTGTCCTCCAAAACACGAAACTGAACAGCCAGCCAGTTAATTTTAGTATCTGTGCGAACTCCTCGGAAAGGGGGGACCTGCGCACGTGTTGCATTTCGGTTAACTTCCAGTCGGAAGTGAATGTTGTGAGTGACTACTTATACTGAAAAGGAGATGAGACTCAACTTCTTTGCAGTGTGCTTGCGTGTGAACCAACATATGTAACTGGGTCAGCTCTCAAACCAGCTGACGGAGTATGATGCGGCCTATGTCATGTTCAATCAACTCTTGAAGGACTAACTGTACGGTTAGGTGGAGAAGGATGATGGTTCAGGCTAAATGCAGGGCTGCGCATCATCCTTCCGGGCCTCAAGGAATGTAAGTATCTGCTATGCCATGATTAGGAGACCATGGCCCTCGCAGACCGGTGTGCGCTGGCACTTCTATGGTACCTGGTTCCCTGCGGTAGATGCGCTTGCGCTCCCACTGGGTATCCAGGTAGTGGGGCATGTCTGCCCAGTCATCCTCCTCTTTCTGACCTGTTGTGGTTCTATTGTTGGTTAAAATCCTGGTCAAGTGTTTACTGTGGGCCAGGAAGTGTGGTGATACGCCTAGGTGCGGGTCTGGCCGCGCCAGCCACCTGTGCCCTCCCTCACCTCCGGTTTTTTTGGACTATGTCTTAACACCGGACCCAGAGGGGGCGGGGCAGGGAGAGAGTGTGGTAGATATTGCGCAAGTCTACTCTCAGTATAAATTAATTCACGCGCAATTCACCGTGCCTGTTCTCACCCTGCTGTGGAGCGCACGGTGAACATAGTCGAGTACGACGGCCGAACTGTCACAAGTGGTGAAAGCCAACCGGCGCAGCTGTTAGCCAGATACAGATCGAGGCCAGTTAGGTCCGTTCGGATGTCCAAGGGTTCGACCGCCGCAAGCGACGCCGTCTACCGCATGGTCAACAGAGTGGACGCAGCGACGGTGACTTGAGCCGAATTACTGCATAATGCTGTTGACTTTCGCACCATCTACCGCATCCACCTTGCGCCGGTGGCAGGAAACTGTCACAACGACCGGAGTTGGCGTAGGCGGAAGGCTAAACAGCCCGTGTCAGAGCGTGCCATACAGGATCTGGCCTCAGCTTTCTGTATCGGGTCTCTGTAAGGGCGGCTCTGTACGCACATGCCATACTCGAAAGGGTCCATTGCGACCCGACTCTCAGTGCTGAGAAGGACATAGCTGTCCTGTCAGTTGGTAAACGTCAGAGCGCATCGTCATAGATTAAATCATGCCAGGTTTATTTTGCTGAAGGAGGCGTGGATGTGCCGTGAGGATGACCTCTCCAGTGTCACACTCAATCTGTCTTTCCTCTCTCCCATTGATACCAGTTAACTTTCGAAGCCTGTCAACTAGTTGGGCGCAACAGCTGACTCGCCTTGAAGACCTGACGAACAAATATAATGAATTGGTCTGACTCCCTGTTTTTGGTCCGGCCCATCTACATACATCGCATCTCCTTATGAAGGAACATTTGGATGCCCAGTCCCGCTACTGGAACAGCGAAAGCAGCGTGGGAATAACGCTGCGAAGAGTTACCTTGCTATAATTTAATTCACGCGTATGTAGTCAACCTTGTTGAGGACGGTTCAGGTGGGAAACAATGAGCAGTTTTGGCTCTGGGAGGGTGGAATTAAGGGGACTTATTACGTGATATTTTTAGGCTCAAGTCATCTTCAACTTGAAATGTTGACATAAAATGTTTGCACGGAAAAGGTAACCACGATTATAAGGATACATAAAAAATCTATTGCAAAGAGTTACTTTTCCTCCCAAGCAGTTCGTCTGTTGATGTTTGCAGGGCCTCTGAGAGGTCCGATTACTAATGCATCGGGACGATTTTTCAGTCCTTCGTCGGAGGTCTAACCCGCACGTGACTTCCTAACACGTTCTTCTTTGAAAGCAATGACTCATTTATGCACCGCAGACTCTTTGAGGGCGGAAGATGTGAAGTCAAAAAAACCATGCGATATACAGTTTCCGAGGAGCGTGTGGACAGATCTTCGAATCGATTGCTGGGTGCTTGTGTTCTAGAGGACGCCACAAAAGCCGCTACACACCTAAAATTATACAGGAAAAGAAGCTTATTCATATTTTTTACCAACAACAACGCAGTCATTACAGCTTCACTTGCTAGACTCGCCATCACGTTCCAACACCTCGAAGACTAGCCGTATACTTCCACACGAATGGCTCTATTTTCGACAACCTTAAGCCGCCTTCGGGTGCAGGCATCTCCGACGTTTTGTTGCACCTATTACTCAGCCTCGATGTAGGCCGTGTGGATTCTTTCCTCAAGTTGTGACAGATCACAGGACTTAGTGGCATACAGCTTGCTTCTGGCATGGCCTCTGAGAAGAAGACCCTAGTGCATGAGGTCAGGGGGAACCCTCCGACGGATCCTTCGGTCAGACAACTTGATTTTCAGGAGATCCCTCGCTAGTCTGGAGAAGTGAGTGAGGACTCCGTCGTGTTGAAAGAAGACAATTACAGGGGCGCTTTACGCCTGAAGTTGTGAAATGCCAAACGTCTGCAGTATCTCCGAGCAATTTTTCCCTGTATCGATGGTCGTGCCACTGAATGCATCGCGTAAAGAAAAATGGTCTAGTGCTAGACATGGCACATCAAACCAGTAGCTTCGGAGAGCCTCGCCCATGCTTCAGAATTGCTTCTAAGCTTACTTTTTCCAAACTACGACAGTAGTGTCGGTTCATCCAACCAGCGAGATGAAAGGCAAACTAGTCGCAAAACTATAAGTTTTCCATGAGCTGAAGGTCGTTTTGGTAATAGTGGAGAACTGATTCATGCAATTCCGCACCAGCATCATGGTCTTACGTTAAAAGGCCTTTGAAAAACCTTAATTTGACATGAACGTCTGCTCCGGGCGTCCGGTGTTTCCATCAGTGATGATAGTAGCAAACCTTCCGCTGCGTAGTTCGTCGGGACAGCTCCCGTTTCCAGAAATTTGTCATGGATAATGCAAATCGCGCCAATGGGTGGAGCAGCGGGCGAGGCTTGCTCCTGCAGTCCAACCTAAATATTAGTTAATACACCTAAATTAGCCACTCGTTAGATTAATAGGGGAAAGAGAGCGCAGGCGGAGCTCGAAGTGCGCGCACAAGGAAGCGCGTGTGAACTGATAACTGATGTAATCGAGGATGGCGTATGAGGACTCCCCACACCGAGGTACAGTCGCTAAATTAAAAGAGTAGGGGGGGAAACACGTGACATGTGTAAAGTTGGCGTAATCGCATCTACTAAAGTTCTTTTTTATGAAGCTAATGGTGCTGCAGGGCCAAACCTCGCCGAGCAGTGTGACGGCCCGAAAGCTGCTCGAATTGCCAGGCGACAATTTTTCAACGCTGCCCCACCGTCAACTGGCTATGCATGCGTGAGGGAGTGATGAGCGAGCAAAATCTGCAAGGCTCACGCTGTCAAACGCTGATGGCCTCAGGTCTCTCCGAATGACACTTGAAAAAAAGTGGAGAAAAGGAAGTTCTGGTGACTTTTGGGACAGCCCGTATTGTCGGCAACTGGTGAAATATTTAGTCGCGGTCTGAAATGTCTGTCCTGCGTAGACACAGATTAGTTTGCTGAGATTTCCTACAATAGACATGAATCGCTCTGGCAACCTGAACGTGCGTCCGGGAAGAAACGAAGACCATATGTACTTGTGTCAGTGTATTATTAAAAACATGTGTGGGAAACTCTGTCTTTTTCTCAAAGTTCTAAAGGAACCAAAAATACTGGCAGAGTAAGTATTCGAGACGACGTCGTATTTTAACCCGCAAGCCAAACTATGCGTCACAACCTAGGTGGTGGAGATGTCGATGGTGTTGCGTTCTGGAAGGCCTTAATTACTATACTAGGTTTTCGCCTTGAACGTCGCGAAAACGTCGTAGAAGTAACTAGTTTTTGCTTCTATGCTATTTATTTAAGCCAACAACTTGATAATCTGACATTGTACGTTCTTACTACGGGGCCATGATGTCTTACCAGGCTGCAATTATTGTATGGCCAACCGGGGGTGCCTGGTTAATCCGATGTCAGTGTGTGCTCTGATGCCAAAAGTCAGGGAAAGTCAAAAATTTTGATAATCCCTCTTTACTTAGCGGCTGTCAGTTATTCGACTCCGAGGTATTACCTATAATTAAAGGGTAATCCACGCCAAACCATTTCGTAAGGTTCTTTATCCTTGAATCTACTTTGGTATTGGATTTAGCTGAAAAAAGGAAGTTTGCTTTGGTCTTCAAAAGGTCAATTTCGAGTCAAATATGGCAGAAGCTTTGAAACTCGGCTCTAATAAGAAACTGTACATTCATAAGCGGATTTGCCAGAAGAAGGAGAAGGGCGCATCCTATTTATTGAACAAACTAGTGTTTACATGTAGGTAGAAGCCCGCATGTGCAATCCCTCCAAGAAGTTCCAGACAGATAGGTAGGATGTACAAAGACCAAGGCTATTTCCTCCTTTTGGGTCATGTATATGATATATTTCATTGTCTGTCGGGTCCCACTAAGTCCCTTCATCAAAACCAATTGAGGACATTGCCTAACACTGTGAAAACACGCATAGGGTGTGCATGGACCTACTCGATCGCACGTGTGTGCGCTTGGTAGAAAACCACTTCACGTCACTTCAGTCAGTATGCCCAATTTTCTTTGGACAAGTCTCTGAAAGAAAGGCCGATACTGAGAAATTCATCCTTACGGCAACTCAGGGCACTTTTCATTACAATAAATCTGACGCGTCCGAATATACAACAACCGGCTATCAGTCCTGGCTTGGGAGGTTGCCAACCAACAGCATTGCTCGGTTCTTTTCAGGAGTAAAAAACGACGGGTCTCAGTGACGCCTTCCTTATGTGAATTCATGGTACTCTGATCAGAGCGAGACGTGAGACCCCAAAACTTAGCCTGGTACATTTGCAGTAGGGGCCATCTCGTGTGTGGCGCATGAAGGCGGGCCGTTCAGTTTTGTCAGCCCACATCGTACTGATTTTTACTTGCCCTCGGAGTTTGTTGGGTGTTGGAGGAGAGAGTGAGGCAGGTGCATCACCAGCCTACTTGACTATTAACAAATCTACGCGCAACTTACAGTTGCTGGACATGCACCACAGGACAGCACTGGGCATTGTCCCCTGTAACGATCGAAACATATATATATATATGCGTAAGTATTGAAAGGAAGGCATCTCAAGCGATATAAGTTGAAAAGAAATGTGTTCTGTAGGAGAAGAGGGTTTATTGCGTACATTTTCGACGCTGGTTCCCCAGGCCGTCGTCAGACGCAAACGGAGAGCAAATGTGGAAGCAGGAAACAGCTAACGTCACGAGACTGAGAAGTCCTCGAGGCAATGGACTCAGATGAATCATGCATCAATCGGCATCCCAAGTTGGATGCCGTGTACAGAAACCTGAAGGAGAAATGGAAAAGAAATGAGCCAACCAGATCAGGCTGACACATGGCGGCCGCCTATCGGCGCACACGCCATGAAATTGTCGATTTTATGTGCACTCGTGACGCTACCTGTTTCTTGCTTTCACATTTGCTCTCCGTTTGTCTCTGACGACAACCTGGGGAACCAGTGTCGAAAAGTTACGCAATAAACCCTCTTGTCCCACAGAACCCATGTCTTTTCAACATATATGTATGTACTTGTTATTATCGAGAAAGACAAAGGAGACTGAAATGGCCTTTTCTGGCTTATTAGCCGCCGTCAGCCAGTCATACCCAACCTCAAAGTGTGGAACATCCGAGGCTCGAACTCGCGACCTGTTAGTTAGAAGTCCACGACAGTTGAAATGGCGGTCAGATCTGTTCCATATCCTCCCATTCATAGGCTCGAAATTTCCGACATATTTGAATCGCAGGGAAAACCTAATATCGAAAATTTGAAGCAGCATTTTATTTTGAAAGGCCGCTTGACGGATGACGCCGCAATGAAAATAATCCACGATGGTACTGCACTACTACGCGAAGAAAGAAACGTTCTGGAGATTGAGGCGCCAGTTACAGTTTGCGGCGACATACACGGCCAGTTCTTCGATCTTATGAAATTGTTCGAAGTGGGTGGCAACCCTATTACGACTCGTTATCTCTTCCTGTGGGATTACGTTGATCGGGGGTACTTCAGCATCGTGTGCGCTGTATCTGTGGTGCCTGAAAATCCTGCATCCAAATAACTTTTTACTCTTTTGCGGCAATCACGAGTGTCGTCACTTAACCGAGTAATTCATTTTCAAACGAGAATGCAAGATTAAATACAATGAAGACGTGTACAATGCCTGCATGGACTGCTTGCCGCTGGCGGTCCTCATGAACCAACAGTTTCTCTGCGTCCACGGTGGTCTCTCTCCTGAAATTCGTTCCCTGGATGACATCAGAAGGATCGTTCGTTTCAAAGAGCCATCCGCCTTTGGGGTAATATGGGACCTTCTCTGGTCAGACCCGCTGGAAGATCTCGGAAATGAGCAAAATACCGACAACTTTTCACATAACAGTGTCCGTGGATGTTCCTACTTTTTTGGCTATACAGCGTCCTGCGATTTCCTTCAGGCCAATAACCTTCTCTCCATCATCCGCGCTCATGAAACTCAAGACGCGGGTATCGCATGCACCGAAAGAGCCAAACCACAGGATTCCCTTTTCTGATCACGATATTCAGTGCACCTGACTACCTGGATGTTTATAACAACAAGTCGGCCATTTTGAAGCACGAGAAAAGTGTGATGAACGTTTGACAGTTTAACTGCTCTTCTCATCCCTACTGGCTCTCCAATTTCATGGACGTGTTCACTTGGTCCCTTTCATTCGTCGATGAGAAGGTGACGGAGATGTTGGTGAATGTTCTGAAGATCTGCTCTGACGATGAACTACTCTCAGACGCCGACGACACCTTCGAGGCTGCCATACGTGAGAAGGGCGGTCGTTTGCTGAAGACGAACTCGCTGGCCCGTTCTAGTCCTAAAGAGGAAACGACAGTGAAGGCAGGCACAAGCCGAGGGAGGAACGGTGGCAGTTCGTAAGAAAGTCATTCGCAATAAAATTCGAGCCATCGGGAAAATGGTCCGCGTGTTTAACCTCCTAAGAGAGGAGAGCGAGGGTATCCTGGAGCTCAAAGGCCTCACTCCAAATGGGATGCTTCCCTTCGGCGTCCAGTCTGATGGCAAGGAGACTCTTCTCAGTGCGAAATGCGGGATAGAACCAAATCACAAGATTTCTCATTCGAGCAAGCCATAATATATATGTGTATATATATATATATATATACATGCAAATATAATGCTAGAGGGACGCTCACCGATCGCGTTACGAACTCACCCGTCCCATTGTGGCTTGGGGTCACTCTCGGGCTCAACCAGCAGCCGAACAACGCCCCTCTACAACCATATATACCCGATCCAAACTGACAGGACAAGGAGCCCATGGCTCACTGGTTAGGACATTGGGCTTCTAACCAACAGGTTGCGGAATCGAGCTCCAGGGTTTTCACACCTTGGAGTTGGGTAAGGCTGGCTGACGTCGGCCAATGAGCTGGAAATCTCAATTCCAGTCTCCCCTGTCTTTGTTGGCAATGCCAGTCTGCACATATATCTTATATTGGAAGTGCGTACACCGATCGGGTTACGTACGCGACAGGCTCAGCCAAAGACCTCACAGGCCTCGCTGCCTGCGTGTTCGATTGGGCGAGTTAAACTTTGTTCTTTTCGCCCCCTAGCGCAGTGATCCACCTTAAAGGGACAGAGTGAACCGGTTAAGTTACAAGTCGGTCGACTTGTGGATAGGAGAGGAAGTGTAACTGCCAAGAAAAATAGCAGAACAGAGAGATGTGCACTGGACAAGTCCTACTAGAAATCTGACGTCTTAAATATCAGTATTGTTTAGCCATTTTTAAAAACTTTCGTATCCTCTGTACGGGTCTCACTAGAAGGTATGCGGACCACAGTTCCTATCGTCTCTGAAGTTAGATTGAGCAATATCGTCCCACAGAATCCATCTATGTCTGTTACTGGGTGGTTGTGCATCCCCTCTGAACAGTGGTCCGTGGATGGGAGACAACGCCAAAGACGAAGACGTAGTGTCTCATTGAGGGACTTTGATTAGCGTATGTGGCTCTTGAACTCTTATAGGCGCCACTTGTGCGATTGGAAGTGCTGGCTCTCGGGGATCGGAGAAAACTGATTAATCCTGTGTGGCGTTGCCCCCTGCTCTCTCTGCCTGCTGCTACGGATGCCGGATCAGACCGCGCAGTGCCCTGTCTACCTTCAACCAACTGGATATACAGAGTCGTATATGTCACAGATAGGCCCCTCTACAGACTGGCTGAGAGGCCGGATGACTGTCACGCTCCCGGACACTGCCATTTCGTGTGACTCTCCTATGGCCACGCCCTCTATCCGGTCAAAGTTGAGACCCTGGCCCATTTTGGCGGCTCAGTTTTTCACCTGCTGCCAGGGAGTACATTCTTCGTGGCATATGTGTGTCCATAGTCCTCTACCGGCCTCCCCGTTTGACCTCGATTAAGGAGCGACGCGGACACATTGAAACTGCGCTTACAGAACGCTAACTGCAGACACGCAACTACGCAGCCCTCGCTCTCATAATACACTTCAGTTTGAATACCAAAAAGACAGCAGATATTAGCTAGACGTACTATGCAGCAATAAGGAGTTCCATAATAAAGTCCAGTATACAGCTGCTGGTATTAACTGAATGCGAAGGGCGTGATAAACAAGTTTGGGGAGATAGGTCATGCGTGCGGCGCGCAGAGGGGCTCTTTAGCTCTTTCAGTCATTGCGCCTATTCACTGCAACAGACATCTGGCCGGCTCGGACAGTGGCTGGGGCCCGGGAATGGAGAGAGAAAGTGAGTTCGACGACTCAGCGCACTTTCCTTACTATAAACAATTTGGCGCGCTTGAAGTTATTCTGGTGCGCTGAAAACTGTGGCATGGGAGGTTTTCAACTAACGGGGTAACTAGTATTTCAGCCAGTCCAATGTATTTGTGGAGTGGCGGACTGGTGAACTGAGGTTCAGGCCGCAACGGCTCCTTCTTAATATTGCTTCTAGGGTACCCCAGTGCGTGAGATCCAAGCCAGGTGTGGCGGCACGCCTTGAGGCGGCTCCGGCCGCACCATACACCTGACTCTTTCCCACCTCCGGTCTTCTAGACACTGTCTTGACACAAAATGCATGTGAGGAAAGAGTTGAGAGTGTGGTAGATGTAGCACAAGTCTACTACCATTATGAACTAACTCACGCAATTCACGATCCCTGCTCTCGCCCTGCTGTGGATCCCGTCGAAATCGGCGGTCGAACTATCAGAAAAATTAAACAAATAGTCGTCTAAAATTTTAACAAGTTTGAAACCATTCTCACCAACGTCGCTTGTTTGAATTGCAAACTCGAATGTGTTATTAGCCACCAAAAGTGTTACAGCAACTTGCTTATACTTATACCTGGCAAGGCTGTGATCGTGGAGGATTCAACCGGTCACAGGGATATTTGCGTATAACACTTCTCCGTGCAGAATGATCTGCAGCAGCCGATCTGGAGAGCCATACCCACTCTCTTCTCCAGTGACAGAGGCTAAAACCAAAAGGTCCAAAAACTACATCCCGGGCCCGAGAGTCGTGTCGAGTCAGATCATGCGGTGATCCCCTCTTCGACGTCTCTAGGTGGGCAGCAACACTAGACTCATGAGGTGGGCGTCATAGAACTTGTCAAAACCACTTCCGTAGTCTCTGAATGATCCAAGCTATACTCCCGATGTTGTCCCAGCGCGTGGCATCTGTTTCATTCCAGGCGACGTCTGTGTGCTCCACTCCAATGATGGCCCTGTGGCAATGACACTCAAACATTCCCAGTTCTTGATCGTCTTCCATGCGCGTAGGAGGACTGGCTGAACGTATCGCCAGCACACGCGGGCCTTTATGGCAATGGAAACACACGTCGGGGGCATAGTCATTTTCTTCGTTTGGTGAAAACTCCAGCTGCACCACCGATTTGGAGACGATGTCCCCCTCACTCTGTCCTTTCGAAAACAGCGTCGCCCAGTGGTATATGACGTGATTCATTCCCTTCCGAGGAGTGCATTCTCTCTAAAAAGAGATACTTCGAAAAAATTTTGGTCCTCTCAACGTTTACGGATAAACCGACCGATTTAGCGACTTAATTTGTTCTTGAAAGAGCACTTTGTATGTCATCCTAACTTGCCTCGACGATAGCGATATCGTTAGGGTAGTCGGATTCAATTAGGCGACGTCAGAGTGTTGATTCGACACCATAAAAACCGCGTGGGAATATTCTGGGAATACAGTCAGTGGTATAATTGAACAGGATTGGTTATAGGAAAGTTTACGCAATGGCTGGACGAATATAGGACGGCTTGAAAAGATTGTTGTACAGCGGAACTTTTGTAGTTATGGAGCTTTTTTAGGCTCCGATCATGGCCGTGATTTTTGCAAATGACATTTGCCGACTGCTGGTGTCCTTCACGGAATGCATGGAGGCATTCCACAATGCGAACATCTGATCGATGCATACGCGCTCAACTCGGAACAAAGACTGACCGGATCTTCGCTTAGATTCAGGTATATTCTGAATTTGCCTGAGAATGACAATGGCCAGGACGTTTGTAGCAATGACCACGAGGCTTATGTGCGGTAGCTCTCGAGCATTGTATAATTTTAGTACTTAACGGCAGGCATAAGGATGGGTTTGCCCTAGTCCTCTCGGGGAGTTCAGCTCATAACACCTGCTTAACCAACTCGTAGTGTCGTGGTGACAGAGTGTCGACACAAAAGTTACAGACGATAGTTCGATCGGGGCGCCATGTTGTTGCGCAACCTCGATATTGCATCAGTGCCTGCTTTGGAGAAGGTCACACGACTCTGCATATTCTGGAGAGGGATAACAGCGAACTGAGGAGAGGAGGGAGGGGCGGGAGGCGGTGGTGGTGGGTTGGTCATCAAGATTTCAAAGGTGCTCCAGATGCTCGCGCCAGCTCGCAAACATGACCGAGTTGTCTGTAATCAAGCTGTCACTCACACCACGAACAAAGTCACCCGGTGCAAAGAACCTACCGCATTCTTGAGTGTCAATGATGCCCGGGGCCTCAGCAGTGAAGATTGGTATTTCAGGCCAGCAGCTTTTGTCGTCAGTTCCCATGGGAGGGGGGGAATTTTCCGTCATTATTTGGAGCTATTGGAAAGAACACTTGTTGTGGCACTTGACTCGAGCCGTCAGCACAGACAATTGCAGGCTTTTCCACTGATCCAGCCACCATGTCAGCTTTGTGTGGCCCAAAGAATTCTCTCAAAAATTCCACGGAATGCTGACACACGTGGTGTCTATTTTCTACTGTCTCCTGAGTTGAGTTACAGTGCGATAGCGAATTTTCGTGTTGAGGGTCTCAACTATTTTGGATTGTCGTAGTTTTACAACAGCGAAGCGTCTTAAACTCGAGGATTTGGGTGAGGCGGACAGGCGGACGTTCAGTAGTTTGTGAGCTAAATCATGGTCCAACCGGTATGCACTGCCAGTCGCGGAACCAAGAATCCGTCTACTATCATAAGACCAACTCCGTAACCTTTAAGCGGCGAAAATGTCGACAATCTGACCGTCTGCACAACCAGGTGAGATGTTTGCGGCGAGGCCGGAAATACCTGCCGATGACACCTAGCGTCTGCTAATCAGCGGGTTTCAACACTTTCTCACGACTGTTGCACCGAGAACCAGATGCACAACGACCAAAAATTCAATTGTTTGAAGAGTCGCCTAACTCGGCCCGGGTATTTCGATTTCCGACAATGATCAACAGATCACGGCACGCGAGAGTCTTTCAATCGATTATTTCAGCTACTAATAGGCTTCCTTATTGCACTGGCAGGCAGTGAATATTAATAAATGCCTCTTTAGTCGTACATAAGCTACCCAGCCATTGACTAGTCCTCTTTCAAACAAAACAACGTCCGCCAGCTCTATGGGACATTTACCACACTGAGTCGACAAGCGAAATCGCACAGATAGCTGTAATGACATGCGAGACGAGAATTGAGTCCTGGGACCTTGGTCATCTGGGGACCTAAGTCAGAGGTTCGAATTTTAAACGTGTGCAGGAGGTGGGCTAGCTAATGAAATGTCAACCGAAATTCCGAAATGTGTTTTTGTTTCCAAAAGGTTAATTAAGTAGGTTGTAAAACTAATCATTATACATCATAATTCTATAATGATTCAGTTACCTCAGGATATTGGCTTCTGAACGAACTTTCGTCCGTCTGCATGCAGAAACCATGTCTGAAAAAATGACTACTTAAGTAGCATGCATCCTTTAATTGATTTTCGGTGTCCTTAAAGTATCCATTATATTTCATGGAAAACGTGCATAGAAATATTCTTTCTTTTGCTCACTTGGCAGAAAATAACGTCTTATTCCAATTTTATGATTAAAGGAAGGGTATAATATGATTTTCAAAAACTTTTCCAATTCCCAAATGATTTTATATCCGACCTGCCATTGCACTTGCATTCAGGGCTTCCAAACTACAAGTCGTATATTTTCCGCGTGCCGAAAACCATACATTTCTCTACGATGTTAAGAGGCGACCATATGGGGTTCATAAAATTTAGCAGTGGATTTGAACCATATTGTAAACTTTACAAACCACATTGGTAAACGCAAAGACAACGTTTTACGAACGGCCATTTCCGGCATTAAAAAATCTTACAATTAAAAACTATTTGAAAACCAAATTATACCCGTTCTTTAAGTATAAAAGTGAAAGACGTCATTTCTACCAAATGGTCAGAAGAAAGAATATTTCTAAGCATGTTTTTTATGAAATATACTTGAATTTTTAAGGGCATCGAAAATCAATGAGAAAATTTTATGCTTCTGAAGTAGTCATTTTTTGCAAAGCATAGTTCTGACATACAGTCGGAAATAAATTCGTTCAAAAACCGATTTCCTGAGGTTACTGAATCATTATAGAATTATGTTGCAGGCTGACTAGTTTCACAACCCTACTTAATTAATCTTTTTGAAACGAAAACGCATTTCGGAATTTCGGTAGACATTTCATGAGTTAGGTCACCTACTGTAGCAGACATTCACACTGTGCTAAGAAAGCCTGCACTTCAACAGGTTTTTGGGATCGCGGTCGACGGACGTTTAGGAATTTCAGTCCTCAGTGCTAACTGTCTGTTCTTTCGCACCAACTTTGCGGAGGACGTCAGTTCTCGCTGACGCTGCATCATTGATCTTAGTACTCCAAGAGGAGACATTTTCATGGCGTTTCCTGGAACTTTTGCTATCAGGGGATCCATAAAAGTCGAGCGGATTTCTTTTTGCAGTACTCTTTAGCACTTTGCCTTGAGAACCTGAGCGCGAGGCAACAGCTTCAAACTTATTTAATGACGGTTTCCTATCGCCATGTCATAACGCCACCAACAGACTCGGACCAGTTTTATAAGACTGTCAGTGTACCAGACCTCAGCCCTTCGTGCTAGGAGGGCACTGTCGCTGCTGGTTTCCCAGTGCACATTCGTCAGAAACGAGAGCCACTTTATCTCGCAGCTAAATTGCGATGAATTCCATTCCGATGTGGGCGCTTCGGGTAACTGGCAGTTAGAGTGGCGGTTGAACCCGCCTTCCCAAGCTTGTGAATGGAGATTCTGTTTGCATAAGTCTCTCATCTATCGAAGCGTAGTCGACAGTTTCGTATGCACTTTATAGCATATGAAAGTGTCGTCTACAGATAAGGAACGTATAAGTTGGCCGAAAAACCTTTCCTGAGTCATGATGAGAGTTCTGGAATATCCGTTCTACGTTTTTAGCCAGATGAAATAATCAATTCTCTGGAGGGCTTGGAACACAACTGTTTTCTAAGACATTATTTTCCGAAAAAATATTTTTTCAGCGATGAAATTCTGTCTTAAGCATTTGAAAGAAAGTGAAAGTGTGAAGTGCTTCTCCCACTCAGATCTCTGCCCTCTGTCCAGCTCCTTGAGAAAACGGGTAAGACCCGGGGATTGGAACCACCCACGTAGTACAGGTGGCTTTGAGGTAAATTCAGGCAAGAGTAACTAGGCCATTTTCCTGGCCCTAGCACTAAATTTAGCCCAAACCCAAACTCTACCTTAGCCCTAAAGTTGAAGTTAACCCTGATCCACCTGGAAATTAGCGTAAGACTACCTTTACTACGAGGGTCCCCGTTCTATTATCCCACCAGAAAAGAAGTACAGAAAGCCTCTGTCTGTAATTTTTTGCTTACGTTCTGCGAAATCCAACTATCGGCAGCAAACTGCTCCCAATCCCGGCGTTGGATAATGCAGGATTTCTTACATGCTTTTCTGCATGTTCGGCCAATTTAACTACTTAATCTTTAATGAGAAGAGCATCAAATCTATCTTCCCGTTGACTTTCATCAAAACTCGAACAGTTCAGGTTTTTATGCCGCTGCATTAAGACTTCAGTCTCCCCTCTGTCCGGAAAAGATGAAGAATAAGTGCAAAACCAAGTGCTGTTTAATGTCACTCCTATCAGCGACATATTTAAGTCCCATTTACAGACGCAGAAATATCTCTGTAGTTATTTGGGCTAATTAGATTTTAAAACTGACCGTTAGCATGGGGAAGAACCGTGCCTTACCGTTTCGCGGGTGAAGGAGAACCGCCTCCTCCACCCTGTTACTTCAGCTGTCTTGCATTTCGTGGGATGTAATGAGCTGAGGATGGTGATAAGCAAATTATGATAGTGTTGACGTCACATGGACTCCTAAGTCAGGTGAAGACCGATGGGGGGGGGGGGAGACAGAGAGACAGACAGCGATCTCAGATCCTTTCACGTTTTCTGTCAGGATATGTCAATTACAGATCAGCGCAGTTCGGCGCAGCGTGAAGGTCAGACGACCTAAATGAGAAAAGTCATCTTTGCTGTTTCAGTGTCACCTCTGACTTCCAGCGGTCGAAACAGGCCACTTGTGCCTCCAGTGCCCCACTGCTCTGGCATCTGTGGCGTGTCATGACTAGTCCGAAGGAAGGCAACAAAAATTTCGTACAAAAGATAACCAAGAAGAAATTGACCTGGCAAGAGCATGGTTTATGGTCGGGGTTACTTGTTCCGAGGAGCAATTGTGTTAAAAGAAAATAACTGGCGATATTTATTTGTACGTAACAGAGAAAGAAGTAAAAAGAACTCGCGGTGGCTGCTGCGTGGGGGTGGTCAAGATGATTTAAGGTAGTTATCGAAGTAAAAATACAACTTTGTAATACCTTTTTGGCGGTACCTACAAAGAGACATAAGGTCCATTTACTGTTGTCATTAAATGTCAAAATAAGGTCCTCTTTTAACTGGTGACAATATGGAAGACCGAAATTTGTGATGTCACAAAGTTCTTAGATGTTCAGCTGTTTTGCTGAATACAAATCCTCCCCAGAGCAAGTAACCTCCGACATAAACTAAACCCGTGCCCCTGATTTTAATAGAATCAGGTAGTAGGTAATCATAAGCCTCCAGAAATTGAAAAAATTTGCTTATCTTTACCTACCCGAGACTTGGTAAGATAAGAGCTGTGACCAAGAGATGGACTGCTGGGAGGATGAAACTAGGCGAAATGAACAAAAATAGTCAAAAGATTGGAAAATCTGGTGATACTTGAATTTCGACACTCATAGTGTGTCCATTGAAGCTTACGGGAATTCGAACTTGGCGAGCATTAATTATTGATCTGAGACTTAAGGTGTTTCCGTTGCACTCTTGCTAAAAAAACGTGTTGGCGGATTCGCAGAACAAGGGAAGATATCAGACAAAAATAATTCAACGACTCGGACGGGCAGCCACGCGGGGTCGCCCCTAATCCACGAAATAACTGAACTGAAAGAAGGAGGCAGAATGACAATCCCGACAGGGCGCGAGGCAAAAAGTCCTCTAGTTATCCGAGGCAACGTCTATTATGTACAGGGAGACTTACAAAAGCCTGCAAGTGCTCATTTAGACAAAGAGCTGCAGAAATAAAACTACCGGCAAGGCTGGAATCAAGGATTAATTTTAAAATTCAAAGGACAAAAAGTGAACTAAAAGACTTGCTAAAAACATTTGCTTTGCAATGCCATCGGGGAATGCGTCCAGTCTTGGCGGGTACTCACCCTGCAAGACAACTTATCCAATCTGGGGAAAGATACTGCTAGTTGACGATGAACTAGTAAGCCGGAAATGGCCATTAGAGTTTACTTATACTTGTCGATACACCGTCCTACAGGGAGAAGCGACCGTCAGTTAATTCGCGCGCCCTGTGGAAGTGACCGCGATACTCCCGAGTTCGGGGGGTCAACGGCTTAAATTACATTTTCAATCAAATATTTTTTGACTGTGCGACTTATCTACTTCCACCTTGTGCAACAAATGCTCACATGCATGAGGCACACCCATCAGGCATACTGAGACAGGTTACCAGATAAGGTCAAAGAGACTAGATGGCCCTTCTATTTTGTTCGTCTTATAAGCTGACGATGTCTTGGCCGGATAGAGATAGTTTGACCGCTGCATCTGACGACGTCCACCGTGTGCTCCGCATCATGACGAGGCAGACACGATGACTTGCACGTGAATTAGTTTATAGTAAGCGTGGATGTAGCGGCCGAGGACGTCAAGGAACGCTGAGAAGAGATCCTTGCGTAGATAGATCTGAACAGAACTGTTAACATCTGTTGATACTCATTCACACGCAGGAGAAGAAGTTACGTCGAGTAAGGGATATAGTATAATATAACGAGATGGGCACGGAAGATGTGTATAATAATTGATGTTTACATGTAGAATGAGAAACTGCAATGCGATAACCTGTCTGGATGGATAGGCCACCCTGACATATTAGATAAACAGCCGGTGGGGATGCAGCGCTGTGGGCAACTGCAGGGAAGGGCCGAGGGGGGAGTCGACGTCGAGTGAGAGAGAGAGACGAGAACGGCGGTGCGTTGCAGTCGGGGTGTCGGAGGTAGCGAGAGGAAGGGACAGCACGCAGTTACATCATCGTCATCCCAGGTCCGCGCCAAATGTGTCACACCACTCAAACAACCCTGTTCGAGTCAAGTTACATTACATGGACGTGCGCAGCATTTACCGCACTTCCTCCTCCTCCCCACCTGAGCCCGGTGTCAAGGCAGAATCAAGAAGACCAGAGGCGGGTGGATGGCAGGGTCGAGCCCGCACCTTGGCACCCCACTCCACACCCCCTGGTCCACAACAAACACTTGGCCAGGATTTTGACCAATAACGACAACAGAAAAGACGTGAATGACTGGACGACCATACACATGACCTGAATACCCAGTGATAGCACAAGCGCATATATCGCCTGAGGACCAGGTGCTGGAGAACTGCCAGCGCGTAACAGGCTGCAAGAACCGTAGTTTGCTGATCATGATGGTGCTGTCAGATGGTACTAAATAGAACTCTGTCAGCAGTCGTTCTGCGGTACCGTTACCGAGGACGTAATTCCCACCAGCTTCGTTGCCTGCAGAGGCCTAAGGGAAGGTAGAGGATTGGTCCCTAATTTTCACAATTGCTTAAAAGGGCTTGCATTCGGCGCTTGCCAACTTCGGTGACGCACGGTACAATAGGTCGGGATTACATCCTGTTTCAAGATTTTGGTTGAAAATTCTCACTGGAGAACCGCAGGGCTCGAACCCATCATCAAAGATAGTGACATCAATGATCTGCAATTCTGACAAAGTGCATCTTGATCCTACTAAATTATATTCCTTTTCAAGGTGCCACTGAATTCTTTATAACAAAATCAAAATCCAGCAAACTCCGTACTCCTTGTATTGCTATGATTTTACTTTTATTCCTGTCAAATTGGTTAATAACCCTGAAATGGTGAGTGTACCCACGTGAGGTAGCACAAGCTTATAATCCGAAGGCAGTTAGTACACGGCAGTATTTTGCTTTCCAGTTGAGCATTCTTCCAGCCAAGTGCGTAGGTCACACTCCCGAGGCCACAATTGACCACGGAGTGGGCTCTTATTGAATTAATTTTCGATGCCTGTGAAAATTTTAACTATGGTTCACAGGAAAAAGGCGCAAAAATATTTTTTTCACGCTCTTTCTAAAGTATTTTATCTCTTCAAATTTTGGGCTAGAAGGAAAGAATACTGTTGGTTTCAAAATCATCTACTAGTTCTTATATATTTTGGAACACTTTCTGACTTTGACGTTTTTGAAGATTTAAGACTGCGCCCTCGGTATTTCTTTGGAATTGAAGATAAAAGGCCCTGTTTATCCTTATAAGCATACCTTTGGTGTCTATAAAATATTCCAGTGGATATGAACCGCATTGAGCTCTTTGGAAAGACCATTAAATATGCAAGGAAATTAGGCTAAACGAATGAATCGAGGATTTTGAAGCGTTTAATTATTGAAAAAACGAAATAACACCTTCTTTCGACCATAAATTTTGAAGCAGATTTACTGGACTGCAATGAACATTTAATAAATAAATTCCTATCTATTATTCTTGAGGAACGAAAACATTAGGCGCAAAATTAAAAAACGAACAGCTAACTGCGCAGATTGTACTCGTAAAAACGCACCAGCTTAAGCAGAGTGTTCTCATTGAATTAGTCTTCGACGATTGTGAAAACTAAACTAAGGCTCATTGGAAGGCGTAAGATTGTGCATATCATGCTCATTTTTGATGCATTATCTTCTCTTTAAATTTTGCACTACAAGGAAGGGATAAGTTTGGTTTTTAATAGGCTTGCACATTCACAAATTCTGACACACATTTTTAGATTTAATTCGTGCTTAAGTCTTCCACACTACGCTCCGTCTGGACCTGCAAATTATTTTCCCCCATTTCTATTTATACTCCTAATGTAACTTCTATCAACCGGAAGACATTTCGATATTTCGCCATATCTTGCTATTTGCGGGCAACCCTAAAACGCACGGAAATTAGACCAAACGGAATATCCATCGAGGGTTTCAAAGCATTTTATCTATGTAAACACGTTTAAAAAATAAACGGAGACTTTTCTCAGAGTATACATTCCAAAGCAGATGCAATTAATTACGAAATACATATGATAAACCAATTCTTGTCCCAGAAGGAGTGCCGACCAAGACAGGGAAAACCTCGAGGTGCCTTCTGGTTTTTCAGCAGTCGTCACACAGGCATACTCAACCCCAGGTCTGGTCTTAGAAGGTTTTTAAGTCCAGCGCTCTACCATTAAGCCGCGACCTCGCTGTCTCGTCAGTTGCGATTGCGAATATTCGCCATCGTGGGCAGTGCGTTCACTGGTCAGGTTATGGGACATGCGCCACCACGGTCGATGCGCCCTCCTGCCTGATTACTGGGCGTTATGCGACTGCCTGAGAAGGCTTTAAGTTTAACCCTAAAGCGAAACACAACGACAGTGTTCCGTGACCCGATCGGCGGACGCACTTCTCGCAGTAGTGAATTCTTGCTCGGCCTTTATATGAGTCATAGTAACTGTACTATCTCATGACATTGTAGCCGAATTTATGAAATGTGTTCTTGATTCGAGAAGATTGCTTAAGTATGATTGTAATACTACTTGTCGTACATCATAATCCCACGATGTCTCATTCACACCAGGATGCAGGCTTATAGATGGGCTCATTCCCGGCCGTCTGAATAAAGTATACCCTTTAAAAATTGACTACATAAATAGCATAAATCTTCCGTATTGCTTTTTATACCTCTATAAATTCAAATATATTTTATAGAAAACATGCGCGAGAAGGCTCTTTCTTATCCTCATTTCCCAGCAAAGAACGTCTTCTTGGAGTTTTATATTTAAAGAAAAAGTTTCTTTCGGTGGTAAAAACCGTCCTGATTAGGAGATTTTTTAAAAACGTGAAATATGCGGTCATATAGCACCACATCAGCACATTTATTAATGCTGCTCATAACGTAGGCAACAGGGTTCAGACCCATTTTGCGATTTTATGAAAGCTTTATGGTACCTTTTTAACGTCACGGAAGAATGTGTTACCTTTCTTACACGGAAAATATACCGCATGTGAATTCGAAACCCTGAATGCTTTTGCAACGGCAGGCTGGGCTCAAGATTATTCGGGAATCGTAAAAGGTTTTTTAAAACCAATTGACACTATCTCCAAGGATAAAATTGGAAGAAGACGTGATGTGCTACCAAATGGGCAAGGAAAAGAATACTTTTATGATGTTTTCTATAAAATATATTTGAATATATAAGGCATCAAAAAACAATTGTGAAAATGAATACTTAATAGGTAGTCATTCTTCGTAAGGTATAGTTTATTCAGACGGCCGAAAAGGAAGCTTGTTCAAAAGCCGGCATCCTGGCGTGGTCGAAATGCTGTACAATAAGCAATATAACACCAGTGCTTGAGCAATCTTTTCGAATCAGAAATGCATTTTAAAATTTTGGTTAACGCATCATGAAATAGGGGAATGCGTGCGAAAATAAAAAGGAAAACGTAAAAGTGTCCACTACTTACGAAGTGCGTCTTTTTTTGAATGTCTGGCTGGGGCAGATCACCGAAAATTGTTCCCCTTAAAGCACTGACACCGTAAGGCATTAATCAATCTGAGGAGATGTATCACGTTAATCAACAGTGCAACAAGACCCGATTACATGCTACTTTTTAGAAACAATTTTCATAACTGTGATGGATGTGTCATGATGCCTGCGCATCCTTCGCCTCACGACCTCTTCATGGCCGGGTTTCAACCCAAAACACCAAGGATCACGCCTGCCAACAAGGTCTTTGTTGTGTTCATGAATTGCCTCAGTCAACGGCAGATACCTCAGGAAATTTCGATTCGATCTGAGCCAACGACACTTCTAGTTAAGAGTGTTGGACATGTTGACTGCTACGCCAGCTATTGGCGGTATTTGTAATTGCAATAGGATGAACTGGGAATCTCTACTGCTTTTGCGTGCTCTGAGGTACCTGAGTGATCATACGCATTCAAAGAAGGATTTTACACATCTCAAGTATGTCTAACAAGCAAATATATGAAAAACCCCTGAACTCCCAATGAACATCCAATTTTCGATCACAGCTTTTCTTGAGTGGCGTCACTTACCTTAACTATGAACGAATAAACAAGCAAGTGTAAAGAATGAAGACTCCAGAACATGAGAAAAATTATTCCGTCCGTTTTTATTCATTCAGAATAAATACCAGTAAACTGGAGAATAGCGTTTGATTTGACGTAAAGTGACCAAGGAATCCCAGTTCGAGTCCCGGTTTATCCAGACCTGAGCTGATTAACAGTGGACCAGAAACAGCCATCAAAGTCTCCTTGGCTTTTGTCAATCTGCATTTTACGCCATTTTTGATTGACATGAGACTGCCCGCGAGGCTAAATTCCAAAGTACAAGAGGACGACGATTTTTTCCACTGTAAATAGACCGCTAAGCGACTCTCTCATACTCATCATTCTTGAAGTGAATTACCCTGTGAATATTTGGTCGAGTAACAGAGAGCACACTTGTGAACAAAAACGGTGCCGGCTGTGGGGAGTTGAATATGGCCCATTTAAGAAGAACATGCCGGCATGTTGAGTGACGCACAGTAAAAAGCCTGACTCATTGCAAGCGCAGCACATTGGCGGCCAGTCCGTTACCAACCATATAAAGAGGTCGACGAAGATATTGCAGGTAGCTGGTTAGTCCTTGTCACGAGAATTCCCTGAGTGAGTAGCTATTTTATGTGCAACGTGTCTTTCAAGAAATTTTGATTATTTTTTTACCGACCGTTCGTTTTCAAAGATACGAGGTAAGAACCTCTTCTGCAGCTTGGTCAACTACGATTGCAATAAGATATCACATATCTATCAAAATACATGGTAGTCAAAGGGGATTGTGATGTATTTCCAGCGGCTATTTTATGCAGGATCTAGCAATGGTTGCTTCTGAAACCATGTTATATGCTATAAAATTTGTGCAACCCTTCAGACGAATACTCAAGTCGTTTTCATTGGGTTCTGTTCACCGAGCGCTTTGCCACTACATTTTATCTTTTAGAAGAAAGATTAAGTTAAGAACAGAGTTAGCACTTCGCCCGACTGGAATGGCTTTTCCGGAGACCCATTATTAGAATACCAATGCAGGCATAAACTTCAAACACATTGGACGGCGAACCGCGTGGCTCAGTGTTGCCAGCAAACTGGAGCATACATTCCCTCAAGAGAATACCTTAGCACACCTTTGACTATCCGTGAAGAGTCTGAATTGTTCACACCAAGTTTGCTTACCGTATTATCTCGCCATTAGCTCGTCCATTTCACTCATAAAACTGCAGTTAGGCGGATGGGTAACAAAGTGACTGGCTAACTGGACTACTGCCCGCAGAATTTCAGATTCATATTCTCCTTGGGCAAATTCCTCACCAAGTCATGCATAAAACGAGGTTATTTATCAAACGATAGTGTTGTACGCTAGCATTAGAGAAGATATTTGGGAGAATTTAGTCTGGGGGTAACCCTAGATCTGCAGCATGTAAACACTTGAACCACTAAGAAGGTATCATGCGCATGTGATGATAGACTGCTTAGCCTGTGACGGTGACGTATGCAAGGCTTATATGGACCATTTGTGGACTTACTGAACCTGTACACGTTGCCTGATTATTGTCTCCTTCACCGTACCGACAAACACTGTCGCAGTGAGTTATTGTGAAGAGAGTGACCAATCTCATGAAATGCGTTTTCGATTAGGAAGGACTACTTAGGCGCGGTTGCAATACTGATTATCATGCGGCATAATCCTATAATATTTCGGACTCGCCAGGATGTCAGCTTTTGAATTCACTGCTTTTCCATTCCCTGTAGAAACTGTACTCGGTGACAAATGACTACTTAATTAGCATGCATTTTCACAACGATTTTCGGTAATCTTGCAAATTCGAATATATTTTATAGAAACCACGAACGAAAATAAGCTTTCTTTCAGTCATTTGATAGAGAATCACGTCATAGTTATAGGTTATACTCAAAGAGGGAATATAAATAGCGTTTAATCAAGTTTTCTTATTGCCGAATAAATTGGAGCCTGATCAGTCGTTGCATTAGCGCTTAGTGATTTCAGTCTACAAAGTGCATGCGTTCCGCGTAAAGAATATCACATATTCTTCTACGATTTAAAAAAGATGTCGTATAGAGTCCATAAAATTTTGCAATGGATGCGGACCATGCTGTGCATTTCATGAGGAGGAGTGGTAAACGGATGGGTACGATGCTGTATGAGTGAACACTGCACGATCTTAAAAATCGCATGATTAGAAACTTTTTTAAAACCTAATTATATTCCCTCTTCGAGTATAACATAAATATGACGTGATTCTCTATCAGATGACTAAAGGAAAGCATATTTTTGTTCGTGGTTTCTATAAAATATATTCAAATTTGCACTACCGAAAATCAGTGTGAAAAATTCATGCTAATTAAGTAGTCATTTGCCACCGAGTACAGTTTCTACATGGAATGGAAAAACAGTGAATTCAAAAGCTGACATCCTGGCGAGTCCTAAATATTATAGGATTATGCCGCTTGATAATCAGTATTGCAACCGCGCTTAAGTAGTCCTTCCTAATCGAAAACACATTTCAGAATTTCAGCCAACGTTTCATGAGATCGGTCGTTACTGTACATTGAAGACTTTGTTGATATTATCATTATGGATGGGGCTGTTTACCCATTTTGACCTCCCGTTCCCAAGCCATACGGCCATATATGACCTTATTACTTTACGGGAGTGTTGATTAGGTCAACTGAAGTAGCCATCCTTGCAAAAGCAAGTAAAAGGATGCATGCACATAGCGGTAGTCTAGATGAGCAGCTAATTTTTGTGATAATTACATAAAATGGACCTAACTGAGAGTACTCTTTATACTTTAGCGATTTTAGGAGTCCGATAAATGGATTAATATTTGGCACCCCTTTGTTTATACTTCAAGAAACGAATACATGATGATAAGTCAACGAGAAGTCTCCTTTAACGCGTCAACTCCAAACGGTTTTCTAGGCTAATTATTTGCATATGTGGCAATAAATAAGCCCAGCTAACCATTTTTATGGAGGAAATAATGCAAGTTTTCCTGAGTTACTTTCTCTGGCGACAGAAGAACGAGTTTTTCTTAGCCAAGAAGGCTGCCAAGTCACATTATGGATCCAGTCTTGAGATGCAAACAAAATGCGTGCAATTTCCGATCAGGTCTACTTTCAGAGGACGCTCCGTCCCCGATTCACCTACTTAGTAAAGTGAGCAAAACTTCAGAGGCACATGGAAGGACGAAAGAAGAAGAGTAGGAATTATGTAAGTAGTTGGCATTAAGGAACGACCGGTTGAAAATTCCGCATCTTTTTGCGACAAGTTCGCATACTGGCTGTGCTCAACAGGGGTTCCGAATTGCGATTACGGTGCTCCGAGCTGCTGAATCTCTACGACTGTGTATCGGCCCTGCCTATTCCTTTGGTTTGCAAATCTCTAACGCAAACGCAGGCGTGGAATGACGCTGCTGTCAATAAAAACGGACAACGCCTGATGCTTGTTGGTGTCCATGCTCGTTACACCCGATCCCTCCTCGGTGTTCCTGATCATGTCTTGACACCCAGCCCAGAAGAGTGAGGGAAGGGAGGGTGCGGTCAATGCAGCGCAAGTCTACTATTATCATAAAGTAATTTGCGTACAAGCCACCACTCCTGCTCTCATCATGCTCTGGGACATTTAGTGGACATCGTCCGTATCGACGGTCCAACTGCCCTGTTCCGTGATTAGGGTGTGGGGAAGGAAGCAGCCAAATGGGTTGCCCTTACAGCAGAGTAAATTTATCCCGTCATATCTGCAGAAATAAAGTGAGTTGAATGCCCCCCTCCCCCCATGACCACCGGGCACTCCTTATAAATTCAGTTGCTCAACCTGATGGAAAACGTTTACTACTTTCCGATTTCAGCCTTGAAGTTCCGTCGCTGGAAGTGATTCGGAAGTTGGCTTTATCGCTTGTCCCCTGACTTCCTACGAATGAGCGTGCTGGACGCCCTAAAAAACGGTCACTCCAAGCATCTGACCAATGGTGTGGCCGAGACGAATGATTTAAACAAGGTGGACTCGAGGGGTTACACGGCCATACACTGGGCCTGCTACTACCGTCGATTGACAGAACTGAAAAAGTTACTCGACGCGGGCGCCATGCTCAGTCACCCGAACAAGGTATACTTCATGTGTCTGAAATAAAACTGAACATATTACGCAGACCAAAGTTGTATACGAAAAGAGCAAAAAGTGTAATTTGACTTGTCCTTAACCAAAACCTGACGACTAAATCAGATTACTCCAATTGACTTGGTACCGTCAACATAGCTGAGTATATGACGATTGAAAGGTCGTTAGCAAGCCAGGCCACAGAACATGCATCTGCGTCTTTCGGAAATACGGATATATTGATGTAGCCCGGTTTCGGTTGTATTCTTCCTGACCACCATATGGGAACAGAAACGCAAATGTTTACAAGAAGGCAGAGTAGACGACCCGCAGGTTGGGCATAGCGTCGAAACGAGGGTTGCCAGTATTTCGCCACCTGTCACAGCAGGTCGGGCCTATATTCACACAGGAATGGGTGCACACGGATCAAACTACAGTACGAGGGTTTACTCATGAAATGCCAATCGAAATTCCAAAATGCGTTTTCGTCTGGAAAAGATTAATTAAGTGGGGTTTTAAAACTATTCATCATGCAACGCATTTCTATAATAATTAAGCTACCTTAGAATGCTGGCTTTCGGACAAACTTATATACGGCTGCATGCAAAAACTGCACCGTAAAAATGACTCCTTACGCAGCATGCATATTCCTCACTGATTTTCAAAGCACTTAAAAATTCAATCATATTTAATGAAAAATATGCATAGAAATATTTATTCTTTTGCTCATTCGGTAGAAAATGACGCTTTATTCAAATTTTAAATTCGAAAGAAAGGTAAAATTAGGTTTTAAAAAAGGTTATAATTGCGAGATTTCCTAATACCGTGAAATGGCCCTTCATAAAACGTCATGTCTCCGCATTTACCAATGTGGCTTGTACAGTTAACAATATAGCTCAAATCCACTGCTACATTTTATGAACCCCATATGGTCTCCTCTTAATACCGTAGAGAAATGTGTGGTTTCCCATATGCGGAAAATATATGGCTTGTAGTTTGGAAACTCTGAATGCAAGTGTAACGATAGAGGGGCTCAAGATTATTCGGGAATTGGAAAAGTTTTTAAAAACCGAATTATGTCCCTCCTTTCGAGTATAAATTTGGAAAAAGACGTAATTTCCTACCGAATAAGCAAGAGACTGGATATTTTTTGCATGTTTTTCATGAAATATAATTGACCTTTTGAGGGCATCGAAAACCAACGAGAAAATGCATGCTACGTAAGTAGTCATTTGTCACAGAGTTTGGTTTTTGCATGCAGCCGGGAAAAAGCTCGTTAGAAAGGCGGCATCCTGAGGTAGCTAAATCATTATAGAATTATGCTATGCGATGGCTAGTTTGACAACCCTGCTTACTTAATCTTTTCGAAACGAAGACGCATTTCGGAATTTCGGTTGACATTTCAAGAGTTAACCCACCTATTATACATATATGGTCAGCCAGACATTTGCCAACGACGGTGTCCACCCGGGCAGGTGTAGAACGGTGATTTGCGCCTGAATGAGTTTGTGATGAGAGGGGACTTTCGCAGCATCGTCCGCACTCTCTTTTCCCTCATCCATCTGAGGCCAGTGGCAAGAGGGAGTCTGGGCTACTGGGGGTGGATTCAGGAGCTGTGACTGACAAGGCTAAATGGTCCGTCTACGCGTGTAAAACCCGCGCACAATAGACCAGGTTTTCAAGGAGACGGGTGGGAGGTCCGGATTCCAGCTGAGCGGAAGTACCATAGAGGTCACATTCAGAAGGAATCATTGTAGCCTGACTCTCTATATTGAGAAAATCGCGTTATGCCGTTAGTTGGCAGCCTACTAAGTCACGAATTTTAGTGCAACCTAGTAGTTTCAAAAAAGTGAGATTTTTTTGTAGTTGTAAGATTTTCTGGAGTGCTGTGGGGACAGATACGTTGACCACGACTAGTGTCTTTTTAAGTTTTCGTGTAGCGATGCTGCAGTAATAAAGATTTTCATGAGCTCCCATCCCAAGAAGCCGTCCTGCAAAAAAGAAATGAAAGTATAAGTAACAGATACAGTCAAAACGTACAATTTTCAGTGCGTTAATACAATCTGTTCTCCTTAAAATTACTGAATGTTTTTGAGCGACGTACGGAGCCGTCGAGCCGGAGAACACCCGTAAATGTCAGCGAATTCTTGGCAGGTTTCGGTTCCTTCAGCTGATTGCTCAAACCAATTGTTTGTTCCTATCATAACTTGCAAATCGCAACAGTTCCTCTAAGTGGTCATTTGTGTAATGGGTTCACGGGCGTTTTTCGCAAAAAACATCTGGCTGACATTTATTTGCTCATATGAGTATGAAGTGTAACCGTCCAAGACAATGGACGTCTACGACAAAAGACTGCGACTGATATTCCCTTGATTAAAAAACAAAACCTTTCTAAAATGTTCTCCTTCAAACTGTTTCGCTAGAATCGTTTGTGAATGAATAGTCACGTTCTGCATCTTTTTCCAAGCCACAGTTAGGATAAAAACTAAAATAGTTTGCCTTTTCGTGCGTTTTTCTGACTTATGTTGTCAACAGTTTTGCCGTAAATGACGAAACTCCCATTTCTGTTTATTGTGGAGCCATTTTCTTTGACCCTGCTTAATTACTGCCCTATTCTATTAATAAAAACGCGCTTTACAATGAGCAGTAAATACTATGGCATTTTTACTACGGTCGACGAGCTATGCGCAACTTTTTAGATTAAAATAGCCACTTTGTGTTGGGTCTTTTCGCATTTGCTAATGCCGTATTTGTATATGCCAGGAGATAGCGCATGGTAAAACAAAATTTGGTTGATGGCGTTACGAATGCTTTTTAGAGCGTCCAATTACACCCATTTACTACTTCAAAATTTTAATAAGTGAGTTTTTTCCGACAGTAGCGTTGTTACCTACATCTTGACTTACCTGGTTTACACCAAAACAAAAAAGCATATTTGAGGTCGTCAAAGGTTGTTTTGGCAAAAGAGCTAGAGCTTATGTTAATTATATGTTTTACAGACACGCACAGCTGTACCCTGAGGACGCTAGTTAGCAACTCAGGTCGTCTTGATATAAGATTCCACAATAACTTTGGATACAGTCGATAAAATTGAGAAGGAGCAAATTTAACTTCGGAAAAGTTTGTTGAGTTTGCCGATCTGTGCGTCTTGTCGATCCGTTTAATGTAGAGAGCAGATTCCGTCATTTGGATTTTAAAAAGGCTCAATGGTGTCCTCACAGATGATCGCATAACGACAAGCCAACATTTAAAAGGAATAACGACGGAGAAATGCGAAATTAAAATGACACTTCGGGTTTCTTAACTGTCATCGGCCGGCCAAACCGAAAACCCACATCATGCCGGCCCGAGATTCGAACGGGGTCAGATGCTCCGCCATTTAGTAGCATGCTTGTTGCCTTATCGGTCGCGATCGAGAACAGAGAGTACCTCCAAAGTAGCTTGTACAGTGTGCGCAGATCACCCTGTCCAAAGACTTTGTCCAGCCAGGCCCATCCCCTTTCGGCTTTGCATGTGAAAACTGGTTAGAGTGGGAATTGACTTTCCCGTGGAGGTATCGACCGGAGGTCACAGCCTGTTTCGGTGGGTCAGTTTCCATCTTATCAGGAAGAATAGGAAAAGCACCGGAAAAATCTTTTACATGGTGTCCATCCCTCTGCACGCAATAGACTTGCCAGATAGAAAGGACTTTGATTGGGATGGACTCAAATCTATGGAAGTCACGCCTGTGGACTCAGTGAATAGAGCCCTATTCCTCTCCCCCCCGATGATTGTGCAGGTTTATTTTTAGCTTGACCGACCATTTCACAGGGGCCGGAAAGCCAGCCAGCACTGTACCGGGGACTGAATGCTGGATATGACATTACGTAGACATTTGACTTCGTCTGTAACTTCTAATAACTAGAACGTTTTATTGCCGAAAGCTTTAGTATCACGCAGTTAAGACCTTCATGATGTACCTCGTAGTGCTTCTAGTTTTAATTGCCAAAATATTATTAATAACTCTTCTCCGAATTTCGTGTGACCTCTAACTTACAAGCGGAAATGGGTTGTAAACGAATATATTGGAAACTTTCAGCAAAAAATTGATTCGCTGTGGTAATCGCCTCTTGGCGAACCGCACGATTTTCTTCACCTACCGTTGCCAAAGCGTTTGCTTCGGGATAAAATTCTAAAATATCAAAGCATTTTAGGCCTTTCCTGGGAAAAACTGACACAAAGAACGAAGCATGTCGCTGCCCACAGTAGAGAAGCGAGTTACCTCGAAACCGACCAAGCATCGATACGCATCTGGATCATCGATTCCCGTTCACTGCAAATTTTTTTGTTGCGTGATTTTTTCTAATCTCATAGTCTATTTTAGGGCTAGTTGTATAAACAGCAGGCTTCATCAGTTGTCTGGCATTTTCGCGAATCTCGTGAAGAGGACGTACCTTTATTTAAATTATGAACTTAAAATGCTACCAATGTCTAAAGGTTTTAGGGAGAGTGGAACAGGTAGAGATGCTTACCTAGAATAGACCTATTTTACGTAAGCAAACCCTCCACCAAAGGCCAACATATGCAGAGATATATATATATGCATTTTTGAATTGGGACAGTATATCCGTAAGCTATTTTGAGCGTTCAAAATGTTAGCGATAACACATCAGGGCAGTGAAGATACTGTCAGACAACAAAAGCCCAATAAGAGCCTTTAGCTTGCTATACTGATTTGCTCTTTTCAAATTTTCAGGACGGGAACACTGCCCTCCATCTAGCCGCACAGGTCGGTTTCGTTGAAGGCGCGGAGGAATTGCTACTACGTGGAGCGGACCCCGAAGCTATCGACCTTTCTGGATGTACCCCTCTGATCCAGGCCTGTCAAAAGAAACAGGAAGCGGTAATTCAGCTACTCATCAAATATGGCTCTGACGTAAATCACTTCTCGAGGGTGGGTACCCACAGGTCAAATGGTTTGTGCTTATTTGTCCTGTAGGAAACGTAAACTCTTTTTCCTTATCATCAGGTGACATCTAGCACCAAAGGCTTTAGAGGTGTTATGCAAATAAAATCGAATCCACTGCTTACAGTAGGTGGATTAACTCATGAAATGTCAACCGAAATTCCGAAATGCGTCTTCGTTTCGAAAAGATTAATTAAGTAGGGTTATCAGACTAGCATCGCGCAGCATAATTCTAGAATGATTTAGCTTCCTCAGGATGACTCCTTTCGAACGAACTTCTTTCTGGCTGCATGCAAAAATCAAACTCTGTGACAAATGACTACTCTAATAGCATGCATTTTCTCGTTGATTTTCGATGCCCTCAAAAAGTCCATTATATTTCATGAAAAACATGCATAAAATATTCAGTCTCTTGCGTATTCGGTAGGAAATTACGTCTTTTTCCAATTTTATGCTGGAAGGAAGGGTATAATTCGGTTTTTAAAAACTTTTCCAATTCCCGAATAATTTTGAACCCGATCTGCCGTTACACCTGCATTCAGGGTCTCCAAACTACAAGCCATATATTACCCGCGTGCGGAAATCCTTACATTTCTCTACAGTATGAAGAGGAGACCATATGAGGTTCATAAAATGTAGCAGTGGATTTGAGGTGTAATGTTAACTTTGCAAGCCACATTGGTAAATGCGGAGACATGACGTTTTATGAAGGGCCATTTTACGGTATTAAAAAATCTCACAATTAGAACCTTTTTTAAAACCGAATTGTATCCTTTCTTCGAATATCAGATTGGAAGAAAACGTCATTTTCTACTGAATTAACAAAAAATGAATATTTCTACACATATTTCGCATGAAATATAATTGAATTTTTAAGTGCATCGAAAATCAGTGAGAAATATGCATGCTACGTAAGTAGTCATTTTTTACAGAGTAAAGTTTTTGCATGCAGCCGTAAAGAACTTTGTTTAAAAGCCGGCATTCTGAGATAACTGAATTATCGTAGAATTATGTCGCGCAATGATTAGTTTTGCAACCCTACTTAGTTAATCCTCTCCAATCGAAGACCCATTTCGGAATTTCGATTGACATTTCATAAGTAGGCCCATCTACTGTAGTAGTGATTGCTAAGGAAATTAAATTTTCTCTTTGGAAATTCCCAACATGTTGGTCTTTCACTCATTTTGCCTGTTAGTTATGGACCAAGTGAAATTCACTATATGCCGGCCGTGTGATCCCCTACCGCGCAAACTCTTTACTGGATCGATAATGGACTCAGCATATGAACAGTGCATTGTCTCAGACAGTGCAAAGTTTTCACTGTCTCCGTTCTCAAACTTTGCAATCAACTGGCTGCTCCCTACAGTCCATGCAACCATGTAAGACTTAGAAGGGGAAGTCGACATGCTAGCCGATGACAGGATCATCGCATTATTACAGCAGGTGGTCCGCACCTTCCGTCGCTAATTAGTTCTCGTGCTGTCGAGTCTGTTGCTTTTTATCCGATTTTTTTCGACCTACGCATAGTCACCGTGACCGCTGTCTTTCTTGCAAATCGCAGTGGAACCTTTTTCAAAACGAACAGCAAGTTCGACTCTCTGAAATGCCAGACTAAAAGTACATTTAAATAGGGAGGCTCGAGAAATTCCGGTGGTGATGGTATTCGAATGAATGCGATAGTTATTTATTATCTACTCGGAAACCCCTCCCGCTTGCAACACAGAATACGAGACGAGGTTCAGAAAGTCTCTGGAATCCTGACAAAAGTGTTAAAAAGCCTGAAAACGAACTACGTGAGTTTCGTGAATTTTTGTCTGTGAACAACCATGCCATCGGCTGTTGATGTAGCCTAACGACTGTCTTTCGGGGTAGCTGGCGTTCTATCATCTACATACGTAATACCACAACTTCCCACCGAAACTGACAACGTAAATTTTCATGTCAGAAGAGTGCGCTGAAGCTAGACTATTATTTTTTTAAGGTTTGATGATCTGTGGGCTCAGAAGCTGGGTCAGGACAGACGCATTGGAATTGTCATTTGGTTGCCATCACGTGCTAGTGCTACTCAATCCAGGCCGGCGTTTGATATTTGAGTCCGAATCAGATGCGCATGAAGCAAGTAAAATGTACTCTCGCACGCGGTAGGGGTTGACTTTCGATCCGAGGTCTGGGAGGCTAAGGCAAGATGGACCTGCCCATATGCACCAACCGTGATGGTAGACTAGAAGGCGCTAATCTCATTCGATATCAAAACAATTTAAACACAACGATTTTTAGCAAATCTGTAGGAGTCTTACGATGCTGGCTGTAGGACCAGAAAAATGCTCTATTACTTACAGCGTCACCAAGTCTCCGTGGATAACAACCAGGCATTATTCAGTGTTGCCAACTTGTTCGAGTTTCCGGTTTTACATATGGACTAACTGATAACTTAATTCGTCCATAATTCTAATCATCATCCTTTGTTTAAACATGGGGCACCTTAAAAGACAAGTGCTAGCTAGAAAATTGTAGAGATAAGGGCAATTTTTACAGGTATACAGACATGTTAATCACCAGGCCTATCGCTTTTAAGACTTACTACCTTTATATGCGCGTTCATCAATGTTCAGATTATTTCATCCCTAGACCCATATGCGTACTAAGAAATTGACTCTTCCAGCTTACTTTATAAGTGAGCACTGCCTGAAATCATGTCGACAAGCAAATGAAAACCTCGTCAGTAGCAGTTAATTAGCTACGTATTCATAATTAATCCCCCCAGAGGGCCTACACACGGACCAAAGAATGACTGAGGGTAAAAAATATAAAATATTCCCATGGAAATGAACCAGAAACTATGAGGCTATTCTTCCAGCGAATGCGCATTTTTAAGGCTTCTTTGGCTTTTCTGGCACCAATATGCAGTGTGCATCAACTAGCATTCCGATTTCAGTAACTGCTGATATAAACGTCAGAAGCGACGGATCGGTATGTTTAACAGCCAATAGAAGCGAAGAAGCGAGTCCCAGGAAGCAGTCGTGAAGAAGGAGACATGATCGCTGGGACGAGAGCTTTATTCGCCCAGCGATCGTGTCTCCTTCTTCATACTTAACAGCATCTACTTTTGCTTCGGCTCAAACTGATATGGCTTGTTTCTCACTGTATATGTGATCCAAGTTTAAGTCGCCCTTTAACACAACTATATGACAGTCCGACCGTGGATTTCGACGATGTACACCGTATGCTCCACGACATAGCGCGAGCAAAGACGGCGGCTTGCGTGTGAATTAGTTTCCAGTGGCAGTAGACTTGGGCTACATCTATCGCACTCTCTCCTCCTTATGCACCTGGACCTGGTGTCGAAATTGAGGCAAGAAGACCGGATGCAGGAGAAGGTGCAGGTGGTTGGCGCGACCGAAGTCGCCCCCAGGCGTGCCACCACACCGGCTGCGATTCTACGGGGTCGGAGTGCCATAGACGCCTTATTAAGGACCCATTGAAGCCTGATTCTCAGGCCACTGGTCTGCCACTCCACGTAAACACACACTAGGCTGACTGTGAAGTCCGAGTTATCCCGTCAAATGACAACCATCCAAGCCACGACCTTTAGCGCACCGTGAAAGCTTCAAGCGCATCAGATTGTTCATAGTGAGGAAAGTGCGCTGAGTCGTCGACCTACCTTCATACTCAGAGGCACCAGTCAATTGTCTGATGCCGAAGTGGTTGCTGTGGCGGACAGAGCTAGAACGCTCGTCTGCGCGCTCCACAGGCACGCTCTAGTTCCCAAAACGAACACACCCGAATTACACAGACAAGGGGATAGAACGGTCAGATCTTACATGCAGCAAAGGAACTGCACGGAGAAAGGAGTCGAAAAGCACATCTTCTACTTGCATGAGAGGTGCCGGGGATGTGGGATTTTGGAAACGGATATGAATAATGAATGTGCTGATAGGAGAAGCGTGGTGATGCGGTCATGTCTGTGGTGATTTATTGCGGATTTTCATAAAGCTGCATGTGACGTAGTAGGCCCATGCAGTGAGGGAATGTGCGTGGACAGTATGGGTAGTTGAGGCGGGTGCGGTGGCTGTATGCCGCTGCTCCTGACACTAGCTCGACAGTCTCTGTGGACGGGTCCGCAAGTGGCCGACCAGGTCGATGCGTGATGCACATGTGTGGTGGCAGTGATGGCATGATACGTTCGGGGCTGTAGAATCGGCTGGGGCGGTGAGGCTGTTAGATGTGGTCATGATGGGGGATTGAGAGTCGTAAGTGCTGCATTTGGGAGCGTTTCTTGGTATTCCATTGATATTTTGGCAGATTTTGAATAATTCCTATTGACCCAACTGTGAAAAACTCGGCGCCTCGGTGGGATTCGAACCCACGCAGTAAGGGGAAGGCTTTAGCGCAGCCAACGCTCTAACCACCTGAGCTACGAGGCCCCGCCGGACGACACGAGTTTAGTCACATTTGGGTCAAGTTACCCGCCCAACCTACTGCAACGTCTGGAATCCACCAAATCTGATACAGTAAGTTGACTGCCCAAGCAGGATTTCCTAAGTAATTCACCTAGAATCCACCAGATGACTACCAGGCTCGCGTAATTCATTGATATTTTGGCAGATTTTGAATAATCCCTATTGACCCAACTGTGAAAAACTCGGCGCCTTGGTGGGATTCGAACCCACGCAGTAAGGGAAGGCTTTAGCTTGACCCAAATGTGACTAAATTCGTGTCGTCCGGCGGGGCCTCGTAGCTGAGGTGGTTAGAGCGTTGGCTGCGCTAAAGCCTTCCCCTTATTGCGTGGGTTCGAATGCCACCGAGGCGCCGAGTTTTTCACAGTTGGGTCAATAAGAATTATTCAAAATCTGCCAAAATATCAATGAATTACGCGAGCCTGGTAGTCATCTGGTGGATTCTAGGTGAATTACTTAGGAAATCCTGCTTGGGCAGTCAACTTACTGTATCAGATTTGGTGGATTCCAGACGTTGCAGTAGGTTGGGCGGGTAACTTGACCCAAATGTGACTAAACTCGTGTCGTCCGGCGGGGCCTCGTAGCTCAGGTGGTTAGAGCGTTGGCTGCGCTAAAGCCTTCCCCTTACTGCGTGGGTTCGAATCCCACCGAGGCGCCGAGTTTTTCACAGTTGGGTCAATAGGAGTTTCTTGGTATGCATGGTGTGTTTGGGGTGTGATGAGCTCCGCCTATAGAATAACAATAGGCTTCGGATAAAACCTACCTTATACTTCACAGTCACTTCCCAGACATATTTATGTGTTCTATGCAAAACGGTGGGCGAGTGTGGCTTTCGTGTCATTTGCGCGGGAGGAAAGATGCTCAAGTGTTGGACAGATTTTAGGTGACCAATTAGGACACCTTGACGCATATATAGGTTCAATAAAGCAAATAAACGTAATTTTCTAGTCCAGAAACCATGCTTGTCCTGTCACTATTATTGAATTTTCAGAATATTCTTATTTTGCGTTGATTGGATTAGAACTCTTTTGCGAGAGATCGTCGTGAATCAGCTCCTGGTCGCTAAATTCAGCAACCCACTTCCGGTTCTGATAGAGGAACACAACAGAAAAGAAGTCCCACATAGTTAACCGACTCATAATGATTTAGCTGCATGAAGGTTTGACCTGGATTGCCACACTCCGTCGTCTTTCGCTCTCATTATTAACGAGGCTGGTTTATTTTTTTGAAAAACTGACGCACATACAAAGTGCTATTTAATTACAACTTGAACAGCGCATGTCTAGGTACTTTTCGGCTGACGCTTGATACAACTGAGGCAGGTCTACATTAGCCCTTGGACCTTGAACTATGCCATACGAACTATGCAGAATTTTCGAACCCACCGGTGCAAGTTCGTGAGGGTCTGTCAGAATGTCAGGATTATCTTTAGAATACTTAAATTAGCAATAACTGGCCCTAGAATGGTCGTCTGGGGCAACATTTCTTCCCCACGTGGGGCTGACATAAAACAGCGGCGAAACAGGCTACTCCTAGGTGTTGAGTCTTCCGCGATCAGTAGAGTCTCCCCGTCAAAGTGCTTTGCGCGAATCTGCTGCGACTTTTCTCAGACAGGGTATCAGTCAAAGATCGGTGAGAAATTTTTACACATGCAGTTGGCCATTCAGGATGTCGAGAATTCGACAATGGCTGACGAGGAACTACTGGGGTTAGGCACTGACTTGCACACTGATAATTCTGCTAATCAGTGTGGTGTGAATAGATCAGCATTCTGCCTGCATATTATAGGCATACGGCGTAATTAAACGGGGAACCTAAAAAAGAAGAAGTAGAACGGGGATCGTGGGTTTGAACAGATCAACTCTACAAGATTTGACTTTGCTGGAGCAGAACGTTGCTTTGGGAAGTAGGGACGACTACAAGTGACTGAAATCATGGCATATTTATTAATGGTATACGAATCCAGCAATCCAATCCTCCCTCTCAGAGTAGAAACCCCTGACGGCGCGTAAAGTGAAGTCTGTGATTAAAGAGTCTGATGGATGAGATTACATTTCGAAATCTAACTGGTGATTCTGTAAAAAAAATCGCATGTTCCGCGGTTTCCAGGAGCTTCTGCTGATGAAAAGGCACGCCACTTAATGGCATTTCAGGAGAACTTGGTATCTTTCTCGATTGCCACATTGTCTAGCCGTAATTTCAAAGCCATTCATGTGCGAGTGGGGGTCCTTTCTCCGTGCGGTTCATTTGCTGCATGTGAGATCTGACCGTTCTATCCCCTTGTCTGTGTAATTCGGGTGTGTTCGTTTGGGGGATTAGTTCGTGCCTGTGGAGCGCGAAGACAGGCCCCCTAGCTCTGTCAGTCACTGTTCCCACTTCGGCATCAGACATTTTACAGTTGTATCAATAGTAGTGAAAATGCGATTCCCAAGTGACATATAAAAAGAAGAAGAGGCGTTCACCGGGAGGGGTTTATTGGAGGTCGGACGTCTCGAGTAGTTGATTTGTCTACCCATCTTCAGAGACTGGAAAGTCCTGCGCACAGCTCCCCTTATATGGCGCACTTGGTTCAATGTGTGATCCGCCAATACCGCCTGTTTGGCTGAATCCAACTCGCTGCAAACGCGAATGCACGAGCATACTTTGGTCGTGTGAAGGTTGGACCCAAAGTCGGAGGTAGCAACCCATGCCGCGCAAATGGGACACATCTGCAACTTTGACGCCGTTGAGATTGTGGGTCGGGGCGGTGATCATACACCACGGCAAGTGCAAGAGGCCTGGATGTCTGCCAACTGCTCTCTCAACCGCCACATCAATTTACCTCCCGCCTATCCTGACTTTACGAACCTTCGTAACGAGGGGCAGTCTCGGCGCGGGACAATCGGGGCCGTCAGTCATATCCGCGGCCGACGGGGGTGATTCAGGTCACGGTAACGTGCGGGTTAAATGCAACCACACAGGCGGCATTGGCGGATCACACATTGAACAAAGTGCGCCATATAAGGGGAGCTGTGCGCAGGACTTTCCAGTCTCTGAAGATGGGTAGACGAATCAACTGCTCGAGACGTCGGACCTCCAATAAACCCCGCCCGGTGAACGCCTCCTCTTATTTTGATTTTACAGTTGACTGGTGCCTGGGCGTATGAAGACAGGTCGACAACTCAGCGCACTTTCCTCATTATAAGCAATTTGACGTGCTTAAATCTATCACAGTGTGCTAAAAGCCGGGGTTACGGGGCCCAACGGGAGTCTTGAGTTTAATCACCTACGTTGCAGTAGGCTGGAGGGTAATTAGACCCCAATTGCTATTAAACTCCCGGGTCCCCATGGACCCCATGGATCAGGTAATTTGAGCGTAGGCTATACTCAAGCCTTTCGCTTGCAGTCGTTCTTTCAAATCCCACTGCGGTCGCCGAGTTTTTTACAATTGGGTCAAAATAAATTATTCAAAATCTGCCAACTTACCCAATAACCGCGCATATTGTTTCGAGCATAATGGACAAGTTCAGTTTCAGCAGCAGTACTCTCGTTAACTCTCCACCCCAGCTAGGAGTGTGGTAACTTTTGAGGAAACTAAGAAAACGTAGTAAACTAGAGAAGAATTAAAATAGCTATTAACCCGTACTATGATTTATCTTTTAGTTTGGTTATGGTAAGACAAGGAAAATTTTTTGGTCTTTCCACTTCAAGAACGTGACCTTTTACTGTCACCGCAAACGACTGAGTTTTCACCTGCGGCGACTTCAAGACTATTTGCATCGTATTGGGATTAGTTTACTCTTAGCGGCGTGATAAGATGCGAAAATAAGATCACAATTTGAAGCTGCGACAAACCGGGGGATATTACTGAAAAAAAAACAGGAAACTGAAACGGCAACCTCTTGCATATTAGCTGTCTTCAACTGGGGAACGCCCCGAGAGATGGCTTGAAGTTAGATTTTTAGTCCAGTCAATCACTGAGCCAGACGTCCTATCACTTGAGTCAGGGGCACATATCCCCTAGGCAACGACTAAGGACAATCACTGACATGGGAGTGGTACACGTCACAGCTCCGTTTTGTTTGGAGCTTACGATTAAAAACCGACGCAAATGATCCCCCAATGACTGACAGTCGATAGTCAAGAAACCATAAAGACAAAGACGGGAGGCTCAAATTGATCTCTTTTGGCTTATATCCCATCTTCAATCGTCATAGAGGCAAAACGAACTTTCCAGTTATGGTCTTGCAAAAAAAGTTGATGGAATGTCTCAGAACGCAGTCAATAAAATGTTATTTCTAAGCACAATGACATAGTTGCTATTCGACCTTCATATACTTCGGGCTCAGACCTCAGGCGTGTAGACGGTGGTCGGAGTATGACTGGTTTCTTACGGCTAGTAAGCCACAAATGACCGTTGCAACGGCCTTGGCTATGTCAAAAATACTTCTGTATTGCTCTGCTTGTTTCAGTTATTGAGGCATCTTCTAAACTGTGGTATTCGTCTCCTTCGTTTAGGTACCTGATTATATTCAGTATCAGTAACATTTCAAAGTATTTTGTCTTTTAAAAAGTTTTATGACGACCGACTGTCTTGATGTCGTAGGCAGCGGGAAAGAATTGGTTCTGCCTAGTAAGTGGACCAAAATTGAGGTTAACGGTGTCCGCGAACGGATGTTTCGGGACTTCTATTAACCCGCATCGACCACCTTACTGTTGAACTTCGGGCGTCCTCCGTGTGGATGCGACGCAGTTGTATGAGCTGACTCCTGTTAAAGCACTCTAAGACGGGCGTGCTTAACCCACAATGACGTGCGTAGCCCCCCCCCCCTCCCCACCTCCGGAACAAACATCCAAACTTGTTTTTATGAATCATTCAAGTGCACAGTAGAAAAAAAAGAATTAGTAACGCTCAACTCGACTGGAAAAATAGGTCTTCCGGGAGCCAGATGACAGAAAGGCGTCCAGTGACAGTGTTAATTCCACGGAGACCGTGACAGTTTCCTACTCTCGCCTGCTATTATGTCTTTCCTCTTTTATTTAAACAGGAGGGTTACACGGCCCTGCATTACGCCATCATTAGCGGCCTCGACAGCTCGGTGTCCCTCCTCCTCTCCAAGGGCGCAGATGCAAACGCAGTCGGTCGAAATGGCTACAGGGCAGCCCACATTGCTGCCGCGAGGGGACGCGTGTCTGCTCTACGCCTTTTGCTAAATCATGGAGCTGACTGCACTTCCCGAAATTGGGTAGGTTAACTATCATTACTTCATATTTCTGATGTCCGCAACGCCAGATAGCACGGTACTGTGGGGTTCGTCAGCGTGATAACAGTGCTGGAAATACCTAACTTAGGTGACCCAGGAAATTGATCGGATAGTACGCGCGGCAGCTTAAACCTGTGGCTATTCCCCACCCATTTACCACAATCAAGACCTCTTAAGGTAACTCTTATGAAGTCAGGCTCGGAGTCGATGTCCCTCCTACTCTGTTCTACAATGGTAAGGAGTGTAATGAAGTCGACAATGGAGTGCGCCAGTCATCGACATATTACTTTCTGCGATTTGTACCAAACTTTGTAAGCAGCACTCGCCGATATTCATTGATTTAGGAGATGAACGCAGTTGTCCTGCTTTGTTCAGAGAACAATGTTCAGATACGTTTACAGGATGATTTTAGAAAAATGGGGCTAAAAGCACTTTTAGCTGGGAAAGTCAGTCGGAGGTCATTCCAGGCAACCTATTCCCGTCAATAGATTGGTTTCAACAGATCAACTAATATAGAATATTTTTATAAATAGTAAGACGCATGCTGATGATGCTTCGGACAGTCGGTGCAGTGTATAGTTGAAGAAAACTAGAGCGATTGGTATGGCAGACTGTCAGAAAAAAGATCGAGAATATTTATTGTAGAACGGAGTCGAGATATCAGCTGCCCATCTCACACAAGCGGTCTCGTTTTTTAGCTATCTCGTCCACGCTCGGCGACCGTAGAAACTAATCGATATTCGCTTCCGACGTTCAGAGCGAGAAAGAGAGAGCTTATTCAGTCTCCAAGACTATTTCGCTTACAAGTGTCGATGACTGGTAAACGCACAGACACCTGAGATTTTCTTCATAACTATTATTATTATTATTATTATTATTATTATTTCATGGGATGCCAATTTGCTGATATTATCAAAATGCAAGCGTTACGGTCGAATCTTCCTGAAGATCCAAGGAAGCATAAAAGTCCCAAGACGAGGCCAGATAATCGATGAAAAAGAATTGATTTACACATTTTTGTCGCATTAGTAGAGATATTTCGTAGACATGGCTGTCCGTTGCGTACAAACCCACTATATAATCCAGCCCAAAATCACACAACTTAAAAGGGACACTTTTGTTAATAGGAAATGTCCAAGGATGGTGGAGGTGTTCGCTCTTCTCCTACTTCGACCTCACCGTGTTGACTGTATACATAACAGCAAGGCTATATGCAGACACGTTAATGTCATGGAAGCAGATGAAGAGCAGAAAATATGTGGACTTCCATGCGTACTCATTAAAGTCTCCGACGCCGGAGGTGTTCCTTTTTGGAAGAATCCCCTGACAACTGAATTCATAGGGTTTTAACTGGAAATGAAATCATTGAAACATTTCTCTGTAACGAGTTGTTCATGGAGGGGACAGAAGTCTTGTTTCTCATTCTGTTTAGTCTTGGGATCAAGTAACTGCAGTTCACTTAATACCCACATATTTGTTCACCTTTGATTTAGCCCACTGCTTCCCCTTGGTCCGCTGTCAATGCTTTTCCCAACTCCTTGTTTTCTTGTAGCTTGGGTACACTCCACTCCATCTCTCCGCTGCCAGAGGATATGAGGGCACGACGAAGCTCCTACTCGACACCATTGGAGACGTAAACTGCCGGGATTACGTGGGATCAACACCTCTGCTCCTCGCTTGTCAGCATAACAAGGAGAAAGTGGCAAAACTACTGTTGGAACACGGAGCGCAGATCGAATTGACAAACAAGGTACTCTAGTCACGACCGACAATGAGGGAAACTAGTGCGGGGTCCAGAACAGTTTCACGTAGTCTCTGCTCAGACATGATTCGGCTTACAGGCTATTCGCCTCGTGTCAACTTTGGTGGACAGGAGTTTGCTGTCGATTCGACATCGCTATTGTTCGACAGGGGCACCTGGTGTAAATTGCGAAACAAAAGAATGCATTAGATAGGGGTTGGTGTCAGGGAGACGCCGCAAATTTGATTCCATCCCAGTGTATCGATTGTCATAGAGGCAGCTTTGATAAGGTGCACTACACAGGCGATGAGGACGTTTAAATTCGAGAGGCAAGTCTCTTAACTAAAAGATGACAGGGAATAGACGTTCGTGACAATGATCGAGCCGAGTGGGATTTATCGGAAAAATTAGCACACTCGAGGATATGTAGCAGAAAAGAGGATGGAGGATCAAGTACTTCCCTCGTTCAGAAGAGAATGCGACCCATCATCAGAGGCAGTCTGCGACTCACCTATTCGCTTCCATCAGTTCCCCGTTTTCCACATGTGCTGACTTATGCAATTTGACCAAACATCCAGGACCAATGCTCACGTTTGCCAATATAAGCCTCAGTCTACACCAACGCAAGTAAATTATTAGAACAAAGCATTATAAAAGGTTGTATCAAACCCCGTTCCTTTCAATTCGAATGCAAAATAAACCTGGCGGTAAATAATCGGTGAGCGAAACAAATTCCCAGGACATCGTTAGGTAAAAATGAGAAATGTTAATTAAGGGGCTTGTGTTTAGTGCGATATTTGAATGACAGTGGGAGGCAGAGGCTGAAACTGACGTCATTTGCGTAAATGCATATCCCAGCTTTTGTGGTAGGCCAATGGCAGCCAATCACGCCGATATAAGGTCAGTGGCATCGTGCAAAATGACCTGCGATTATTGTGGGTTTCGGCTTAGCCTGCGTCTTGCTGGATTCGGCCGCCCTGGAGACCTCAGCGAATTTTCACACACACTTTTTTTCTCGTTTTGTAACGCAAATTGCGAGTAAAATTGGTCCTCGGGTAGAGCAATTGATGAATGCACGCACACGGCAAGTACAACCGGATTTCTTAGCTCATAAAACAATCAGACATGCGGATGCTCGTGTGAATTTTTTGCTAGTAGATCTAGAAGGAACTCAAACAGTTAGAGCCGTCTCGCAGTGAGCACTGAAGCGCACGAGAACTTGTACACGCGTGTGAGGTTGGGTAAGGGGGGGAGGGATACGGTGGCATAAAAATGCATGATTGAGGAACGTGAGAAATGGAGGACATTTACAAGTCGCATGATTATTTATAACTTGCTGCCACTACTAATAATACTGACTACACTACTAACGTTGCAAATATTGCAAACAAAAATATTACCAATACTAATGCTACTAACGCTACAGGTAACACTATCGCCACAAAAAACAATCAACTTATAGTGAAAATACTGCGAATGTCACCATAATTATTGACACTGCTGCCATGGTGCGACTAGTACCATTAGCGTTAAAGGGATGTCGACCAAAAAATCACAAGGGAAGTGCCACACTTGCTTTCAATTTTTTCTATGGTTAATTGAAGTATGTTATTGTTTTCATGTTTAGATCGCAGTTGGTAGCCAGGAATGGGGAAGCGGACGACAACCTTAACCCTTATCCTAACCTTTACCCTAGCCTTGCCCTCAACCCTAAACGTTAACTACTAACCTTATCGGTAACCCTAACCCTAACTGAAAAAGTAAACGGAACCGTAGTCCTTAGACATAGCCGTAACTGCAAAACCTAACCGTAATACTGAAACCTAATCGTACGCTCAAACCCTAACCATAGCCAGAAAACTTAAGCCTAAAGTATAACCAGAACCCAAAAATCGGAAACCATTAAGCGGTACCCTAATTTTAACCTCAAACGTAAACCAGAAGCCAAATGGGTCATATGTGATTATGGAACCCCAAAAAATAGTCCCAGTAGACAATCCCCCCCGCCACCCGTAATACGGGGCCTGGCTACCAACTGCGATCTAGCCGTTTTCATACGTGATGACTGCATGATATTGCAAAAGATTATTCCTTGGCAAACCTTCTGTTTCAAAGGCGATATATAAATTATTTTTCGAATCAATCTGTTGTTTATTGTTTCTTTGCACACAACTTGCGTAGATGGCCGTATCGACGAGAAACAGGAGCAGGTTTATTGTCCCCCTTCAGCCCGAAGACTTCGAAGCATGAACCTCGATCCATTTACAGAGTCATACATTTTCTCTGCATGAAATTGCATGTGCTTTTTTGCTGTTATCTTCGGACATCTTGAGACAGACGAGTTCTCACGTGGATAGAACCGTGAGAACGATGGAAGCCGAAAAAGGCGCTCGTTGAGTATTGATTTCGCTAAGTAGCTAATCCAGAGATTTTGGCAAGTCTCATGTACCTTCAAGTCGAAACGCAAAGTAATTTACTCTTAAAAAATTAACAGGACGGAATGTTTCGCCTCAAGGGAGAGCAGTTCATTTTGCGTCAGAGTACAAGCGCAGGCGGAAGTATGCACTTCTCATTCAGCCAGTCCTCGAATGAGGACAGTAAGCGAACTGGGGAAATGCACGTCTCACATTTTCGATGGCCTTATAAATGCAGGTCCGTGCAGTTGGGCGGCTTATCAAACTTCAGGTTTTTCGGAGAACGTCAGATAGTTCAGCCCAGAACCAAGCTGATAAGTTCCGCGGTTCAGACGTCCATTGTCTTCGAATCACAAGTGTATTATACCAAGGGGTCATAATACATGATTGATTCCCGCTCCAGACGCGCTGACCGAGACCCGAAAACTCAAGGATTTTATTGAGAATTCGATAAAGTGCACGATGAGCAGAAAAAATAACCGTGACTGGCCACGACCTTCAATTCCCTCCGCCAATACGGCTTGGGAATGTTTACCCTAGTGCCAAATAACAAACTGAAAATCTGTGGCCTCTGCGAGGCACTGGAAGGGTCGTTCTCTGGTCAGGTTATGGAATATACTCGTCTCGTTGGGCTTCGGTTGTCGCACGGCGATTAATAATGGTGCAGAGGGAGTGCCGAGAGAAATTTCGAAGACTTAAATGGGCATTTACGACTTGTTAGTCCTCGTCAGCCAATCATATTCCAGCCTCGGGAGTGGAACCCGAATTCTTTGAGAAGTCAGCATTAACTCTACCGGGTTAGTCAAAATTGGGTTTGATTTATAGCTATCTGTTGACGCCTGATAGGCTGGAAATAGCCATTCCATCCCCTCCCACCTCCAACCGTACTTTTTTTCTTATGACAAGCACCACAACTTGTCTCCTCCGCAAAATTTCCTGCAGAAATTTTGAATGCGTAAGTGACTATGTCCTGTATGGCTTTCAAGTTTTTTACTAGGTTTTTTGTATTTTAAGCTGTATTTGGTTGAAAAACACAGCTTCGGCCATTTCAACTGTACACCGATATATTTCCTACTTTTGCTAATGTCTCCAGCACGGAAAAACGGCTCTACAGGCGGCGACAGCCAATGGCTCAATCAACCTCGTCCAGCTTCTGCTCCAACACGGTGCAAATGTGGACAGGGCCGATAACTACGGCACCACACCCTTGCATATCGCCAGTAAACTCCAAAACGACGAGCTTACTTACCTGCTACTGAATTTTGGTGCTTCCGTGTACACTAAACAGGAGGTAGGTGTTTAGCTAATTTCTGCATGAAATTTAAACTATGTAATTTCCTATTTCATAAGAAGTAAGGTATCCAGTAAAATTAGTTCACTATCAAAACTTAAATTTTAGGCGTTTGCACTAGAAAAGTCAGTAGGAGCCTATTCCTTTTGAATTACGCTCTAAGCGAAGACAAAGCATTAGGAAGCATAGGCTGATTAAGTAGTTTTCAAAATCGATGTACCCGTGCTGGTAAGTTTCATGGAGGTATATGAAGCTTATAGTAATTAAGAGACTCCAATTAGACAAAAGGTTAAATTACTAGAAATCTCCACTTAAGTGATCGACGTCCGGTGTGTAGGAAACCATATGCTGCCTAGCCCCATATTTACAGTGTGTGACCGATCTCATGAAATGTTGGCCGGAATTCTGAACTGCGTTTTCGATTGAGAAGAATTACTTAGGCAAGTTGTAACATTGATTAGAATGCAGCATAATCCTATACTATTTCAGACTTACCGGGATGTCGGCTTTTGAATGCACTTCTCTCCGACCTCCTGTAGAAACCGCACTCGGTAAAAATGAGAACTTATGTGGCATGCACGTCTCACATTTTCGATGGTCTTATAAATGCAAGTATATTTTATGAAAAACATATGCAAAAATATGCTTTTGTTTACTCCTTTGGTAGAGAATTATGTCGTTTTCACATGGTATACACGAAAAAAGGGTATCTTTCGGTTTTAAAAAAAGTTTTTAGTTAGTTTATGAGATCTTGCAATGTCCATTCATACAGCATCGTTCCTGTCTGTTTACCGATGCCCCTCACGAAATGTTCAACATAGTCCGCATCCACTGCAAAATTTTATAAATCTCATATAGCATCTTCTTAAAAAATGAAGCAATACATGATTTTCCTTATGCGGAAAACATGCACCCTTTGGACTGAAATCGCTAAACGCTAATACAGCGGCTAGTTAGGTTCACAATCATTCGGGAGTTAGAAAACTTTTTCAAAACCTAAACATACCCATTCTTCTAGTATAAAATATGAAGATAGTGTGATTTTCTACAAAAGGAGTAAAGGAAAGCATATTTTTATGCATTGTTTTCTATATAATATATTTGAATTCGTAAGACCATCGGAAATCAATGCGTAAGATGCATACTAACTAAGCAACCATTTCTTACCCAGTGCGATCTTTACAGGAGGTCGGAGAGAGGTGTATTCAAAAGTCGACACACTGGCGAGTCCGAAGTATCATGGGATTATGCCGCACGATAATCAATACCGCAACCCCACCTAGGTAATCCTTCCTAATCGAAAACGTATTTCAGAATTTCGGCTAACATTTTATGAGATCGGTCACTCACTGTACTTGTGCATTTTGGCAGACAGTGATACGCGAATGCTTCAAAAAAAAACACCGAAATATGAGTAAATGAATTAAAAGGTCTCTGACAGAGATGGTTCATAGATGTTTGGTCAACGGTTCTTTTGCGCTCTTTGGAGTGTCATCACAAGTTTTTTCCGGAAATTGGAAGACGAGGTGGCACTGGAAACATACATTAAAGAGTGCCATTATGCCTCCTTTAAGAGCTCTTTAAGCACACCGCTACGGCTCTTGAAGTTCAGCCGACAATTCCCTTGAGAAAATGACAATACAAATTTCACAGGCTTTTAGCCGAAGAATCTCGAGAGACTCATTCATTCACGCTCAAATGATGGGGAGGTCCTAGGACCATACAAAGTATGATGAACACGATAGTTTTTTGGTTCTTGTTATGCTTAAACACTTTTATGTCGCAGCTTCCAAAGTCCTCAGTGGTCTTGGAAATCACACGGCACGATTTTTTCAGGAGTAAAAAACCTGAAAACTGCTCTCAGTGTAACCTCAAGAGTCCTCGAGGACTGATAAGTCTATGAAATAAAATTTTAACACGGACATGCTTAGGACAAACGCTGAAATTAGGGTTGAGATGAGAGAAAACACGTGTGTGCCCGCTTCGTTCCTATCAATGGAGTTTGGAGTAGGCGGGATAACGAAGTATGGCGGGGGTACCAGGAAGTGATGTTGTTTTTTGTGATCTTAATTTAAATCTTATTATCTAACTGTTTATGACTGTTTCATCTGAACATCGATTGCTAGTCATTTGGGTCTTGCTTCTTTTAGATCTTGATGTAAATTTTGTTTTCTAGATTGTGCCTAACAAAATTGGCGGCTTAAACTCTGAAGGCAATTATGTTTGGCTTTGTATACTGCATAAATTTCGTAAGGGAAACAGCGCTAAGACAGCTATCAAAATCATTTGTGCTGTTTATCCGTATGCTTTGGACGTCCTCAAGGGCCGGTGTTAGTTCGTGAAATACCGAACAGGCGATTCTGCCCTCTCCGATGCCCATCGTTTATGAAGACGAGTGAAGCTGGATACTGACATTTTGCGCGCAACCTTTGAGACAGACCCTCGTCAAACCATCGACGAATTATCCGAAAAGCTAAATTCGTCACTATTTACTGTTCAGGAGTGCCTTTAAAAGATAAGCAAAGTCAGTAGATAAGGAGTTCGAGTCCTGCGCTGATTGTCGATAAAAAACGAAACCCGGTGTTCCATGGTCTGTCACTTTTTACTAAACAGACACGAGGGGAAACCATATTCCTCAGTGGTATGTTGACAGTTCTGTGTGGAATAGAAGACAGGCGGGAGAGCAGAGGACTGCGACAGTCACTCTGTGCATATCAACTCCTAATCCCTCTGTCCGTGGCTTCATACCTAAGGCCTCCGCCTTTGTCTGGTCTGCGTGCTCCTATTGGTCCAGCCCTGAGCGCCCGCGTGGGCGGACCCCCGCGTGCCGTCGGCCACTGCAGGTCGCGCGTTCCTCGGCGGCGCGCGAATCGCTGGCTCGTACGTGGGCTGGCGAGGCGAGACTGATCTGCTGGTTTGCGGTTAGGGATGACGGCCGGGCGACAGGAATGGTGCGTCGTATTCTGGGCCGTCCTAACAGATGAGGAATGAATTCGTTGCGTTAACAACAAGCGTAAACACAAATGGCGGTTGGATGTGGTTTGGTAGCCCCACATGAAGTAGGCAAATCCCAGCCACCGGTGGTAATAGGGTTTTTTTACAGGTGGGGCCGGGAACGCACAGGCGACGAGGTCAAGTAATTTTATGCCAAAGAAAAACTACTTGGAATGTGCGCTTTCACTTTGAATGGGCGAGAAATAGTTGCGCTAGCCCCCAGCCCTAACCCCTATCCTGACCTCTAACCACAACCCCTAATCATAGCCCCTAACCCTAACTCTTAACCCCAACCCCAAGGGTGTTGTGTCCATCTGGTGGGGCTACCAAACCAACTCTAACCCAAATGGCTTTCTTCAGGTCAGACACCAGCATCTTCGCCGAAATCAGGCCCATACCCTAAGAAAATGGGAGCCTGTTAGGCAAGCATCACTTTGTGCCATTGGAATAAGATCAGGCCGTATCAGCAGACATCTAGTGTCGACAATTAGAAGGTCTGAACAAAGCTCTTGGCGTTAAACATCCAGGGCTAGTCAATAGAATGGGCGTACTTTTGCTGCATGGCAAAGAGAGACCGTATTTGGCACGAAAAACCCATAACAAGATCCGACATTGAGGATGGGAGCATTTATCTCATTCCGCCTTTTCACTACTTGTTCAGACCTATGTAACACTTTGGACGGAAAAACTTTTCAAAGTAACTGCGATTCGAAACTCAGCATTTGAAGTTCTCAGCATCAAATTAAACTTCTTCTTGCAAAAAGGGTGTTAAAAACTTTGTTCCAAGACCAGAAACTGTGACTGACAACGGTGATGATAACATAATGAACTAAAAGAGGAAGCGTTTTCCGGTAAACACTATTCATACCATTTATTTAAAGACGGCATTGTTTTCTGGTATCTCAAATATTTACTATTCTGAGCAAACATGCAGGCCGACGATTTCGATGTGTTCCTACTTTCGACAAGGTTGTCTTCCAGACCACTGCGGTGAAAACAGTGTTTTGGAGCACCTATCCTTTTTACGTATCCAGACTTACGATTGAAGCTAGATTATGCAGTAGCAAAAGCATCTAAGCGCCAATGTGTACAGCGGGCATACAACCATCCGTTGATCGAGGTGATAGTCTCAATATTTTGACGAATAGCGGATTCCATCATAGCTGTCCGAAATTAGATGGCGACCGGATACCACATTCATCGCTTACTTAATCCTGGCTACCCCTGTCAGGTCATAAAGAGTCGGATAAATCTAGCCGCTTTCTTCTCACAGAATAGTCATTTGCATAAAATACCCCTGGTCCTCCTTTAGACACTGGTAGGGCAGCTCAGGTGATCTGACCCCTCTGTCGACAACGGTGTAGAGAAGGATCCCACTGAACTGTGTATTGTGTCATGCGTGATTGGTGATAAGAGGAGTTTTACGGGTGGGGCTGCACACTAAACAGTAAGCTGACGAAATGCAGAAAAACACAGAAATTGTTTGGAGTTCTCCTAAAAGACTCATCGTACGCTTTCGTATAACAACGGAATTGAGCACCGTAATTAAAAATAAACAAAAAGCAAATTTCGAAAAATAAATGACTTTGAGTGATGGCTTAAAGTCATGGCAAGAGATTGTTATTGACAGTGTAATGTCTGCAAAGGCCTGCGAATGGACGCCAAGATAACAGCCCATATGACGTGATCCACAGTCTGCCGTCAGTTAAGTGGGGTCCTTCTCCATACCGTTGCCCCTCGTCAAACAGCAAGTATTATTTTTGGCGAGATAGAAACCCCGCAACTTGGATACAAACTTAAACGGCAATAATCAGCTAACCATATGTCAGCCTTTGTTTTGTATATTCATACTAGACGTTTGAAAACGAAGGATGGGTTCACCAAGGACTTCGAGATAATCGACTAACTGAATAATTACGGCCCTTTTTCTCCAGAGATCCGCGTTGCTGTAAACTCAAATGCATAGACGTCAGGCCTCATGACCCATAACTTTGGTGCGAATCAAAACCTAAGGCTTCCAAACTGCGAATATACAGTCGAAACAGTATATGTCCTATGTGAGGTATCTATTTATTTCAATTTCAGCGTGGTAGAACACCCTATGAGATGTACGTTAGCAGTGGTCGTGGTTACTTCCTCTCCCCATCGCCCGTCTACAATCAATCACCAACATTCAGTAATGGTTACCTCAGTCCTGCTTCGGCTGCGTCCTCGCCACAGCCATACACGAGCTCCGACGTGATGGCGCGTCTGCGATCCAACTCTGCCTCCCGTAGTCTCTCGCGGTGCAATCAACTCCTTTTCCGCCGCAAGCGCGAGCTGTCAGGACCTAATTTCCTGCGTGACGCTGGTTCACACCCCTCTGTGCCCCCCTATACCTCCCCCTCCAGTGGCAACAGCGTCAATTCTCTGCCACCGACATGGCAGCCACAGCGTCAACACACCGGATCTCACTCCCCAAGGAAGGCCTCACCGCCACAAAGGCCGAACTGCCTTCCTCCACAAAAAATCCCCGGCCGGCGTCTACGCCCGGACATCTTTCAACGGTTCGGAGTGGACCACTTCAGCGACCTGGATGGCAGTGGGATTAACGACACCGCCAGCCTCTCCCAGACGCAGCCGCCACTGTCTCTGTGCGAAGAAATGAAGCAGACTGAAGCAGTCAACGAGATCCTGCAACAACACTCTCATCCACTGCAGACATCTCAACCCAAGTACATCAAAGAGATTGTCACTCGAAGTGGAGTGCATGTGTTTTATGAACAGGGCTCGCTCAGAGGATCCGCCCTACCGGTAGGTTTCTTTCCAAGCGTTCGCAATAGCTACACAGAAATAGCTGGGGGAGGTATAGGCTATGGGGTAAAATGATCATGAGAAAAAAGACCCCTATGAAACGTGACGTAGGACTTCTTAGTAAAGCTGGTCTTCAGATGCTGTATAAAAATGAGGTCAGGGCTGCTTAATATAACTTGTTTTGGCAACGGTAGGTTGTGTAACCCCACATCTCAACTAAATTTAACTGTCTTATTATTGTTTATGGGGTGGACTATGCACAAGTATTCTGAAAAAAATAAATAAGTCAGGCGTACGCGTTCGACAACGGAAACCTTTCAGAGATATCGAGGAAGCAGAGCGTTTGTGTTCCAACCGAGGCAAAGTAAACCAAAACGCAGCCAGCGATCCTTGCAGCACGCATAGTACAATGAGTACTGACATGGAACAAAAAGGTTTAACTACTCTTCTGGAAGAAATAAGTAAGTAAGTCACGGCATACGGAATCGACAACGAAAGGCGACACAAGTATATTGGGCTAACTAGGAAGTCAAGGCAAGAGAGAGGGACTACGGGAAGGGGTGGCGAGAACATCATGCCAAGTAATTTATCACTAAAAAATTCAAACTGAAACAACTCGGTGCATGCGGTTATATCAAAGTGCTAGATAACACAAAAGTGGACTTCCTCTAGCTATGGATCAATAAACAAAACAAAGTCTATACTTGCTAACCCCAGTGGGGTTACATAACCTGTCCTTACTCCCGCTGCGAAATTCGGTCTGGGCACTCGAGGCTGTTTTTTTGTGGTGGGACGTGGGTGCAACGGGTGCGACTTTTCCTACCTTCAAAGCATGCTTACAGAACGATGCCAGACCTAGATGCAAAACTATGCAGGACTCGCCTCTTTGACTGACTTCGCGTAGTCTGCTTTTACTGCAATCTAGCGGACTTTTTGCGGTCAGATTTCAAGGGCTGGTGTTTTAATAGCACCCACCATATTACTTATAAACTGATTAGACCTGCAGTATGCTGAGGTACGCTGTTAGCAGTGGACACGGTAAATGCAGGATGCTGTAGATTCTCGTTTATCCAGAAGAAGACTTCTGTTTGTACTTGATTTCGCTTGTTTGCATTGCTAAGGTCTCTCGACAGGGTTGGTTTGTGAAACTCATTTCTTGTGCTTTTTGCAAGAAATGCTGTTTCCCTAAGAACCTATGGAGGCCATTTGAATTAATGTCAAGAACATAAATGTGGGAAGGGGTCATTCCCCCGAGCCTGAAGTTTGCAGGTAAAGCAGGCCACACGGAGTTCAAAATGTCGGATAAATAAACTCAGAGATCCAACACGCAAATCCATATTCCACGTCTCCATTTGAAGCAGGAATTATAAAAAACACCCTAAAATTCCTGCTAGATAAATTGGCATTTTGAAGACAATTAGGATCAGCCAGTGAACACCTGACAATCGAAAACATATTTGGTGAGGTTTCATCGTTTTTACGATTTTGAGACACTCGTTCCACTTTTTACTCCGAATTTTATAACTAGAGTGCCATTTTACGTGAAAGGAATAGGCCGAACACATTGGACTGAAACCTGATCCATTCTACAGTAGCGGTAATTTCGTTAACATGTGCTTTGAGTAGTAGATGAGGTGTGAGCTAACCAAGTAATCAGAAGACAGCACCAGTCCTCTCAACGCAAACTATGGGAAATGACGAGCAGACAAAGCCGGAAAATGTGTGTCCTCCTGCGGATTCGAACCATCGACACTCCGATTTCACCCCGGTTGTTCTGCTATCAAGTCACCGTTGACGCATTTCCTGACTGTGCTAATTATCACTATTCCCCATCTCTGACTCAGTTAAGTAGACTAGTGTATTAGTGCACTGAATCATTCTATGGGAACGTTCGCAACTCTAGTGCACAGTAGATGAAGTGACTCATGGAACATTGACCGGAACTTAGAAAGTTTATTTCGATTAGAAAAGGTAGTTTAGTTCGTTGTACTGCAATACTGATTGTCATACGGCTCAATTCAAAGTTATTTCAGTCATGCTAGCATCCCATCGTTTAGATTCGCACCTTTCTATCAGCTGGGAAGGTCGTACTCACTATTAAAGAAATGCGATTTAGTTGATATTCAGGGCGTTTAAAAATCTAAGCATGCTTTATAGATAGCACGCAAAACCATACTTTTTGTACTGATTTTATAGCAAATAACGTTTTTTTCGAAGGTGTACTTGAAGAAAGGGTATGCTTTGGCTTGGCAGATTAAGCCATCTTGAGACCATGAATATACGACAGAGTCCATATATATTACGAAGCTTTAGGAATGCTTTATGGTACCTTCTTAATAGCACAGAAAAATAGTGATTTTCCTGACATGGAAGATGCACAGCATGTAGCTCAGAAAACCTAACCAAAGGCGCAACGGCGTGTCTGATTTGAAAGTATTTCGGAGACAAACCTTAAGAACTGAAGATACACTTTCATCGTGTAAAACTTTGAGGAAGACGTAATTTACTACAAAATGGGCATGAAAATGCTCGTTTTTTGCGTCAGTCTTCTGTGAACTTTCGCTAAATCTACAAAGCATCGAAAGTCAACCGAAGAATTCGCACTTATTAAGTGATCACTTTAGCTGGTGTGATTTCAGTGGCCGAAAAACGAGCATCAAATGCTGACATCGTGACATGACCGAAACAACTTGGAATTGTGTTGAACGATAATCAATATTGCAGCCCTACCTAAGCGATCCTTTCTAACCAAGATCATATTTCAGAATTTCAGCTCATGTTTCGTGAGGAACGTCGCCTACTGTGTTTCGAGTTATATTTTCCTCTGGGAAAAGAAGTGGCTGTAGCTAAGCGGCAGAGAGAATCCGGCGTGAGTTAGAAGGGCCGGAAGTTAACTCCGTCCGTCAACGGGTTTTTTTGATTTTACGTTTTTCAAAATTTTCCACAGTTTACAATAAGAAAATAATTTTTCTTTTAACAATGGATTTAAGAAGGCTTTGTATATTCAAGTAAACAACGTGTTTGTCTTTCCTAACCACGTAGCTCTCTTTATTCATCTAGGAATCACGTAAGGAAACGTGTTGGCGTACCCTAGAACACCTAATTAGGGATACCTTCTATGACTAACATAAATTTATATACATATAGGTCTTTTGGGAAAATGAGGTTTATTGCGTAAATTTTCGATGCCGGTTCCTCATGACGTTGTCGTCAAAGTGCACGGAGAGCAAACTTACCAAAAACAGTTAAAATCTTGAATGCACTTAAAAATCGATAAGCGGCCACAGCGTGTCAGTCCGTCCTGATTAGTTCTCGTCTCCTCTCTACTTTCTCAAAGATTCCTGCACGATTTATCTGAGTGCATGACCTCGAGGAACTCTTGCCGTTTTTGAAAGAGGAGGCAGAGACAATGCGTCTCATGTCCAAATCTTCAGTTAGGATCCTATGTCATGAACTCCAGGCAATTTTGGTTATTTCCTTCAATTTGTCTATTGTTTCGAGCTGATCAAACATGATGACATTTCGCACTTTTTGAACATTTTCATTTCTTTTGGGCTTTGAAGAACGACCCGAACAGGGTTTATACACAAGTTAAATTTAGTCATTTCTGGACCGGACAAACCACTCGTAGATTCCTGCCTGACTTAGAGCCTACTTCTCATAAGCTTCGAAAATCATTGAAACGGTTTCTGCGACTGTTTTCTTTAACAGGTGACACAATTTGATTTTGGCGCGTTGTTCCTTAAAATTTGGCATCGCAAGATCGCCGAAAGCGCTGGGAAGTGATTTAATAAAACGACTACTCTGTCGGCTGCGGTAATTTGTAGTTCAATTCCACTTTCAGAAATTATTAAGCACAGAACATGTAGCTGAGTGCCCAAGCCATGACTGTTAGGGTCAGACCAGAAAATCAATGAGCATTTGAGTCTAAGACAGTCGACTACTGTGGAATAACTACCTCATAGATGCGAATATACGAGTCCCAGATTCTTGTCGCAAAGAAGATGAACTCGCGATCATTAGAACACTGCTGTCCCTGTGATCGCGCGTTCATCTTCTTCGTATTCATGTAATGAGCATTCCACAAACGAGTAGTGTTACAAGTAGTATGAATTTACATGGCAAAGGCGTTGTATCGTACTCCTGACATAGGTACTAACTAAAAGCTCAAACGCGCGTTTCGCGATTTTTTTGCTGTTATATGGCGCAGCAGTGATGGGTTCGGCCCATAAGTGGGTCCCCTAGCGTTCTCCCCGCGGTTTCTGCTATTTGAACCGCAGAGAATGACCAAACTAATAAGTTCAGACATTATTAAGTGCAAGACGGGGAGTTAAATGTCAGGGACGTTCTTTTTTAGGACCAGACTCGAAATTTCAATGAATATTTGAGTCGAGAATATGTATATATGTATAAATCAGTTCTTCTAAGAGAGGTCTTTGCTCTCTAAAGCACCTTTACGTGTTCCCTAAAGTGTGACGCGAGTGTCGTTGCAGCAGTGCGGATGGGAGATCTGAAGGCGTCAAAAGAAGCTCTACGAAACGGAGGTAATGTCAATGCCCAGGACGGTAACGGCAATACTCTGCTGCACTTAGCCTGTGATTCCACCAACCTGGCAATGGTCGAGCTTCTGCTTAGCTACGATGCCGATCCCAATCTGAAGGAGGAAACCGTAAGTAATTTATTTTTACAGACACATATGACTACTTTTTTCCAGTTTCAATGATTGGCAAATGACCAGCTTAGCAGTCGGTTGAAACAGCGGTAAATTCAAGTGGCTATACAGTGTTTTTTAGTTTGAATGTCGTGGGCACTTTTGTGTACCGATCGAAGAGCATACCTAGCCATTTGACAGTGTGTCAGTACATACCTTCATCACTGCCTACTGGGACATACTAACTCTCTTAATCAGTCACAAATTGGGAATTTTTTCTAAGAAAACAAACGGCAACAAAAGATATGTTGCGTCAAGGAGTAGGAGGCCGGGTCAGTGAAACAAGGATTTTATTCGCCTGATTTCTTTGGGTTCACATTTTAGTCCCACGTTAGAGACAGCAGCAGGGGGCTGAAGAAGTGTATACCCGCCATACAAATACGCACCTAACAAAAATCGGCAGTTTCTCCATTTATCTCAGATGGTCATACTTGGCGCTATAATTGCTTGATCGCGCTCGTCGTTAACTGCCGAAATTTAATCGTCAATGTCACTGGCTGATGTGACCATGTGGCTCGCTGGTGATAACACGGGTTGTAGTGTTCGCTCGCACACTCAATGTGTGGCAGATTACTCTTCCCAGGCCAGGTTATTGCGCTGAAGGTGTAGGTAGTAGTTCATTACGCATGGTGACGGACTGGGAGCCGGAGAAGAAGGACGCAACTCGTTTGCGGCTCACGTTGATTGTCACCTTCCTTGAGAAAGTTGGTTGAGTGAACGCGAAGGTGGAACCAAAGCTGGTCGAATGGACCGCGATTTGCGATTCCCACGTCATTCCTGTCCTTTACTGCTGAACCGCGTTATCAGTGGCCCTCCAGTTTCCCCAATGTAGTTGTTTTGACCGCAAACGTACCAGACTCGATAAACGAGTTTAGACTCTCCCCGCCATGGAAGCGAGTCTTTAGGCCTCGTTTCTCGGTGCCTGATGGTCCATATGCAACCCAAATTTCAAGTGGCCCGAGGAGGCATCGGACGTCTTGAAAGACGTCCTTGACATGTAGATCGCTTCAGAAAATCCTAAACCGGTGCAATTCAGTTCCTCACTTCATCTTCGCACATACCGACTGACGACGTTTCAAAGATAGTTCTTCACTATAAGAACCCACCGAAAGTATTGCAATTCGGTAATCTTCTTTCTAGTTCACTGCAGCGCGTCTCAACAGGCCAATATAGCGTTCTTAATAAACCGCGTTTGTGGCCGTTTGGAGGTTACCGTTTCCCTGGACACCTTAGTTCTTTATGTAGCTAGAGTCTTTGCAACAAACAAAAACACCAAAGAAGGCCAGATAGTTTTCTGCCACCCACGTTGGAAACCATATTTTAGGCGGAACTACAGTAAGATGCTCCTTGAGTGTCAACACTTGATCCAGTTCGATGAGAATGAAGGCACCACTCATATTTCGCGCCTAGTATCTCGGTTCATGGTGTTTCCGATGTGTCCAGAATTCGGCGAACCCATCGGCGTGCCTTTCATCTTCTGGGGTCTTAGTGCTAGTCAAAAACGTCGGGAAAATAAGATTCTTGTTTCAGAGATGATGTCTCCTTCTCCTTCCTACTGCCCTGTTCTAGCCTTTGCACATGTGACAGCGATTTTGCTCGTTGTACCAACGAAATTCCGAACGCCAGAAAGAGTGAATCAGTAATCGGTTAAACATGCAGGTGATGAATATCACACGAAGATTTCGCGTTTCCAGAAATCTCCGCTGTGGGAGATTGGACGTGAGTATCTTAAAACTAACATGGCAAGATCTCATTTCGTTAGGGGTTAGAGTTAGGGGGCCAGAGTTAGGGATTAGGGTTAGGGATTAAGGTTAGGGGTCAGGCTGGGGCTTGTCTACTGCAAGTACGGCTACGAAATGAGACCCGACGACTAATATCATGAGAAGCAATCTAAAAAGCATGGGCGGGCGAACGAGGGAACTCATACGAAGATCATACTATGATTCAACATTATCCATTCAGCATAGAAAGTTACCATAGAACTTTTAGTACTTAACAAAGCACATCAGAAGCTTCATTTGTTGAAAGTTGCTTTAATGTGTGAATAATAAGATATCTAAAATCACGAGTTTTCGATTTTCTATCAATAGCGCTCGAAAAATATCCAAAAATACTGTCGACAGCCTTATGCGTATCGTAACTGAGAAACCACTGCACGATTTTACGAGTCCTATATGACGTCTTCCTAATGACATAGAGAGATATGCGATCTTTCTTTGACGGAATGTGTACAATGTGAAGTTTGCAAACCCTGAATGCACGTGTGACGGCATCTGGGGTCAAAATTTATCCGTGAATTAGGAATGTTTTTATAAACCGAAAGATACACTCTCCCCAAATAGAAAACTTAAAGATCTTATTTACTACCAAATAAGCTAAACAGATAATATTTTCTACATAATATATTTGGATTTGTAAGCGCATCGAAAATCAAGAGGAATTATATTGCTTAAGCACCCACTTTTTACAGGGTGTATATTTTACAGACGGCCGAAAAGAACCTAGTTTAACAATCAGCATCCTAGCGTAGCCGAAATACCTTAAGATAATACCGCGTGATAACTGATGCTACAACCATACTTAGGTAATCTTTTCGAATCAGAAACACATTTCAGCATTTTGGTTAACATTTCCTGAGCCATACGGAACTGTTATGTGGATGCGTGGATGACACTCCTCAACGGGAGCAAAAAAGTAGTGTCCACATCAAAGAGTAAGCATTTTGGCGCTGTTTTTGTTATACAAGTGTTACTGATAGACATGAGGACACTGGGATGATCGCTACTGACCTATTCACGTCGTCAGTCACTGATGTCTCAACCAAGTTCTATAAATCCGGACCAACTAGCACTCCAAATCGCCACCTTGCCAAGACCAGGATGCACTAATCAGAGTTTGAGCATCACGGACAGGTGACGTAAATCATTAGTGGTAATGCCAGTGTCCTTGTGTCTGTGGGTAATATCGCCCGACTACTTGTCATGCGTTCATCTGCGTGGGCTGTTGACACTCAGCTCCAAGGCAGGATGGAGCTGTCCATTTCTAACCTTGTCGATATCAAACTGCGGCGAGACAAATCCGAGTAGCTTGGGATTATGAGTCAACATTGTTGACGTACTTGCTTCCCATAAGTAGGCGTGCTTTGATCAAGTTACATATTTCGTACATACATGCATACATACATACATACATACAAACTGCAGTTGTATGTTGACCATTTCTACGGCTGCATCACAATTACGTGCGGACAGCGATGCAAACAGTCCTCTAAGAACGAAATAAAGAAAGAAAGGGGGAGCAGATCAGAAGCAGATCACCGGTCGAGTTTGGTCCTGCAGCCCCAACTGGGTGACGCCATATGCTTAGCTTTCTAACAAATTTAGTAGATGCGAGTACGCCGACTCTACAAATATCACGCATTAGCATCTTCCTTATCACTTTAATGCAGCGAGTGACCGTGACACGTGGGGAGGATTGCATATACGCCAGCCTCGGTTACTTCAGGTATCACTTTACACGCGCTTCCCTGTGCGTGCTTCGAGCTCAGCTTGCGCCCTCTTTATTATCTTAATCCAGCCAGCGGTCAAGTAGACTTGCTAATAGGATTGTCCTTACGGTGTGAAACTCCGTCGGTTCCACTACAGTGGTCGCGCACTGCTAATTACCACGCGATTCCCTCCATGGTCTTCCAGTTGTGATTGTGCCCCCCCCTATCCTCTGTGTCGGGGGTGAGTAGGTGTACACCACCTTCATTCGTTCCCCGCGCGTGCTTCGAGCTCTGCTTGTGCCCTCTTTCCCTTCCTAATCCAGCGAATGACTAATTTAGGTATGCTAACTAATATTGTTTTAGTAAGCCAACCATACGGTATCAATAAAGTGGGGTGGCAGAACCAAACCTCGCCAATAACTGCTTTCAACTGTAGGGGCGCTCACCGATCGTTCTTACGGAACTCACTCGTTCCGTTGTGCCTTACGGGCTCTCTCTCTTGAGTCCAACCAGCAGCTGCACAGCGACGCATGATAACGGCACTATGTTATTACCGACAAAGACAAGGGAGACTGGAATGGCCATTTCTGGCTTATTAGGCGCCGTCAGCCAATCATATCTAACCCCGAAGTCTGGGACACCCGAGGCTCGACCTCGCTACCTGTTAGTTAGAATTCCACACCACTGGGCTACGAGCCCGTTGCCCTGTCGGCTTCGATCGGGAATATACAATGGTAGAGGGCGTTCACCTGCCTATATCATGCGCCGCTGTTCGGCTGCTGGTTGGGCTCGAGAGAGAGTCCGTAAGGCACGACGGAACGAGTGAGTTCCGTAAGAACGATCAGTGAGTGCCCACTACCAGCGTATATTCCCGATCGAAACCAATAGGGCAACGGGCTCGTGGCCCAGTGGTTAGAGGTGTGGACTGCTAACCAACAGGTCGCGAGTTCAAGCTTCGGGTGTTCCACACTTCGGGGTTGCGTATGACTGGCTGACGACGGCTAATAAACCAGAAATGGCCATTCCAGTCTTCCTTGTCTTTGTCGGTAAAACATACAACCGCTTTCAATTTACGCACTTCCATTTACTGAATGCTGATTTAGTTTAGATCATGCATAAGTGACTACTAGGGTCCGTGCTTTCCTCTGCGTGGACTGAGACACCCAGCTGCTTTTGAAATTTCGCTAAAGGCAAAGGAAAGAAGCTTACTTCTGTTTTACAACAAAGAATCCAGAAAGCTTTTGTTGCAATTATGGATTAGTCACCGCACCTTTCTTGTTTCCTTTGCAATAAATGCAGTTTCTTTTGCTATATTTGTTAACAGTTGGTGTAAATTTAGATGGAAGTAAAAGTGTCGAAATTTCGACACCTCCTCCATTAGGATAAATTACTTTGTCTGAACTTGAATGCAAATTCGGAATTGCAAATGTCCTTTTTAAATCCAACTATAATTTCCACACTGCATGATTGCTGCACAAATTGAACGACAATCTCACGTCCAAATCAGTATTTGAGAAAACAAAGTTTATCTTTCCATAGGTCCGATATTCCACGATATTCTAATAGGAAATTCGAGTCTACCAGTTGATCCATGCACTATTAATGATTTCCTGTCGTGCATGTTTCAGCTGGAGGATACACCATTACATATAGCAGCCCGCAAACGAGACCTAAAAATCCTTCAAGCCCTCATCCGGCACAATGCAGATGTGAACGCCAGAAATTTCAACGGTGAAACGGCCCTCCACTGCGCAGTGCGAAAGGACGGAGAGGCTACCATGCGTCTCCTCTTGGATGCCGGTGTGGATGTTAATGCTCGAGATACGGTAGGTCATCTGGTTTGGAAGACAGTCAGCATCCAACAAGTCTCCCTGAGCATGCAGTGCTTCCTGTATAGTCGACGTTAATGAGAGGAGTGGGATGTAAGAATTACATTTGTTTCTTGCCATTCTGATGGGAAGTTCAATCAATACAATATCACTGATCAAAAGAGAAAACCGGAACATCCATATACCCAGTCAACGAATCTCGGAGGCCCAAGGGACTACTGCAAATTTACATGGAGATTGAGCCCGCGGCCGTTGCGTGAGGTGTCTAAGTTAATCCTCCTTGCGCCAACTCCATAAGGATTGGGCAGAGGTCGAAGCTGCGGGCAGTTCCGATGACGCGAGAAACAACTGCTTGGCAGTATATAATCTGTAGTGGAAAAACCTTTTGAAGATCTCTACCTTCAGCCAACCATACCACAAATAAGACGACTTCAGGGTCAGGATTTTCCTTAGAGATATTTTTGCCGCAACATGTGGGACTATCTAACAAATTAGCTAACTTTAAACACGCCCTCTATCCTCAAGAGACTTGCAAATCTTATTATTCTACCAGGATTGCCTAATTCCTTTTAGTTGGCAAGGTTTAAGCGGGGTTACTTAGGCACGACGTAAATTCAAACCTACACGTGCAAGTGGATCCATATTAGCAGCAATCTGGAGCCAGAGGTGAAAAAAGGGAGTCCCAGTCGTTGGACTTATACCCAACAGAAAGAATCGGAATATGACGTATCCCTGAAAATCCGTCTACTCCGTGTAGTTGAACAGAACTCGGATTCGCTCCCGTGTTAGTACAGATCCACAGCAGGTGCCGAGTGACCTCGTTTGTTTCTTTTTTTTTACTGTAGGACGGTGCCACGGCACTTCATCTGGCTGTCTCGTTGGGGAGCTTGTACGCAGTTAAGCTGCTTCTTCTACGAAAGGCGGATCCCGACAAGCGCGAGAAGAATGGCAGAACACCTCTTCGTCGAGCCTGTGAACAGGGCCAGTCGATCGTCCTTCAAAGCCTAATTGAGGCCGGAGCTGAAGTGGATGAAACCGACTGGGTAGGTGACGACGGAAAGTTTGGGGACTACAATGCTAAAAAGAAGGACCAACGAACTGAAAGGAAAGTGCGCCCACTGAACCTCGATCAACCTTCTAACTTACAGAACTAGACAACTCACTGGATAGGTTTACTGCTGGGTGCAGAGGACTCCTTTTCAGGCATTCAGAACACTGATTACTGAACTCAAAAAATCGGTTTGTATGGCGAGAATACTCAGGTGACTCGTGCTTGCTTTCTAAGTCTGGAGCTATGGCCAGTCTGAGGGATTCCTCCGCTCTGTTTTTTAGCACGGCCGATTGATAATACGTCATGCTTTTGTAGTATACATGGCATGATTACGTTCCGGGCAAGATCTTATTTCGTAGCCGTACCTGTTAGGGGCTAGGGTTAGGGGTTATGGGTCAGCGTTAGGAGTGGGGGTTGGGGGTTAGGGATTAAGGGTTGGGGTTATGGGTTAAGTTTAGGGGTTGGGGTTAGGGTTAGGGGTTAGGCTTGGGTTTATCTACTGCAGATACGGCTACGAAATAAGATCCGACCACGCTCCGTAACTCGATCAGGTCCTAGAAACAATCGTACAGGCAAACTGCTTCTGTTATTTATTTTACTTAGGAATCCTAGCCGTTGACGCTACAGTTTGGCCCCGTTCATCCACGTCCAGTACAGATAACGTGAGCACGCTCTCTGCGTAGATCAAGATGTAGCACCAATCGTGGGAGAAAATCACTTCCCGTCATTTGTTTTCGGGGGATGGGATAAACTAGTTCGTCGTCCAAAACGCGCGGTCGACGGCCGGGACATCAGGAGGTGACCCATTACCTTGCAGAGCAATATGGGAAGCCATTTGTTCGTTCGATTGTTCCTACATCTTTTCCTGCGCAAGGAACCTGCCCACGTCATCTTTACTGCAAAAATTGCAGTATTATTAATCGGTCGGGTTAAGATTGAGGGATTGATTATTCCTCGGACGGGTCATGGGCTCCTACAGTTTAATTTAGCCCAGCTCTTATGACAGGGGGCATGTGCTAGCAGCGAAAGCACGGATGATGCTGGCATGTTCATTGCTATTGGCAAACTACCGCCAAATCTCCAGAAACGCATCGTGGAAGGTGAGGGCTCCAATGCGGCCGATCTGTGCATCTGCTGATGGTAAAAAAACTGCTTGACCAAGTTTTTATTCAGTTGTTACTTGGGCATCAAGTTCCAGAAGCAGTGAAAATCGGACTGGGACCATTACTTGTACTGGTGTTATTCGTATAAAATCGCTACCGGATATATGCCTGTTAGCGGCTCATGACAGTTTGGCCGTCGCTATCGACCATGTTCACCGTGCGCTCCACAGCAGGGTGAGAACAGGGACGGTGACTTGCGCGTGAACTAGTTTATAGCGATAGTAGACTTGCGCGGCATCCACCGCACCCTTCCCTCCTCCCCAACCTGGACTCGGTGTCAAAACATGGTCAGGAAGACTGGAGATGCGAGAGGACGTAAGTGGCCGGCGCAGTCGGAGCCGCCCTTAGGCCTGCCGCTATACCGTGATGAATCCTCAGTATTACTAATATAATAAATGGTATCCCAAGCTTGTGAGCTAGGCACAGAACTGTTGCCGGTGGAGACTGCGATATCGGGCTGCTCTCGTCAGCCCAGGCAAGGTAAGCACAGGGTTCAAATCTCAGATGGCTCTGTTGCCACGCCGACGTTCTGTCGTCTATCCACAGATCCATCGCCCGACGGTTGTGTTAGAGAATATTAATAGTCACGTGGCAGTGCCGTTTGTTGATTACTGCCGATGGAAATACTTTCGGAATAACTCGCCCATCCTCCTCAGATCAGAGTACGTTTGTCTAAAAGGTATTTTCAAACTAAAGTTTTCCGTTTACATAACTTTTTTCAGCACGACAGGACGCTGCTTCATGTGACCGCAGCGGATGGAAATGCAGATATTTCCAAACAGCTCATTGAATTTGGCTGTCCAGTGGACGCTCAGGACGACCAGCTACTTACTCCCCTCCATATGGCCTGTCTGAAGGGCCATATAAAAACGGCTGAGTTACTGATTGAATCCGGTGCATCACTGCATTTGAGAGACGTGGTAAGTGTCCTTTAACTTGGAACCCTGTACATGGCGTTGTGACTAATGCATCTCTACCGTAGACACCACATTCTTTTCTTCTTTAAGAAGACTGATCGTTTGCCTCTTTATGGGTGACAGCGGTGTTTGTTCGGCTGTCATCAAGTTATTGGACTACAGTTTTGGTGAATAAGTTTATTTTGTTGGAGCACATCTCCAAAAATAACGCCGCAAAGGAGAGGCTAGTTTATTGTCAGAGGAAGCATACGGATCTCAGTTTGTGCGTGCGTTACACTATGCAGTGGCGAAAAAACGATTTTGTGGATGATTCAGCTATCTCTCGAAAGTTATACAGTAGGTGGGCTAACTCATGAAATGTCAACCAAAATTCCGAAGTGCGTCTTCGTTCCGAAAAGACTAATTCAGTACGGTTGTAAAACTGATCGTCTAACAGCGTAATACCATAATAATTCAGTAACCGCAGGATGTCCGCTTTAGGATGAATTTCTTTTTGGCTGCATGCAAAAACTATATTCTGCCAAAAATTGACTACTTACGTAGCATGCATTTTCCCATTGCTTTTCAATGCCCTTAAAAATTCAATTATATTTCATGGGAAACATGCGTAAAAATATGCATTCTTTTGCTCATTCTGTAGAAAATTACGTCTTTTTCCAATTTAATACTCAAAGGATGGGCATAATTCGGTTTTCAAAAACCTTTCCGATTCCCGAATAATTCTGAACCCTGACCTGCCTTTACGCTTGCGTTCACGGTTTCCAAACTACAAGTCATTATATTTTCCGATTACGGTAAACCATACATGTATCTACGTAATTAGGAGGAGACTATATGGTGTTCACAAAATTAAACAGTAGATTTGAGCCATATTGTTAACTTTATAAGCCACATTGGTAAATGCAGAGACGTGACGTTTGATGAATAGCCATTTTACGTTATTAAAACATCTCACTATTAGAAACTTTTTAAAAACCGAATTGTACCCTTTCTTTGGGTATAAAATCTGAAGAAGACGTAATTTCCTACCGAATGGACGAAAGAATGAATATTTTATATATGTTTTTCATTAAATATAATCGAATATTTAAGGGCATCGAAGATCAATGAGAAAATGCAAGCTATTTCAATAATCATTTTTACAGAGTGTAGTTTTTGGTTGCGACCGGAAAGAAGTTTGTTCGAAGCCGGCATCCTGAAGTAACTGAATTATTATGGAATCATGTTGCACGATGATTGGTTTTACAACCCTACTTAATTCATCTTTTCGAAAGAAAGCGCAATTCGGAATTTCGATTGACATTTCATGAGTTAGCCCACCTACTGTAGGCCTTCACGCCGCGTCAGCTCCCGCGACCAGTCCCAGCGTTAGCCTGTTGACCGGTTCATGGGAGAGGCAGAGAAAAGTAAGGCTGACACTGGCGAATTCATCCTCACAACACATTGCCGCATTCCTCACTACAATAAAATCGAGACGTACTGATAGTCTTGGCTTGAAGGGATATCAACTGTTGGGATAACTCGGTCGACCAAACGGCCCTACCGAGTTTTCCCTAACGACCGTCCGCCACTTTTTATTACTCCTTATTAATTTCTGCTGACGACGTAGGTTCCTGAACTTCCTTTTCGGTTGAAGTGGCTCGCCATGGCAGGTTTCTGGCAGTCGCGTGTCGGTCATGGGCTGGGGAGAGAGAAAGAGGGGAAGTTATTACCTGACCATGCTCAACCTGCCCTGACAACACGCCGCTCTGAAACCATGTCCGTTCATACTGACTGCACACTGCGCAGTCTCTCATGAAGAGATCGAGCGGCAACCCAAAACGTTAAGCGTATAATGTTCTTGTCTCAGCAAAGGAGTCCTCTTCCTCTTATTGTAGCACAGTGACTGTCCACCTGCGCAATAAACGGACCGGATTTCCTACAATGCCGTGAAAAGTGATGGTCAGCATCGTCAGTGATTGCGTGTCTTTGTCTTTGTCTGGAACCGACAATGGACTGCACCGCAGATGCGCTGAACCGAAACGGAAGAGTTTGAACTGCCTCACGACGCGAGTTTATTGAGCCGCACCGAATCCAGGCGAGCTTGTAGTTACTGTCATACATGTGTGTTTGGGCACGCCTTAGATGTTGGCTGACTCAGGGGGGATCCATCCTTACGACACATTGGCGCATTCCTCACTATAATAAGGCTGAGACGCTTAAACCTTGAAGAAGGAGACACGATCGCTTGGACAAGAGCTTTATTAGTCTGACGTTTCGAATTCCTGCTCGAACCCATCATCATATACAAAAGCAGATACGGGTGGTTCATGCATAAGGGGTTCATTCGACGAGATCCGGCCACACATTCTCGCAAGAGGTGACAACCGCGTGGGCCGGGAGCTGCTTGAGTCGTGGTTTACTGGCCCCCAGTCCATTAACAAGCGCAATGATCTTTCCATTCCATACTCGGTGCTGAGACTTCGCCTAGGTGGAGTAATTGGCCACGCGGGGAGCGCACATGTGAACACTTCTCCCAACACCAGGGTCAGCGCGTCAGATGGTCGAGCAATCATCACACGAACATCCAACACACCTGCTGAAATTGCAGCAATTAACGACGCGAATGTCGGCCGTCACACCACAGGAAACGATCCCGAATGAAGGGGGGAGCCGTGAATGTTCATAGGTATGCGGTAGCATGGCTATTGCATCCTATAAACACTGCAGCCCCTTATGCATGAGCCACCCGTATCTGCTTTTGTCTCTGATGGTGGGTTCGAGCAGGAATCCGAAACGTCAGGCTAATAAAGCTTTTTTCCCAGCGATCGTGTCTCCTTCTTCAAGACTGCTGCCTGGGACTCGTCTCTGCGCTTCTATTGACGCTTAAATCTATTGCGACGCACTAATAGCTTTGGCTTGGAAGGCTAAAAACGAGTTGGCTAACTCAGTCCTTCCCAGAACTCAAAGGCAGACTCCCCAGTCTCTTCGTTATGTGGCCCTCATTGTACTCTGAAATATGTGAGATCCAGACCACCCCCGCAGAAGCTGGTACATGCCGAAAGGCCAGACCGTGCTTGACATGCGTAGACTCGCTGTCCAATCTCATCAGTCACTACATTCTAGCCCGCCTCCGGTCGTCTGGGCATTGGCTTGTTGCCGGAGCAAGAAGAGTGAAGGGGGAGAGAGTTCGTTTGGTGTTGTGCAAGTCACCATCCTGCGTCCAATTAACGGGGCATCTGGTGGACTTAGCCGTCTGCTTTGCCCAATTCATCTACAAACGTCTCAAAATCAAGTGTGATATTCATGTTTCAAATGGTCTTAAAGCATCAAAGCGAAAATAATTTCTCACAACAGGGTCTTTTCTGAACACTTAGACATGTAATTACGTAAATGACAGGTATTGCAGATTTTCGGAGAATTATAAAATCGAAAAATCAACGCAGATATTTTGGACGCACACTTGCTGTAGACTAACATAAGTCGATCAACAGAAGTCCTAAATAAGCAAAGATAATACAGTCATGGATGTCCATCCTATCTGAAACTGTCATATTACTCCTCGATTATCACAAGTCGTAACAACACAATTATAAACATCCACAAAATCAAAATTCAGATTTGCGTAATAATGATAGGTCCAGGATCAGTGGGGTGGTGACAGTAGACCCATTATTAACTTGACACTTACGCTCGCGTCGGCTAACTGCAGAAGATTGCCGAAATAGTTGACTTTGGAGATTTCAGACTCGCCTGCGTTTACGATTTCAGGCTCACAATAAGTGGCAGCGTTGTCTCCTAAGGGTTTCTGTACGCACGGTAGAACAATGATGAAAATGCCTCGGCAAGATTGGCGTTAGGCGTGCACACTAATTTTTTTTGTCTGCGAAACCTTAGCCTGTCCTCTGTCGCTACATAAATTTTGCAAATTAAGCCCTTAAGTTATCGGCTGACTTGACCGTCAGTGTATTGACTTGGAAAGGCCGGGAAAATCGTCATTGCTTTAATATGGAATAGGCCTTCCTGATTCCCAAAAAGACGATTACGAAAGGTAATACATCCGAAAATTCTTTAAAACGATGAAAGACACACTGCACAGCCTCGGGAAATGCCCTTCTAGACATGACATTAAGGACCACTCCGAAAATCTGTCTATGTCCCCGATTGGTAGTTCCGTTTCTATGGGATCAAATAGTTCCAAACTATATTGATTTCTGGAGTTCGATAAATTGAGATACAACAGAACAGTTTCAGCTTATGACACGATCGCTTTAAGCGAGATTTCCAAAGCGAAGTGCACCTCACCACCTCTGTCAGCTCGAACAATATTTGGATCGAATTTAAAGGACTCTGATCGTCTTTCCTGGAGGTAAGCTTCTTGGGTTTTGCAGCCCATCGTAGTTACGATCGTGGCTCGAACCATGAGCGGCCAGAAAATCTTGTACAGATTGTTGCTTTAAAGGCATTTCGCACTATCTTTGTCACATATAAAATGGTTTGGCGCATCGTTTTTCTTACAGCGTGGCCGCACGATCGAAGACTGCGCGGAGGAGTCGGGAAACATCCCCCTTTTATTGTTTATCCAATCAATGCTTGAGGTCCAGAGCGAGGAGAGTACCAACTCGGATGATTCTTCTTCTTCTTCTGGATAGGACAAATCCGCCGATCTCGCAGATCCAAGATGCAGATGCTATCCGGCAAACAAATTAGACGTCAAAGTTAATTACAGCTGGAGTGTCCTTGCAAGAACGACCTTTTGTACAAGTGTGTTTTTTGAGAGCTATTTTTGGCGGATATTTGTACAGTTGTCCAAACTATCAACGATTTTTGTCAATAAAACTTTGTTTTAACTGGGATACTATACTATGTTTGACATGCGAAGGGTAGGAAAATTAACGCATTCTGAGGCAAAATCAATAAAGCCCCTGTTCTCCCTAACGACTGGTGTGCTTGCGGGGAGCAGTGTAGCCCCATACGGAGTTAAAGGCACGCACAGCCGACCAGGATGGCAACCCTAGTAACACATGTCTCCGTCCTAAGGACAGCTTCGATCTGGAGCGAACGGGGTCTTTGACAGTCCGAGCGGTAGTTCGTCGTTTGTTTTTAGAATGGCAAGTTAATAAAACGGCGAGTCTTGTGGCGGAGAAAACATGGGCGCAATTACTGAGCAAGGCCACGTGTAGAAACAATCGTATAAGTAAACTACTTGCCGTTATTTATTTTCGGAGAACGTCTGTGGACTGACCTACCTGTTGGAGTCTGGGGCTCTGATTTCCTCTACCCTCCTTAAGTATGTTGCCACTTGAATAGAATTTCTCGGGTTAACTGTTTTCAACGAAAAGTTCAACAATTGCACGTGCGTATATGCGCATTTCTGTTGTCAAAACAATAGTACCACTAAACCACTACAACATGCCCCGCTGAGCCCCCAGTAGGTCAAACAGTAAAGTTTTCTCTGGAAAAGTGACTTTGCAGATATGACATCATTTTCTGAAGCTTTCTTGAGGGCCAAGGAAACTTAAGTAGAAGTCATACTCGTCTTTCTACCCACTTAGTTTTCGTCGCCAAAAAGTAGATGGTTGTCAAAAGCGTGGTTTTTATGATGTTGGATGCTGTGATTATTACCAACTTCTTGATTTGCTACATGCGCAGAATAGTTATTGGATTAAGGCGCGGCCATATCAATCACCAAACTAAACAAAAGCCCAACAGCAAGGCCTTTACAGATTACATCTCCCCGTATTATTCTCCGACAAGAATCCAGTGAGCTAAACTACTTGTATGAATGTATAAATATAATACCTAAATAAACAGTGCGCCCTTGCTAATTATACAATCCGTCTGTGTTCGGGTTATTCGCGTGAATTGTGCATAGAACGATATCTTGTTACGTCTGTGAACGACCATAGCAGCGGCTGCGGCCGTTTTCATTTCAGACCAGTTCAGATTTATTAAGGAAAAGGTTGGCGAGCGCCCTTGAACTCCCTTTTGGTTACAATAACGTCATAAAAAGCAGTGTGTAAGGCAAGTGTCAAAGAAAATTAGGTAAGTGATTGCATACAACAAGCATTGGTTACTGGTATGAATTTGCCTGTGAATGCCTTCCATGTCAAGATTGTGCAAAAACCAGTACGCGGATTGAATGAACCAAATAATATCTAAGCAAACGTATATGTTTCGGTCAGGATATAACGATATGTGATAAGATAATGCCACTCAAATATAGGGAATGGCATGCTTCGTAAAGTAAAACTTTGGGTCAGGTGGTGTAGGGGGAAAACTTGTTGGATTCTGATGCCGCGGAGGTACACATCCATGTACTGGTCAAGCTTCCTCTTAAATGTGTCCACGGATGAGGAAATGACAATGTCCACAGGCAGGGTATTCCATGCCTTTATCCCTCTGTGGCTGAAGAAGGACCTCCTTGCGTCCATTCTCGCTCCTGCCACACGTAGTTGTTTTTTTAAACTTCTCGAAATGTAGCCAGTTAATAGTGCCCACCGCGCCCACTCCTCGCGCTGATGATAGGCTATTTGAAGGAAGACATGATTGGAACTAAGGCAAAAAGTGATGAAGTAAGACTGTGGCGCCTAAGCAACACATACAGTACAGGATCTTGGGCGTTCAGTTTCTTTGTTAACGGAAAGCATCACTGGATTCATAGCGCAGCAGGGCAGGTAGTAGGATTAGAGTATCCATCGGATGCAGGTACATATGCATGAAGAGAGAATTTGTCTGAAGTTAGAATGAAACGAGTGTGTCCGGTGCAGGCAACCGCAATAATTAGCTGCTGGTAGTTCACACCACCGGAGGTCATTACATGAAAGTATGTAAAAATACTCAAACTACAACCGCATTGCCCTCCCAGCGATTGCTGTTTCCGCTACGTCATCCATGGGAGTATTTAATCGCTGTTCAACGGACGTCTTCAGAACCGAACTGAGGGCTTCTGAGAAATTGCGTGCTAAAGTGCAAAACCCGCCATGAAAAATAGATTATAGGAAAACTAGCATGTAAGATATTATATTTTTATGAACCCGCACGCGTGGCTTGATCGAGTTACCTCCTAATATAATAGCCTTTCGATGTTCACTCGACTTCGGCAACGGGTCCAGAATTAACATCGACCAGACACCTGGAATGAGAAATGAACGTATCGAGTCGACATAGCTTTGCGATAAAATCAAGTTGATTAGCACAGTTCGAAGGCTTACAGTCAGTACCATCAAAGAAAAACGCCGTGGACTGCAGACCTACCTCATTACATCCAGAGACACCAGAAGATTCTCTACCTATCACTTCACGACAAAGGTCGCAGACTCTGGTATGGTGGGAGAACGATTTTCAAGAATATGCCAAGAAACCGAAGATAAACACTTATGAGGCCCAGACACTTAAAAGGGAAAGAAAATTGCATGGTTTCATTTAAAAGGAAGAGACTAACAGTGAAATGGGTCAGAAAAATAGAAGTCCGATGAAATCACCAGAAATCGAAACCCAATAAGAAGAGTTGAAAAAATAAACGCTGCAGCCTAATGACTTGGTCAGAGAGCAAAAACTTCTTAACCCCACCACACAACTCGAAGTGAGGAAAACAGGTTAATGTAAGCAATCAAATTTTGAGAGGAAACTAGTGGAAAGTTGAAGACTTTAATAAGAAAACAAAGGAAATGCGAGGAGTGATGCCGTCAGTAGGGAAATCGGTGCACCTGGGAGGCTAATCTTCATCGGCGGGACCTCCCATATTTGACCAACGCTGAATTGCAAATTGAGCCAATCTCGTTCTTCAGTATTCTACACAGGCGTCATTATCGTTCTTCAGATCTAGTCTATTTAACTGGCCCATGTCAAGAAACCTGAAGGTCATTTACTCTGTCAAGGATATCTTTGGTTTTCCTAAATTAATGGGCTGAACATCTTCCGAATTGCAGGATTGTGGGGCTTCAAACCTCGAGCTTTTTAACTTTGGTTGATGATACCTTACACATTCTTGTTATTGAGCGATTCCCAAAATACAGGATTTACCAGAATTGCAGTTTACATGGACACCGACAGAGACGCACGTTGCACTTACGATGGAACGATAGCTTTGCATTTGTATGGTTAATTGTACGAGATGTCTTACAAATTATGACAAGATCTGCATGCAACCTTCCCTGAGTCAGGATGGAAGGCTGCTTAACTCACCGAGGCCTGCGTATGACCAGTCCCGCATGGAGAGGACAAACCTTATAATTCGTCTATGAAATTATTTAAGCCTCAGTTAATAAGATAGAGAGCTTGAGAGAGAGAGAGGGAGAGAGAGAGAGAGGGAGGGAAGGAAGGAGGCCATATTTGCGAGATTCACAAATCATTTTGTAGAAGGGAGATAGAAAGAGCCCTAGGAAACCCTATTTAAAAACCTGTGCTGAAAAAGAACGGGTGTTTACATAGCTGTGTGGGTGCAGTATATCAGTCCCTACCAATTAAATAGATCATTATCAAGTAAAATGCCACCAAGTCTTCCTTTAAACATCTGAACGCTTCCCGTAAGAACAAGCTAATTAGGAGCGTTTTACATTCCGCAGACACCCGGCAGAAGAAGACGTTTGTCCGTACTTCGTGTTTAAAATTAAAATTCAGTACACATAAAGGGGATAGGCAGCGCATTGGAAAACCCTATTTACAAATATCAAGAATGAAAAGCATGCACATATTTATATAACACTAATGTCATTAATAGCGAATTAATATACGACCATCAAGCAAGCATTTGTCCAGTTTTTTTTGTAAAGATCTCGAACTTTTCGCCCAAATAACGAAATGGGACAATTCTTTCCATCCTTCAACTTACCGGTAGGAGAAGAATTTGGTCCACGCTTTCAGCTTGACACACTTCATTTTCAGTTTGTATTGGTGGCCTGGAAGATTGGTTATTTATGCCAGTTCGGAAGAGTTTCAAAACTAAAGAATACACCCTAGCCCTCTGACTTTCATAAGGTAATTATCATACTCCTCCTGTATTGCTTATAACAGAGAGAAAATATTTTAATTCTTCCAGTCGTCTTTCATGATGCAAGCAGATGCTCTTGGGTGTACATTCCCAAGAAGATGTAATCTTGTCTCGTCCAGGCACGCCATGCCTGAACGCCACATCCTATCTATAGACAAAAATGCTCCAAAGAGTCGACGGAAAAGCTTTTCGTCGAAATTATAGAGGAATCTTCTGATTGCACCTAGGATACCCATGGCCTTTTTGTTAACTTGGCGCGGTGAGACGACTATTCGAGAATGGACGTCATCCAAACACTGAGATCTCCTAAGATCGCTGGCTGATTCGAGTCGGTGACGTTCGAATCTCAACCGTCTCGCGCTGCTAGATCGTGATCGAATACTATAAAATTTGTTACGGCTGAGGTTTAAGAACCACTCATTATACCATTTCTGCAAAAGATCCTAGTTTTTTTCAATTAAAGCACATTTTCCGGCTTTCTTATTGATTTCCACGACTAGATAGCATTGGCGAACATTCCACGCTCGCGGTTCATGCAGTTCAGACACTCGTTCGCATATTAAAACACAGAATGGACTCATAACGTTCAGGGCGGACCTCGTTTTGAACGGTTTCCCACTTAGTTCGCTATGCGACCAGCGACTGAAAACTCGACCAAGATCAATACCTGGCGTGAGCGCTTCGAGCACCTTCTCAAGTTTGACGAGCGACCCATCACACCCCCGCTCGCCTGTGCAACGGAGTTTTGTCCCTCCAACCTATGCAGTGTCGTGCAAATCTATTCTGAGGAAGAAGGCGCTGACGCAACGCAAAGGCTGCGCGACACCAAGACATTTGCAGATGACGGTTTTCCTGCAGAAATCTACAGGTCTTGTGTCGACATTCAGACGCCATGACTCTACGAGGGCATTAAACAGTCGTGGGGAGACGAGATCATTGTTCATGATAACTGGGGCTCGGGCATCCTTGAGCCTGTCATCAAGAAAGGTGATCAGACAAGAAGAGAGAACTACCGCGGTATAAGCCTCCTCGGCGTTGCTGCGAGGGCCTTCGCTGTTGTCCTTCTTAGGCGTGACTCTAGAACAAGGCCTAACTAGGCCGGATTCAGAGTTGCGCTTGGTTGTGCCGGCCCAGATGTTAACATTCTCGAATTCCACCATAGCTATCGGGAACGGACGGTCGTCTGATTTGCTGACTCCGTCGCTGCACTCAGTCCCCCTCATCGCGAGTCGGTGTGGCGACTAGTGAAACCAAGTTGTGTGCCGGCCAAGAGCATTAACATGGTCAAAGCCCACCAACGCCCAACCGTTGGGTGAGTTCCAGTCCACAACAATCCCTCCCAACTTTTCGATATTCGGTCTGGCGTTTATCAGGGTTGTATCCTGTCGCCTATTCTGTCTAAATACATCATTGATTGGTTTTTGAAGAGCCTTCCACGCGAAGTTTGCGAAGTTACGTTTATACCCGGCCGCCAGCCGACTGATTTCGACTACGCTGATGATGTCCCTTTGTTAAGTTTAAACTTGTGGAATAAGGAATGGAAGAAAGTTCTTCTTCAGTCACAGAGTGGTTGCAGCGTGGAATGCCCTGCCTACCGATGTTGCAACCTCCTCCTGTTTGAATTCCTTTAAGAGTAGACTTGACGCGCATCAAGCCTCCCCGTTACCAGCCTTACATTCACTCACATAACGGGCACCAACTTATACTTGTTTATACTACTTGTAACTATTTAGAAACCGTTATTGATTACTCTTTTTAACTAGCTGTCAGCGATTATGTACAAAACCCCTTTTTTCACCTTCCCACTATCAATGTTTTTCTCCGACGACTTGTAACCAATAGGGAGTTCAAAGGCGCTTGCCTATATTTCCCTTAATAAACTAAAACTGAAAGGACGAAACTGTTTTTCGGATCGATGGATCCCGCAGGGTTTAATCAAGACTTCCAAAGTGTCTATAGGCTCGACGCGATATCTTCATCGCCATGGAAATTCGCGTGTACAGGGCATTCGCCCGGTCAGTCCTTCTTTGCAGAGGTGAATTGTGGTTTGCGCGCGTGGAGAATGAGTGAAAACTGGAGGTATTGAACTACCATTGTTTGAGAACCGTCCTTTGAGTGGAGTACACCAAATTTGTCTCATGTGAGACAGTCCACACTAGTTGCGACAGCACCGAAAAGAGACCTCACACCAATTAAGAAAGACAAGTGTGGTGGCTTGACTCGTCGTTTGTCGTCCATCTCACGAACTCGGGGTTGCTGCCCTCGACCCGGCGCCGTTACTCACATGGTGATATCGAAGAGATGCCCAACTCAAAACCTCGCTTGACGGTATCCGGCAGGGTCTCCGTCTCTGGCGAAGTGAATGGGTCGGACAGCCGCAGTGCAGCGGCCGAAGTCGTCGACTGTAGCACACACCGCGTAAACGAAGCACTGAAGATGTGGCCTTAAGGATGAGGAAATCGTCCATCTCTACAAACGGTGGACATTGTCGGAAGCGGCGTTCGAACTGTCGCATGCGGGCAGTAAGTGCCCTAGCTCGCAAAAAAGCTGAAATTTACAAAAAATCGCTAAACACTAGCAAAGCGGTATAAATGAGTGGACGGCAACTCTGAATTAATAATCAGCTACTTTAAACGAATAATAAAAAGTAGCTGCAATCTGGAATAAGTTAAGCAGGAATGGGAACATTCTTCAAAACAATTCTTTGTTTAAGGAATTGCCACTCGATTTCTGCATTCAGAAAAACTCAAAATTCCAGCGCTGAGTACACCGGCTTCATCTTTCGTAGTTATGGAGATCATGGTCTCTGATCCCTTTGTCCGGTCTCATTTAGTGAGAAATGGTACTGATTCTGCAGCCGGCAACACAAAAGATGAGTTCTTCCGCTCACAGCGAGCTATTGTTCACCTATGTACTCTGTCTGGTGCATGGGTCCTAATTCCACGAAAATAAATAGCGAATGAAAAAATCCGATGAAATGTTAAGCATTCCCTTCGTAATCTGACGTCATTTCGCTGACTATAATTTTTTCTGCTGAACCATCCAAACTATACAAAAACACTGCCATCTGTGTTTGTGTCCGGAGGAGTTTTCTCACTGCCAACTCGATCTGAACGGAATCTTCTGTCGACACTACCTGTAAACTGGCATGAAATTAAATTATTATTACTAGAAAATATAGTAAAATTAATATCGCGTTGTTTACAAAAATCAACTTCGTTAAAGAAATGAAAAATTCTGAAGACTTCAAAAATAGTTGTAGCCGTGGAAAATTGAGTAGTCGATTTACAGAAAGCCCGTTCACACGAAACACCGAGTAAATAAAACAGCGCTAGCAGAATAACCTTGAAAAAACAGACCGTCAGTGAAATTCGCATCTAATCCGCGTTTCATCCTTTCAAACTGCAGATGAGGCTGACCCACACGGACTTCAAAGAAACGCCTTTTCGCAAAGGGTTATTTGACGAATGAGGGCGAAATTTTGAGTTCCAGGTGTTTCATAAGTGAAGAAGAAGAAGAGGGGTCGAGCACCAGAACACTTTGCTTATTGTCCTGAGCTTTCGGGTTCCTGCAGAGATAGTGGCAGTAACAGAAGGCATGCAGGCCAATCATCGACTGACGGTGCAAGACTGGAGCTGATTGTGCAGAGCTTTGTACGTCGGCGACAGATCTATAAATCCGTTGACTGAGTTTTCATCCGGGCCCCAGGCTTCAACCAGTTCTCGGCCTGCTGCGATTGTGTTTATAAACACTGGTGAGCCATTTAAATCCAGACCAGATACTTATTTGCTGAAAAATACTGTAATATAATCACGTTTTTATCGGTGGCTGCAATCTTCGCTCGGCTCGCAACTACCGAGGACTACGAGCCTTCCAAAATTACTACTATAAATATTGGTGCTATTGTTTTTCCCAAAATGACTATGGAGCTCGATGGATAAGCCTTGTTCCTCTAATAAATATACTGACTTAAAAACATAGAGAGCGGTTTAGCTTGTTCGCTACCAAGCACTTTCACAAATTATAATAATTGTATTTAATGCCAGTTTACAGGCATTGCCAGGGAAGCGTTAAACACAAATCCGAACAGCAGTGAAAAAAAACTCTTTCCAAAAAGAGATAAAAATAAAGTCTATGATGGCTTTTATAGTTGGTAGGGTTCAGGAGACAAAAACTGCTGACAATGAAAGGCCGACAGTCAAGAAAGGGAGGGTTCACTTTATCGGATACTTTCAGTCGCCAATTCTATTCATGAAGTTGGGGCTGGTCCAAACAGAAGCGCCAAAGAACAGCTGTCGTTGTTGGCTAAACAAATTGTTCATAGTGAAACCGGTCCTAGAGATCAGAGACCACAAACGCCATCGCTACGGTATAGTTGACCTGTGGATTCAGCACCCACAATTTGTCGGAGTTTTTCTGGATGCAAAAATCGAGTAATATTTCTCTTAAACAAAGGATAATTTTGCAGAGTTTTCACATTCCTGGATAGTTTATTCCGAATAGCAATTGCATTTACAGAAAAGAATCGACGATACTTAACGGTATGTGCCAGATTAAGAAATAAAAAGACCTCACGGTGACTGTTACGTCGTGGGTGGACATGGTGTCTTAAAGAAGTGAGTGGGTTAAACGTGTGATTATATAAGAGTTTAAATAGCAAAAATAGTCCCTTTTGTAATCTACGGAGCCATAAAGGATCAAGGCCTGTAAGCCGGCAACGTTCTTGATAAGACAAATGTCGGTGTTCGTGGGGTTAAAACTCTCCTTGTAAAAAATGTTGGACGGATTCTATCTTCTTCCGCTCAGCAGCACGCATGAGGTTAAATAAATACGAACAGTATTCCAGGCCAGGTTGAACAGACATTTTATAAAGGCGCATTTTAATATCGCTGGTTTAAAAGTTTCGGAGGATAAGCCCGGTCGTTCTGCATGCTTTAAAGACTATCAAGGCGCAGTGCACCGAAAGATTGAAGCTCTTGGAGTATGATACACCCAGATCCTTATAATCCCAGGCACATTTAAGGCGTGACCGTCAATGCTTAGTTGAGGTTGGTGGTCGTCGTCAACCACCATGACTGAGCACTTATGCCAAGAAAGAGAAGGGCGCCATGTGCGGCACCACTGGGCAAAGGCCCGTGTGCTTTAGGAGCTCAAGCACGATGTCATGATCTGAAGGCTTATATCGATATGCAAATTTCAGAACATCGACATATATGAAGGGCTTACCATTTTGAAATAATTCTGATACATCGTTAAAAAAAGGCAAAATACAAATTCTGTCGGCATTTCAGCCCAGTCTGAATATTTTGGACTCCAGCGACGGAGCTTTATGTGAACAATCACTTCGGAAGATTGGTAAAGTCTCACTTGTTGGATTTGCCTCAATTTGTAGTCTTGAGTAATAAATTCACTTCTCTCTTTAAAAGATTGAAAATGGCGAAGTGTGATCTTCCATCACTCCGTCTTCACTAATTTCTGACTCTTTACTACACTTTAGGAGGGGAATGTAATCTCCGTTCCGCTTGGTCGTCTTTATTCAACCACAGAATAACTTCGGATTATTCACGACACAGTTTAGCAGGTTCATTCCAAACCCTCACCGTGTTTCGAGGATAATTCATTTGGCAAGGTTATTTTGCTTTTTGCATGTACTGGAGGGCACGAGATTCCTATGAACAAGAGACTTCTGCCACAGTCTCCGTTTGTATTCATTTCTTTTCAAAGCCTATGTCAGTCGCTGGGGTCTGTTGTTTAGCATTGTTCGAGAAATCGACAGTAGTTTGGGAAGTGCCTGTCCAGCGACTGACTGAACTACCTAATTCCTCACTTTTATTGCCGGAAAAAATCTATTCTCAGTATATGGGACTCATCGTGCCAAGAACAACTTCTAAATCTAGGGTGTTTTAAGCCAACCGAAATAAGTGAATATTGCCAGGACAGTATGACGTAGTCGCTTCGACGTGGGGAGGTTGACAGTTTACCGGAGATCCCTCCGTCCGCGCAGGAGAATTTAGTGTTATGCTCATATCATTCTACGGGGATGACAGGGCTCATGGCAACGTGACGCTGTAGCAACTCTATTCATCTCTGGGAGCCCCCATGATAAAAATGCACAATGTTTTAACCTAGCAAAGGCGGCGACAGAATTTCTACCATCAGTGATGCCGGCCACCCAACACACCGTCTCGAATGGGAATCGCCACTCGATGATTGAGCGATTAAATGTTGATGTAGTGAATTTGCCCACTAAAATTGGGGAAAATGTTGCTGCTTTCATCAACTCTCCCGGTCACCCATCAGGCTATAGTTAAATGGCTGAAGGGTCGAAGTATTGGGAAAAATTATATCCAGGCAGCGGAATTTGCACCAGTAAATCGGAAGTAAAGGACAGCTGCACGAAGGACACGGGTCATATGCAAAGAATACTTTTTGCAGTCAGTCCTGAGCCGGGGAATTTGTTTTTACCGGGCCCGAGACGACAAATAATATGTCATGCTGAAGATTGCGAGGAAGGAAATCGCCGTGACGGAGAAGCACGAGGAGCGCTCCTCAAGGACAGTGGACGGCGGGAACTTAAGGTGGCGACGGCGGCCTTACAAATACTGACTATGAATGACTGGATAACGTAGTCAGGAGAGTCGTGGGTCTTTCTTAAGTTACTTACTACAACACCAAGGTCGCCGCCCCTTAAACCACAAGATAGTGCATACAAACCAATTTCTCGTCGACACTACGACGTCCGTCTGATTTTAAGAAATGTACACAGGTATGTTTTAAGAGGTTACTGGTAGGGCTCTTGATGATCCCGCTCAAGTACATTTAGGACTACACGCATATATGAAACTTCACGCAATCAGCTTAAAATATAGTCATTGGTAAGGTTTATGGAGGCATTTTACACCAAATGAGCAGTGATCCATTACAGAGGAAATGAAATCATGAATTTAAGTTCATAGCTGGCCGTAGACATTCTTGGAATTGAAGTCATCAGTTTTCAAGTTCAGACAGTACGAATGTCTTATAAACGCAACAGTGGTATGAGAACTCACTATTTCACTCAGGAATGAATTCCATGGTAGTACTACCTGCCGGTAGAAAAGACACATTTGTTGGTCTAAAAACCACATTCGTGTTTGTACTCGTACGGATGAACACGCAGATAACTCCCACTCGCAAACTCGCAGGAATCATCAAATTTTAGTAAACGCTCATATTCGCAGATAATGCGGAATATTCGCAGCCGGTTACATCACATTAATTTATAGTGTGGGGGGCATAGGTGGAACGGTCCTGAAAACATCCACCAGTTTTTCTCTCGCCGTTGCAGCTGCTCGACGGGGTCATTGTCTTCTTCTGTCCAGGACATCCTTGCTGGGATTTCATATTACAGTTGTGGTCTAACCAACACACGTGAGATCCACTCGAAAGATTTCAAAGGAAAAGTTATAAAAGCATATATAGTTCAGTGCATGATGTTCATTGTTTTTTGGACGGATATTTTGCGGTGTTCGGAGGGTAGATAATTAGACCTTTGTGCGTATTCACGCCTTTTATTAGAATCCTATTCATATGGTTATGGTGCTTTGGAAAATGTCTCAGGTCAGCTTTTGAGCATAAGACTACATATGTCGATGCGTTAGGTGTTAGAAGCCACTTAGTGAACCATGCTGCCAGTTTATAAACGTTTTCTTGCATTTTCGCATGTCACCAGCGCAGCCTTCTGTTTTCCGTACTCCTATGTCAACTCTAAAAATGATGGTATCGCAGTCAGGATCTTCTGTACAGTTGTTTAAATAGATGAGGAGGAGTGAAATTTACATTTTAAATTAGATTTCTAAATCTCCTGCATAGTTTTTCAGCTGAAATTTTCAAAAATTTTCCATTTTGGAAATAGGCCATTTGCGCTTCCCGACTTGTATTGTCGAATTATTATAAAGCGGAAATATACTATTAAAGTTTTTTTGCCTAACGTAGCTTCACTCCTTTTAAGCTTTGCCTGTGAAATATCCTGAGAATATTACAGTTTTAACAATAAATCTTCTCTATTGGCAGATTTTATTGCCGATTTATCGGCTAGTAAGAGAACGATGCTGTCATTTGTTTCACATGACATACCCTCGTTGTTGAGTACAAATTTCATTCGCAGTTTTGCTTTGTTACCTATAAAATTATCAAATGCCTGTTCTTCATCGAAACATTTTACCATTGAGAAATAATTGCATAAGTGACAATGCTGTTCGGTCTAAGAATATTGATAGCTTTTCGAAATTATTTATCAAGCATAGTCAAATCCGTAAGTCCTCGCATTTTGTGGCAGCTATCGTCCATATAAATCAGTAGTAAACACTTGTTTTGTTTTTTCCAACTTGAAACCTCAGGCAACCCCTCGTCTCAGTTTTAATTAAATTAATTTCAAATTTTTTCATTCAAAACCCGTCGTCAAAATGAAAAAACTAGACCTTGGAGCGGTCGAAAATTTTAACAATCTCATGTGTCATTGTGGGTCAATTTATTCTGTTCGTGGTGCCCTCCTTGAAGAATAATTGCCAAAACTTGCTTTTTAACAATGTGAGAAGCTCATGCTCTTCATCAGCCCTGTTGCTAGTGTGACCGAAGACAGGCACAAGCGATGTTTTAACTTTATTTTCAGAAGTGTCCTTAAAAATAGACTGCCAATAAATGTTGCCTTCCATTTCCCTTACGCTTGTGACTCTAACTTTGAAGTCGCTGAAGCTAATAGACTGTTATCTAGGACCAAAAACCTACCGATTCTTTCAAAATGATTCTCTTCAGTATAAGTAGACCTTATTTTGTCCCATCTGGAGCGATCAACTTAGTATCTTATAGGGAATAAGCTTTTATTAGTGGGGAAAACTTCAATACAACCCAGAGTTTCTCCCTCATTAGCAAACTCAAAGCCACCGCGGAATTCTACTCATCTGCAATTTGCTTCTGAAGCTGGTCCTCTATCTGGCGTCAAAAAATTTTTCCCCTTGTCTGCGGCGACCCAAGTTCCATTTAGCTCTTCAATTCAGTACATTATCTCCGATTCCGTTGAAACCTGTTACTTTGGAGCATCTCAAGGTAGCGATAATTGCTCAAGTGCTGCCCTCCATTTTATCAGACCACTTGATCTTAGGAGAAAAGATGGACTTACACTAGAGTTGCATTCAATGTCCATGGCGCAGAATAATGGCTTCGTTAATAAAACTGGGTCGAATCAATCCCGTTCCAAACGATAAAATCAGATGAACCAGGGAGATTCTTACCTGTTCATATCCCGAACTCTCAAGTAAAAAAAGACATTACAGTTAGGAATCTCATTAAACCACCAGCCTGTAACATGCAACTATATATTGATGTAAATGATTTCACCAACCCCATAGTTAGCCTGCCTCTCCCAAATAATAAAGCCTATTCATAATGCAAAGAGTTTCTGAAGACAACTCCGTCTGTTTTCCAACATAAATCATCCGCCATACTGTGCATAAAACTCGCAAAATCCTATTATTATGCCTCCTACTTTTCGACGCCACGAAATGGCAATCCTCTTCATGGATCCTGCCCAAATATATTTCCACCCAATACTGCCTCTTCAGTTAGCGGCCACATCTCTTCAAATTCCAGACCACAACAACTTTGCTTTTCCCCCTTTACTTCCTCTGTACCGCCTAATTTCCCACCCAACCCTTCCTTCTTTATAAAAAGTAATGAGTGAAATCCGCACCTCAGGCATACGCTTAATACGACGTAAAATCAGTCGTGCAAAAGATGGCACAACTAAGAAATGTAGCTTTGAGTTTGATTCAGATCTCTTGTGCATTACAGAGTCTTGGACTCATTCCCTAGTTTCTGACTCGGCGATCGCTAAAGGGAATCTCTGATTATGCCGACAAGACTGTGTTTAAAGACTTGGCGGTGGTTGTCCTTATGCATCAGAGCTTATCATGCACATTCGCCACTGTGACCTGAACATTTCTTACTTTTCTGGAAATCTGTGTCGTTTCGGTAATCCTTCCGCAAAACAGGAAATTGGATGTGTATATGATCCCCTTTGTTACTCCGGAAATGAAAGCCATCTCTGAGAACTCCTTGAAAAAAATCACGGAGACTTCATTCGATGTTAAGATAATCGTAGACAACTTACGTTTGCCAGAACTTGACTGTCATACGCATACTTTTAATCCACTTTAAAATGTTGCTCTGGATTCCAAATTACCCAAATGTTTTCAAGAGTAGTGGACGGGGTGGCGTTAAAAGGCCTTTCGAAGTCGACGAAGAAAGCCTGAAGCCTGAACTTCACTTTCATGAATGGTTTTAGCTGGCCTTGGTTGTGACAGCTCATGCGATGCATCTGAATTTTCTGGACGAAGAACGCTGTGCACGATAACATACTCTCCATCCTGGATTACGGCATTTCGATATGTTCGAAAAAGGTTGTGGTGGTGTGTGACCCCTTCCCTTGAGATTGAGGATGCGAACCCAGGAACCTACTTTATGACTATAGTTCCTTTTGGATCGGGATTTCTGTCCAGTTATTTAGTGCCATAATTTTTTGATGAAGTTTTGACATTAGGAATAAGCATATTCTGATCAGCTATGCTAATTGCTTTAGTGCCAGCACCACTTCCTAGAATAAATAGATAACCCTTGCTGTGGACTTTGTAGATTTGTCTTTTTGTGGCCACAGCATCACCAGTATCCGGATTCCGTTAGAACGTTTGTCGAAAAGAAGGAGCTCCGATGTGGTTTGGACCTCATTTTTATGCAAACGTCTTCAATCTCTTCCTCTTTGCCTGTTCTAATTCGACGCAGTAGTCTCACCACAATTAAATTAAGCATTCAGCCACAATGCAGCGCTTGGTTGTGTACTCTACAAGTTGCTGACCCCGTACGAAATGAGCGACAATGGCAAAATGCACTATTTCGACTTCCTATTCGAATGAAAGGAAGCCTCCCTGTTGCACCAAGCTCTGTGGGCGCGAAATCATTTTTCTTAACGTCGGCCGTGCTTAAGGAAGCTATATCGGCGTAGGTAATATACTTTCTGGAATTTCCGAAAAGACTGGTGTTTTTTCTCACTGAACAGTGGTCAGACCTGTTCAAAGAGGTCATTTTCTATTTAAAGTTATCTACAGTCGTCTCCATTTTTGAAATTTCAAAAGCAAAATTACGCAATGTTACATCGATCGAAGTTACCAGGCTTTACCAGCCTTTGACAGTAAACGAAATAATAGAGGGAAATCCACCTCTAAAGTCTTTTCCACAACATCAGAGGCTTAATCAGTTGCATTTTATTGCCATCCTGATGTCAGGCGATGGCGCAGGAACACCGGTTCTCGCCCGACCGTTTACGTGTGCGGTCTCAGGCCCCGCTCGCAGCAAAGATTTTGCCTAATTTTCAAATTCCGAGGGATAATCGGTTTGTGTGCTATTTTTCGGCCGAAATGTCCGGAGCGTTGCTCGCTTGCCAGAAGATCAGTGGTTAGGATCCCATCAGTAACGTTTACCTTCTGTCTCTCATGAGTTGACGATTAATGTTTGTAATCTCCATACCCTTATCAATTCCACAGGGCTATGTTTCATTTACAATTCTCAAATAAACAGGAGAAACCGCAGTAATCTTCTAAAATAAAAGAATGATGCGGAAAAAAATCTTTGGCATTCAAGATTATAAGAAACATCCAATGACTGAATCTTCGTTGCAACGCCTCTTTTCACTGTTGAGTGGAGATTCAAGTAGCACGTCACCAGCGTGAATTTTGGAAGATGGTGAACGTTAAATCATGCACTTCCAGTGAGAATAGCCTACGGGACGTGGTACAATCCGAAGTATGCGAACTTTCCTAAAGCTGCAGAATTGCTACGTCTCAGAGGACATCCCTAAAACTCGGAAGATATGCAATCCAACTAGAGAATATTTCAGAACGCGTCTTCCACATTAAGGTAGAGACCAGAAATCCGCAAACTGGAAGCACGTGAAGTCAGAAACCGATTTCGAATGTATGCGGAGAGTGAAGTTCTAAACATCCTGGGCAGTCGATTCGTAGCTAGAAGTGCACCGTCAGTGCATTCGTACTTGAAGGAACATTCCGTCTGATTGCTACTATAAAGTCGACATAGCCAGCAAAGAACTTGTAGCGTTGATTTCGAGGGTTTGCGGATTATGGGATTTGCTCTTGTAAACAACTCAAAAACAAAGGACGAAAATACTGCGTTATGTTTTGTGTCCTGGCATATGGTTCGAAAAACCATTATGCATTGCATATTGTGGATCATTTAACTTCTGCTGCCAGATAGATAGATAGATAATTTTTATTAAAGACCCGTCGAGGTACCATCAAAGCAAGTTAGAATAATTGTCACTTTTTAATTTCCTGAGAAATTTTGTGCGAAGTAGGAGTAGATCAGTATATTCAAGGTCTATAGGCACAGACCGAGAATTTTATACATGAATATTTGGGCCAAAGTCCATCAGCCACAGCGGGTAACCGCGTAATATTCATTAACTGCCTACAGGCAGCTAGTAGTATAATCTAGGGTAAGGTGACACCATACTAACAGCACAGGTACTAGCCAAAAGCCCATACACGCGTGTTTCGCCGATGTTTTGCCGCTGCATGGCGCAGCTGCGAGGGGTTCGGCTCGTCAGTGGGTCCCCCAGCATTCCCCGTGTGTTTTCTGGTAGATACTCCAATTTAGAAATTGTCACTTTTTAATTTCCTGAGAAATTTTGTGCGAAGTAGGAGTAGATCAGTATATTCAAGGTCTGTAGGCACAGACCGAGAATTTTATACATGAATATTTGGGCCAAAGTCCATCAGCCACAGCGGGTAACCGCGCAATATTCATAAATTGGAGTATCTACCAGAAAACACACGGGGAATGCTGGGGGACCCACTGACGAGCCGAACCCCTCGCAGCTGCGCCATGCAGCTGCAAAACATCGGCGAAACACGCGTGTATGGGCTTTTGGCTAGTACCTGTGCTGTTAGTATGGTGTCACCTTACCCTAAGTTAGAATAAATTTACATGCGAGTTTCAGACGAGGTAGGCAGAATCCTCACAAAATGCAATTTAGAGTTTCTGAAGTAGTAGTCCATTGAGAAACATGACTAGTGAGGGGTCAAAAAAAACTCCATACAAAAAGTTAAAAATGTGTGGATTAATTTTATCGGAGAAACAAACCGCTCAATAAAAATAATGACAGAAAAAAGCGGGCAGGACTGGCCTGCAGGTGGCGGTATATAAAGGATTGTTGTCGGTCATCGTCGGGGTAGCAATAAATGTCAGCCTTGAGGGGTACATATGCGGGTCCGACAGGACTGGCCTGCGTGCGGTATTGTAAACGGGATTCACAACTGACATAGTCTGGGCCGGATTGCTACGCCGCATGAGACTATTCGCGTCAAAGAGGCCAGACGAGAGGAACCCAGATGCGATCGGCCACAGCACGCTTCCAGCTCAGCCGAGCAGTGGGGAAGGGAGGTACGACCAAACTACTAGTAGACGGTGAATACTGAGGGTTCCACCGTGAGTGTCGACAGACCGCACGAGGTCGAAATGCGGGAGATGACATCAAACACCGCGAAAATTGTCACTATCTGGGGGAGTGATAGCAGTGGATTTAAAAACCAATTAAAAACAGGGGTTTCTAATGATATAATTAAGAGTTACCACTTAATCTACCACTAAATCCCAGGAGGACCCTTCTCGAAGTCAAGAATCTGAGTATTCGGGAATGAGACCGTTAACAGTGCGTTTATGCTTTCCGGTGTAAGATTTATGCGTAATTTCGACTTGAATACCAGTAAATTAGGTGATAATCTAATTTCAGGCGGAAGATTATTCCAAAGGAAGGCACATTTGGAAGCGAAGAAGAGGGAGAGCTTAGATGTAGTACAAAGAGGCGACGGAATCACCATGCAGGAGTTGCGCGTGGCACAAGACCGATCTCTCGGAGTGAGAGTGTCAATGAGCGGAAGACTGGAGCTAGAGTTGATGCTAAAAAGGAAGCAAAGGCCAGCTTCGAGTCTTCTAACCCACAAAAACTTAATTTTCGCCAGATGTCATCTTTGAGTATCAGAAATACCGGACGAAGCTTCAGAGAACAGTTTCCGGGTGAAAAACCTCCGAATATTTTTGATTTTATTACGGTCGCAGGAGTTCATTAAACCGAAGAAAGGACGGCAGTATTCGAGGACTGGAAGAACAAACAGTTGATAAATTCTTAGCTTCATTTCCGGAAGGAAAAATATATGCGATATGAATCCACATATCTGCGCGGCTTTGGCAGAGATTCTATCTGCGATAGGTGATAAAGCAAGCTTATTTATAAAACTTAGACCTAGCTCCTTTATAGTGAGGCCTTCTGAGAGTGGGTTATTCTGAAAAAGTATGCGACGAGGAAGTTTGGCAGGACCAAAAGATATGAAACTACACTTGGATGATGAAAACTCCATCTGCCATGTCTAACCCCATCTGCTTAAGCGTACTAAATCAGAATTACTAAATGATGTCTATGGGGCACCTTGTTAAAGGGTTTGCTAAGATCAAAGTAAATAACTACCACTGACTGCCGCTCATTACGAAGAGAAGTGATTAGATTAAGAAAAGCCAAGTGACATGTTTCGCAGGATCGTTCAGGTAAAAATCCATGCTGACTAGAGCTCAGAAGCCGATTAGCTAGACAGAAGTCAAGAATTTCATTGAAAATAATCCTTTCAAGAAGTTTTGTTAGAGACGGCGTTTTGTGCACGCCCCGATAGTTATTAACATCGAACCGAGATCCTGACTTGAAGACGGGAATGATAATTGACGTTTTCCATGTTTCAAGAAAGAATCCTTTTGAAATATAAACAGAGAATAAATGACTCAGTAATATGGGAAGGAATCCCGTCCGTTCCTGATCAGTGTGAGTATTTTAAACGGCTTATGTGCTTCTTAATAAGATCTGATGAGACATCAATTTTACTAAGTGTCCTATCTGAAAGTGATCGAAAGAAAGGGACCGGATCGGAATCGGTAGCAAGGTGTTCTGCAAAGAAAGCACTAAACAACTCCGCCTTGTCATTGTCATCGCTTAGAAAGACTTTGTTATCATTTAGCAGGGGTGGAAGTTCGTGATCACGCTTAGAGGAGGACCGATGACGGAAGATGTTAGCGACGGATTTGCCAGGGTTCGAACCACTGAGAGAAATTGATTCTCTTTGCCTGTCGCGCGCTTGGCGCATCCTTGAGGCCATCTCAAAAATCTCTGTGATTCTAAGATGAACTGATAAGGAACTAGTGAATGGGTCACGCAGCTGTCGCCTCAAATTTTTAGTCTGTTCTGAAGAAAATGAGGAACATGGGAATCTGAATAATTAGGCTTGAGATATCTACGCGGCACAAACTCTAGAATGTCCTTGGAAACATTGGACATGACATCACAAAAAATGGTTGCATCGTGACAAGTGAGGAAGCCACACCAATCCAAAGATCTAATATATTTATTAAGTCGTTATCTCCGCAGTCATAGTTCATGTAAATCCGAAGGACACTGGTCTTTTTTGAAATGGCGAGCGGTAAGCAACAATGAATTAATACGTGGTCACTGTCAAAGAGGTCCTTTTTTAAAGCAACAGAAAGAGAAGCAATGTCGTTCGTAAAGATAAGATCTAAAATGTGATTCTCCCTTGTTGGAGAGCGCACCAATTGGGACCAATTGGAAAAATTGACAATATCTTGAAAGGGCTGGAATCTTGGTGGACAGCTATTAGAAACCCAGTCTATTTCAGGAAGGTTAAAATCCCCAGTGATTATTTTAACATAGAAAGCAGCTTCCGAAATTAATTTAAAGATTTCACAGAGTTCTGAATCATCACTGGCTAAAGAATTTGGGGGATTGTAGATACAGCCAGTAATTGCCTTTCTTTGCGGCGAGAGAATAACAGATGCAAAGCAGAAGTTTCCCGTGAATGAGAAAAAATCTAAGTACTAGGGAAAGTGCTTTATGTAGGATTTAAGATAAAGAAGACAACCACCCCCACGCCTAGTCTTGCAGTCTTGGCGGTGAAAATCGAAGTCATCTATGAGAAGGGCAGAGTCAGGAATTAGAGTATGGGTCCAAGATTCTGTTACACATATAATATCAGGCGTCATTTCCAGAGCAATGGCTTTGATTTGGGCCATCTTGTTTATAACTGACCTGGCATTCAATAATATAATATCTAATGTGTTTCGAACGGCAATGCTATTTTCGACGGTATTTAAAAAACTGGAGGCGGATATGTAAGCAGTGAGTTAATGATGCTTTGAGAATAAGTACCAGTTAGTGCAGAGTTATTGACGTACTGGCAGTCAGCAGGAGACGGCTGAGTATGAGTCCTAAACAATGTGGGGATATAGTTTTCAAACATTGGAATGCTAGGGCAGTTAGAACATGGATGGACTTGTTGGTAGTTAAATTGTGGGGGAAGGGGAGGAGGAGGGAGCCTAGAAGGAAAGTAGGGGCTAGTGGGTGAGGGTAGGCCGCTAAAACATCTCCCGGAACTATAATCTAGCTTATTGGACATAACCACGAGGTCAGACCTGAGTGGCCACGCGTGGGAACGGGGTGGATTCGATGTAAGTTTATTAACTAAATCATTAGTCTGAGTGCTGGGAGTCGGTTGCGCTTCAAGGACTGGCTAATCTTTACTGTTAAGATAATGCTCCCTTGTAAGTTTGGGAACTGCATTTGAACAATCCTTGCTTCGTGGGGGAATGTTATTGAGGCTAGTTTCAACTGTCTCTGTGATAATGTGATCAGTCGAAGAGCAGATAGAACTGGGGCGGCTGTAGATAGCGGGGAGATTTGGTCGACACCAGATGGGGAAACTGCTTTAGAGGTAAAAGGCATATGAGTAGAATTCGGGGGTGGCTTTACGTTTGTTAATGGGGGAGAAACTCTTCGTTGCAGTGGAATTTGATCTCGACTAAGAAAACGTTTATTTCCCCTGAGATATTGAGTCGAGCGCTCCAAATGGGAGAAAATAAAGTCCACTTCGATCGACGAAAAGAGTTTGAAAGAATTGGTGGATTCTTGCTCCTAGATGAAAGCCTTTTAGCTTACGCGACCCTTAAGTTGAAGCCGCATAAATAGAGGAAATAAAAAGCGATATCTTTTGGCTGCTTACTCTTAGGAACGTTTTTTAATACAAAATTGAAACCTTGTTTGTGCCTGTCTTCGGTCTCAGTATTAACCAGGTTAATCAGAGGCATGAGCGTCTCACACTGCTGAGACGAAAGCGTTGGCAACTTTCCGTCAAGAAGGGCACCAAGAACAGGGAAAATTGATCCGTAACGAGACATAAAATTATTAAAATCATCAAGCGCCCCTAGATCAATTTTTTCATATAAACAATGCGTTTCAGTGGAAGTTTAGTTTCCTTCAGAGTTCGACGGCAAGCACGATCGATAAGCACTAAGCCAATTAAGAGACGACCATTAATGTCAATATGAAGAAATAAGACATCAAAATCTGCATGTAACAATGCAAAGTTTAGCATTTTTCTGTGCCGAGGATAATTATCTGAGCCCAAGTAGTCTAGGAGATCCTAGACCGGTTTAGATCCCTCATCGCTATTGCCATCGATAAGCACCACATTCTCTGATATCTTATAGAAAATTTTAGTTCCTACAGGCTCTCGCAGAATATTGTGCAATGCATTTACCCCATATTTACGCGGTCAACTGAGAACACTCGTCATTTCCAACTTTAGCACCTTCGCCACCAAAATAATGTGAAACTAATAATGCTGCTTTTTTTATTGTCGCAGCTGTGCCAATTTGGGCACAATATTCACAGCAAAATGGTGAAATGGGATTAGCAGCCGGGTCCGTTGAGTTTATTGACAAACTCCTCCAAACTCCTTTTTTAAGGTAATTTTCCTTTTTTTGCGAACATTGTTCTATTCATATTTCGTTGTTTGGATAGCCTTTTATCATAACATTTTTCGGTTATTGCTTTAGCAATTGTATTCAGTCGACTCATACATGTATATTGCATCGAATATATGCATTTTATTGCTATAACAGCAAGAACATCAATAAGTTCCATTTTCTCCTCTATGGTATTAGTTATGTAATGTTGTTAATTGTCGATCGACGATTAACAACATTACATAACTAATGAAGATATATCGATATATATTCATTACCATTTGAAATCTGGGATGATGAAGAAAATGAAGACGCTACATCTAGCACTATTCCAAAAATGTTTGGGACTGCCGATTTCACATATATCTTGGATTCCGAATTTTTTTGCTGGAACTCTTTGACGGTCGAGCATTGTTTCTTGGCTCCTAAGACCTGGTTTAAAAAAACTCGACTCTGTTGACTCCTTGTCTTCTGATTGAATATCTTTCTGTTGCGGCTTTAGTTGCGAGGTCTTGAGTGAAATACCTGCACCCGACGGAACCTTTCACTTGACTGTCTTCTACTCTTTAAGGCTTGTCTTCTGACTTATAAAGTAGCGTTTCTTAAGCACAATGCCCCTTTATTTACCCGCACTATTTGAACAAAAATTAGCTGGTGACTTTTTGCCTAGTTTGATCTTTCTTGCAAGATCTTTTCACGTGTCCATCGTCATGTAAGCCATGAATCGCTATTCATATGATAGGTTTCGTACACCAGAAAAGGGCTTTTGCCAGCACGTTAGTGATTGTCATCAAACAGTGATGCCAGACGCAGGAAAACTTCTAAGAGCCAGTCCTCATGTAAAATTCACGCTACCCAGGCACATCTTGCGGCTCACTACATGATTTTAAGTCTACCCTTTTGCTATCAAGGGAATTTTCTGAAGTATGTAGTAAAGTAAGAAGTGAGGGCGTGCCTCCTTGCCATAAAACTCTTACTCCTTTTCAATAGCTACAACTACGTCGTCAAGCAGTTTATTTGTCACTGTGACGGAGGTTCCCATTTTTTTATTGCACTCTACATCCATGGTTATCTTGGTTTTACTGCCGTCCTTTGTTTTTTTTGATGGTTCCTGCCCTTCTAGGATTCTGTTTTAGAATCTTAGTAACGACGTCTCAAGCCCCATGTCCTAGTGTCCTTAATGACTGTGGGATGATTGCTCCGCCCGTTTTTTTTCTAACTGAATCTTGCTTTCCTTAGTTCACTCACGTTTTAGATGAAGAACGAGTGAGTTTAGGCCAGTTGATTCCTCCAGTATAACGAGTGTAGTGCTTGCTCTCGGCCTCTAAAAGCTTACGAATCAAAGTTACTGGCGTTGTCATTCTACCCAAATTCGTAAATTTGGCAGACTACCTTTGAAATGTAAGAAAAACAAAAGACAACGGAACTGTCAGCAAGAACGATTATTTTAAAATATCGGTGACTGAGTAGAAAATCGTCTGTAATACGTTAGCTACAGTCAATGACGTATCTTGTGAAATGCTGGCCGAAATTCCGAAATGCGTATTCGATTAGCACGGATAACCTAAGTGGGCTTAAAATTTTGGATTATCCTGAGGCATACTGATGTTATGTCTCAGACGCGCTAGGATGTCCACTTCTTAATGCACTTCTCGGCTGCTCGCAATGGCTGCACTCAATATAAAATAGCTACATAAGTAGTAGCAATTTTTTTCTATCGATTTAGACGCCCTGATATATATCTGATTCTACTAGCAACATATATATGTATATATTTTGTAGAAAAAATGCACGAAAATATTCCTTCCTGCACTCATTTGGTAACAAATCGTGTCTTCTTTAAGTGCTACACTCGAAGAAAGGGTGTCTTGGTTTTTAAATAGTTTCTTATTATGGAATTTTTGAGGGCTGTGCAGTGCCCATCTAAGTAGCATGTTATCTTTCCGTTTAATAATACTCCTCGGGAGATATACATCATAGCCCATATCCATTGAGAAATTTCATGATCCCTTTCCGGTGTCTACGTAGTGGCATAGAGGAATGAATATCTTTCCTACCACTGAAAGTATACAGTTAGTGGACTGAAAACCCTAAACGCAACTGCAATGACAGATTGAGCTCAAAATAATTGAAAAATCTTCCTTAAAAACCGAAAGCCATCTTTTCTTCTAGCATAAAATCTAAAGAAGACATGAGTTTCTGCCAAATTAGCGTAAGAAGGAATACCTCTGTGTGTTTTCTACAAAGTGTAAGGGAATTTATAAGGGCATCTAAATCGATAGAAAAATTGATACTTATTATGTATCTATTTCGTACTGAGTATAGGCATTGTAGTCATCTTTGTTCAACCCTGTTGGAAAACCAGCTACTTTTGGGACCGCTAATCTCCGCATGCTACCTCATCCATTTCTCGCTGCGATTAGCTTGGACAAAGAAGGCCTCATATGATAGTCGAATTCTTGTATGCATGTTTCATTTGTTAGCGGACCAAATCCTGAAGGATAGCTATTTAGCTAGTCAGACTCGCATACAGTTAGGGATTTCGTTTTTGTTGATACAGTCGCGCCGCCTTACGCTCGCGGTTTTGTGAGAATTCGACGACGTTTAAGGTTGTTTTTTGCAGATACTTGTGTTTTTCACCTGCTACTGCTTTTCTGTGATCTCCAGCCCACGACCCTTTGTGAACTATATGCGCGGCGAAGATGTGAATGGCTACAACTTGACTGCTACTGGCTTCACAAAACCAACGTTGGTATCCGACAAAGAGGGCCTACGTATGAAGGTCCCTCCGCGCTCATTTTCCCTTCTTGACGTTGTCGAATTTTCAGGTATGTTATCCTGCTTGAGACAGGGTTGTGTTGACTGTCTTGTCGTAAAACGACTGTTTCTTCTGTGCCATATAGATCCAAACATTCCCATCGATGTCATTGATGTTGCTCTTCAATCCGACATGAAAATGCCGCTTGGCCAGTTTGTAGACCTGTTTCTGGCGCGTCCTCGCGAACGAATCCTAAACGTGCTCAGTTTTGAGTACTCTCAAACAAAGTGGGCTGCCACCTTTACCAATCTCTTACTCCTTCCCAAGTTTAGACTCGCCAGTTTGGTACGGCCTCCACATGTTGTGAAGGAGCTGAGTCTTGTTGACAACTGCTGGCCTGAGGATGATGACGGCCAACGAGACGACTACTCATCCTGTGATGCCGACTGTGTCTCCAGTTTACGCCCAAATGTACAAAAGTACTGTCTTATGAGTATGGGAGACTCCTACACGGATTTTCACATCGATTTCGGTGGATCCTCTGTTTGGTATCACATTCTGTGGGTAAGTGCCCGCCTATTTACCTTGGGTTGATTGTTACTGATTACTTTTCCTAGGGCGAAAAAATATTCTATGTTGCTCCACCGACTCGAGAAAACTTGGAGGCCTACTGGCGCTGGAATGGGATGGCTGATAATCGCTATGTCTACTTCCCGGACCTTTTACCGCTTCGTCGTGAGTCTTTCTACTGTGAACACTGTACTTTTTCATTTTTTCTTACTATAGTCACGCGCCGGGGGTTCTGTTTGTGTTCACAGTCGTAGGGTTTCTATAATTGTGTGGACCGCGTTTTTCCCAGGTGAGATTTTCTTTGGACTATTCCCAGCTCTAGGCGGTCGAACGGAAAAACGGACAGGGTAAGAACGGCCGACCTAAGTGTTGTTAGCTACAGTGCGTGACCTATCTCATGAAATGTTGGCTGAAATTCTGAAATGTGTTTTCGATTAGGAAGGATTACTTGGTCGCGGTTGTGATTCTGATTACCTTAAGGCATACACTTATAACATTTTAGACTCGGCAGAATGTCGGCTTTAAAATGCACTTTATTTCAATCTCCTGTAGAAAGCGTGCTCGGGAAGAAATGACTACTTAAGTAGCATGCATTTTCCTATTGATTTTTGATGGTCTTGGAAATTCAAATATACTTTATAGAAACCACAAACAAAAATATGCTTTCTTTTAGTCAATCAATAGAGAATCACGTCTTCTTTATATTTTATACTTAAGGAAGGAGTATAATTAGGTTTTAAAAAAGTTTCTAATTATGAGACTTTTTAAGACCGCGGTATGTCCATTCACATAGCATCGTACCTGGCCGTTTACCACTGCTCCTCATGAAATGTACAACATGGTCCGCATCCATTGCAAACTTTTATGGACCCTGTATGATATCTCTTTAATGATATAGAAAAATATGTGGTTTCCTTTACGCAGAACGCATGCACCTTGTAGAGTGTAATCACTAAGCGCTAATGCAACGAATGATCAGGCTCCAAATTTTTCGGCAATTGGAAAACTTTTTAAAACCTAATTATACTCCTTCCTTAAGTATAAAATATAAAGAAGACGTGATTCTCTATTGATTGACTAAAAAAGCATATTTTTGTTTGTGGTTTCTATAAAATATATTTGAATTTCCAAGACCATCGAAAATTAATGGGGAAAATGCATGCTACTTAAGTAGTCATTTCTTCCCGAGCACGCTTTCTACAGGAGATTGAAAAGAAGTGCATTTTAAAGCCGACATTCTACCGAGTCTAAAATGTTATAAGTGTATGCCTTAAGGTAATCAGAATCACAACCGCGCCAAGTAATCCTTCCAAATCGAAAACGCATTTCAGAATTTCAGCCAACATTTCATGAGATAGGTTACGCACTGTATAAAACAAATTATTCGGGAATCCACTTGAGAATTCGTTATGACACATTGATCTCTGCTCGCATTTATATGATTACAAGGTATTATTAAAAGATATCAGGTTTTTGTCAACTGTTCTATGAAGTTCATTCAAAACCTCACTTCAAGTCTGGCGATAAAAGCGCACAACCATCAGGTATGATACGATGCAGTCGCAAATGCCCCATGGCGACCTGGACCAACTGCAAACTTCATAACTCGTTCCTAACGGCCATTACTGTCGCCCTCAGTGTGAGCGTCCTCGGTGACGCCCGATAGACGATAGACTTTTGACTCAATACTGTGAAATTCTAAATTCTATCCCTACCCCAAAGCTCTGGTTTTGTACATGATTTCCTTATCCTTAACATTTCACGTCACGACTGTGCCACTGTCGTTGAGAGCTCGAGCTTAGTTACCGCTCTCCTAGTGTGGTGGGCAATTTTGATTTCTGCGTACAGGGCGTGAACTTGGCTGGATTTCACCACCTAGGCGACTGACCCGGGTCTTCCCGGCCCACTTAAGGTCAAAGTAACTAGTCAGTTACTTATACAAGCGAAGATGCAAGTTCCAGGAACTAGTTGATAAGAAGAAAAAGAAGAGGAAGAGGAGGAGGGAGAGGGAGAGCCCGAACTAGCGCAAATAGAGGAAGGGATGAATAACGCATGTACAATTCTAGTTCCGTTTGATAAGTTTTCGCGTCTTCGTTATGGAGTAGTACTGTTTGCCACCCTGAAAGCCAGAACACTCTGATGCTCTATCTTAGGTACACATGAATAGCGGAGCTCCGTTGTTTTAAACTTTCTTCTGTGTGCGCTACCTCACCATTTGTTACGATTTTCTTATTTGCACGACCAATTACCTAGAACTGGAGTATTTGTTCCATCTGGTCACTGTTCGCTAATGTCAGATGCAATATTGAGTAAATCCCTTGTGGACTGTCCTTCAGAAACGGATAAAAGTGTTCCGGATGGCCGCCCCATGCCCCAGGTTGCACGTCTGCACATGAGAGCCGGCGAAACTATTCTTCTACCAGCGGGTTGGATCCACGCCGTTTACACGCCCTGTGACAGCCTCGTATTTGGTGGCAACTTTCTCACCCAATTGGCCATTCCACTTCAGTTGAGGTAAGTGTATTCCCCCTGTCCCCCTCCCCCTTTGTGCTACTGGCGTAATGATCCGAGGTGGGAGGGGGGGGGGTTGTGATTTGAGAGAAGGCAAAACCGTCGCTCTTTTTTGTGGCACGTGTAGATGAGGTAAGTTGACTGTTCAGTCGCTGCGTCCAGTTTTACTCGAGACAAGAAGAAATCGAAACCAGCAGTTCGAAGAAATCCAAACAACGTTACCGAAGGTGGTTCCGGTTCTAAACGACAGACTATCCTGCACGTGAGTTGGCGACTATTAGTAGTTTGGCTCCCTAGACGGGTAGAACTGTTGGACCAAACCTGAAAGGGACTAAGCACGTGCGTGGTGGAAGTCAAATGCTCGGTCACCGATTGCACCTGAGGTTATTTCTAATTGATTTCACATTGTCCTTACACGCCCCCTCCCCACCGTATTGTGCAAATCTGACGCAGTTTAGAATTGTCCCGGCGCCCTAAACGTCGTAACTTGAAAGACCGCTTTTCATCCCGTCAGGCCGCATTGACTTCCTCTCAATGTTGTTTTGTAGCAACTTTCGCGTATGCCCACTCAATCTTATGTATAATCATAGTAGTCGGAGTCTGGAAGACCAGAGGAAAACTCGTCCTTCAGTTAGAGCCTGACTGCTGCCTCGCCTTTGGGCAGTATTATTACCTGAATTTGTGAAATCCGGTCTTGTTGCGAGAGTCACCACTATATGTTTGGTACACATCGATGAAAGCACTATAACTTGTCAGCCAGGATAGTACAAGTTCTTCTACGATCCTCTTGACACAGTCTTGATGGTAGGACACCGCAAAAATGTAGAGGGACAATGAGGCCGACGTTGTCCAAGTGTCCTATTCCATAATCCAGTTCAGGCACAAAGGTCTGTAGTAACTACCAGGAGGTATGTCGTCATAATCTTATTGAAAAATGACTTCGTCCACAACCTGCCGAAGGTCCCTACATTATCATGTCGGAGACAAGATAGGGATTTCAAAATGTGCGGAACTATCGGCACAACCTTTCGTTCACGACGGATGCAAAAGTTCTTTATAGGAATTACTGGCGGTCACTGCACCGCGTTTGTTACTTCAACGAGGACTTCTGACACGATTAAAATGACTGTCAAAAGTCGTCTGTCACATGTTGTGACAACTGCACGTTATGAAAACCCGCTTTTTTGCCAGCCGAGATTTAACGAACCAGATAAAGCAGGGTCGTTTACCTACGAGAACCCCCAGGGATACCGATAGAAGCGTACCGGAATCCACCCTCCAGCATAAAATTTTAAAAAATAGCACACTGGGGACAAGATGTTCAAGCTATGGCTGCCGCAGCTCTTCACAGGACTTCCCTCGAACAGGGTTCGTGACCTTAAAATCACCCTGAAACTGTCTTGACTCACGTGCTCGCTCGCAGAGCGGGACATGGGTCTTTCTGTTTTGCGCAAAACACTGATCCAGAGGCCTCAATGGCAGTCCCGTGATGACAAACAACCAGTTATTGTCAGACGTTAGGGCCTGAAAAAGGGAGAGATTGAGGTAGAAGTTTCCTGCCTACCTACCACCCTCAGCTAACTCCACCCCAATCTCAGGTCGGTCAGACCCGGCCTTATATCTATCCACATTTTATCTGACTCAAAATACAGATACAATGGAGCTCGGGCGTACTTGCTTCGGCCTGACTGTCAATTTCCATGCACCTATTTCCACTTTTCGTGGTACGTAAGCGAGCGAACAACGTGTTCTACCCGCAGATCGGTTCGAGATATTCGGCAAGCCACGGCGCCTCCTCTGCCCTCCATCCATCTCGAGTGGTTCGTTTTACTGGGACTTTGGAGAAGACAGTAAGGACCACGTGACACATACTTTTTGGCCGATTTTCGACACCGCAGGTCCGCATTTTAGAGACAAGCCTTTGCGTGCTTCCAGACAGAACTCGCGTCGATCACTTCTACTGGAATGCGTGCATGTCACATGGTGCCTGAAACCTGACAGTCTGGGCGAATTGGCCTTCGGTGACCTACAGTTTCCTGTGCCTGACCAGTATTTCCAGTGTGAATGTTTTAGGACATGTAATTGGAAGCAGGAGTGATTAAGACGAACATTTCTCAAACGTGTCTGCTGTTGTGTGGCGGTAGTGATCTATATGCAGGGTAGTCAGAGTATTGTCTGTGCTGCTCTACAGAATTGAGGGCATTTAGGCGTGAATCCCGCCCAGCGCCCGGCAGCTCGTACTTTCATGGTCCCATCCACTTCCAGCTGAAAATGTACTGGTAGGAGTGGGGATGCTAAGTGACATTATTACCTCACTTACTAACTTCACTAACCCTGTTTTTTTTTCGCCAGCGTTTACAGGATGGAGCAGAAACAGGGCACCGCCCAGCGTTTCCTCTTTCCGTACTTTGAAAAGCTGCACTGGTACGCGAGCGATTTAATTCTGGGACGTCTTAAGAGTGAGTCTATTGCCTTTCTCTAACCTGTTTTTTCCTCGTGTTTGCTTTTCAAACGCTAATTTCCACTCCCCTCGGATGGGGACGAGCTTCCCACTGTTCAATTCGCGTCAACGTCTAACCTCGGCCCCCCATAATCCTCCAAGAACTCATGCCCTTTGCGTTTACTGTTCACTACTCCGTTTCCTGATGAATTATCCACTGCTGCGGGCTAAATCGCACTATGTGACCCATTTTAATGAAATACTTGATTCATCTCTACCGAATCGATAGGGGTTCAGGAGTTTTACTTGAGTGGTGGCATATGCGATGCCAATGTTACGCTTACTACACAAGCTCCTGCCTCGCGTGCAAACCTTTGAAAGGTTCAGGGAACCCCTCGTTCGGCAGTCACTTTTTCGCCTATATGCCCTGGGTCCGTGACAAGTATCTGATTCAAGGTTTATTTGGATCTCCAGCGGCCTCTTGCTAGACGTCCTGCGGCTCACAAGCTTTAAGGCGTCGCAACTACCACTGTCACGTTTGACCAGTGTTTACAGAGCTCCTCTTTCAAGTTGCCCTATTGTGAACCCCCACCAATGTGGGGGGAATTATAGACTGCATTAGGACTAAACCGTCTTGTCGACCGAAAGTTTCAATATATCTAGTTTGTCTGTTATAGTGAAACTTCATTATGTTGGGGGACGACTGTCTGGTAGAGTGGCGTAAGCACTTATTCTTCGTTCGGACCTTTATGAACAGATGGTACTGTAAACTTAAGTCTAGGAGTCCATGCTTTGACCAGGAGAACCATTCAACTTGCTTTCATCTGTTAACATTAGCATCAGCCACCAAGTGAATAAAATTCGTTGATCATTGTTCACTCCCTCGGCTAGACACATTTCTGGAAAACAATTGTGTCTGGAACGATTAACTCTATTTAGGTAACTGAATCGTGACAATCCTTGATCTAATCGGCCTCAACGGCGTTGCGCAACAGCAGATCTGGGAATTTCGGACCAGCGATAAAGACCGAATGCCGAAAATCCGCCCAATGTCTCGACAGACTGTGTCGAGCACATAACAAAATACTTCTGCGTGTTCCTTCAGCTGTCATTTTTGACAGTATGGGTACCCTTGCGAGACAGTCGCAGCGAATATGGATTCTCTTATCGGCTGATGGGCAAACCAAGTGATTCAGAGGTCATGTTCTCCCAGGGGGCTACTTTATATCGGTCGTTGTAGCTTTGCCTAGCAGGCAGATACAGTCAGCATGGTGAGGACCAGTCAGAGCAACATTATCGACAAAGACGAGGGAGACTGGAATGGCCATTTCTAGCTTATGAGCCGTCGTTAGCCAGTAGTACCCAGCTTGCGCCCCGATGCTCGTCCAACACCGTTTTGGCGAGTTCGACAGATTACGTGGTTCCGTATGCCAGACGACTAGATTCATCCTTACGCAACGCCGGTCCGAACATCGGACGGTTGGGAGAGGCCGTTAATGGACAAAACGTCGGACATTTATGGAGAGCGCTATAGTGCAGGAACTGCTACTGTTGACGTGGATGTGACTACACGGCAATCGCATCCTATAAAAAAACCGCAACCCTTGTGTGCCTACCTATCCGTTGTTGCTATCACTGATGATGGGCTCTGGCTTCCCACAACGGGCTTCGCCGCAGATGCGCTGGACCAAATCGAGGACCAGACCGACGTACGGCACACGCGTTTATCGCACTGCACTGAGTCTGCGCCGCCTCATAATTACTGCCGTACATGCATGTGTGTATGTGGCACGCCCTAGACCTGGGCTTACACGCCGCGTTAACCAGCCACTGTGCCCCGTCTCATTACCAGCTGTTTGACTGGCCCAGGTAGTCGACTGGTGCATGAAAGAGGGAAGAGAAGAAGTGAAGCAGACATTAGGCGGGAAACCGGCCTAACTGCACATAAGCTCATTCCTCATTATAATAAATCTGACGCACTTAAGTCTCTCACGACACGTGGCCCGGAAGGTTGCCAAATGACCAGATAGTTCGGTCGTCATAAGAGTACTTTGCAGTGACTGGAGGACTGAGAGTCGGGCTGCAGTGGCTCCTAATTATGACTTTTATGCCGCCCCCCCCCCCACACACGTTAGACTGGAGCCGTCCTTACAGAAGCGCCTTCCGCATGCAGTGGGAACCAACTCGTGTGTGGTACGCGTAGACTGGTCGTTTGGCCTCGTCATCCGCTGTGCGCGCGTCCACCTCCTTCCGTCTTGACACTGTCTCGCCATCGAAGCAAGGTAGGTAGGGGAAGCGAGAGTGCGGTAGGCCCTGCGAACCACTATTCTACTATAAACTAATTTTCTGGCATTTTATCAGTGCTGCGCCCACTCTGCGGATCACACGGTGGACGTGGTCGTTCACGGTGGGTCCAGGTGTAAATCCGAAACGTCAGGCAAACAGAATTCTTCTTACAATGGTCGGATCTCCCTCTTCACACATGCTTCCTACGACTTGCTGTTTCGCTGCCATCAGAGCTATATGACCTTAGTCATGGCGACACACTTTTTCCGGACATACTGCCTACCATCGTTGTTCGTCTCGGAAACTCACAATAAATGGACTAGAGCGCCCCAACAGTGTCAATGTTCGCGCCAGCTCTCGGAGTTGGGCGAGTTTTCTGCTCCCAAGCCACCATAGAGACTGCACAGATAAATGATCTGGCATCATCTTCGAGTTTAACAGACGTCAGAGATCCCTTCAATGGATGTCACCCCATCGATCTACCAGTTCCTGTTTTCTTCTTTGGGTCAATCTGTCGTCATTTTTCTGACTTAACCGAAGCAATAACCATCTCTAGGTCCAGCTGGAGCTTCTGAGAGTCGGTTGTAGGGTTCCTGAGTTGGCTGGTTTGTTGCCTCGTCGTCGCTTGAAGCCAGGAATCTTCTCGACTATCTGGCCGACTGTGCTGACCATCGGTTTTTGCCTACCTCGATACAGTCTAGGAGACGACTGTGCTGTCACTATGGTAACTCACTCAGCATTTGTATACTAATGACCACCTGTTGGCATCTTGTGAATATTACGCGGTTATTCCGCAGTACCTGGTGGATTTAAGCCTTAATATTCCTCTCAACTGTAGGACCGAGCCTGTGAAGTTTTGTTCCGAATGTCGCACACTAATTTCCTCGGATATTAAACAAGACGGAGATCTGGTCTATCTGTCCAATGCCTCTGCCTTGTTGGGCTGTCGTAGTTTTACGACATGGAAGATTTTCAGTCACGCTGATAAAAGGTGGGCAGTTCGACCTGTTCGAAGCCGTGTCGAATAGGCTGCCTGTCCGTAGTTGTTCCCAGTCCCATAGGTGTCTGTAGGCCTATGACAGTTCGCCGGCACTATAGCTGCTTCCTTTCTGCCTGCAATGCACGTGGGCTCGTCATGACATGCCTGCAAATTTCTGTCTTAATATCATCTCTGCCGCCCTTTTCGCATACACGCCTGTGACTCATTATCCCCGGATGTGCGCCTGGCATGTAACCGACTGCAGCAGTGGGGTAGGCCCTGACCAGACCTGCGCCTGCCTTCCTCTGTGTGGCCGCTGCATGTCAGGACTCATCACTGACACGCCGTGACTGCAACCGCGGTTGGCACTCCTGTTCTGCATCCTCCGTAACGGCAGTGGTCACCGTAACGGCACCACTCTGTCACAGCTGCGGCTGCTGCTGCCGCTGCTGCTGCCCTATTGACGCAAGCACAAACATGCGGGCTGGAGGGGCGTAAGCTGTTCCCAGTTGGCTACACAGGCGCCCAGTGATCGTAAGCCTTAGCCTGGCCTTTTTGAGTATGAGATGAGTTTAAGAAAAACCGCCCGAAACAGCAGATATTCCGGACTTTTGCCCTCATCGGGCACCATGCGACCGGCTGCTTTTTGCTGTCTTTTGTACGCCAGTGACAAGCGTAGACACCATTAAGTATCCGGTGCGCATCTACCGCTCTCCAGTCGTCATTCCACTGGAGCATTACAGGTGTCTGAAGAGAGAGTGATGTCGACCCTGCGAATGCTCCTCCTCCTCCTCCTCCTCCTCCTCCTCCTCCTCTCCACAACAACCCGAATCACGTTTAAGCCACCCCCGCTTGCAGATGTAATGGTGACGCTCTCGTCAGATGCGACGAACCTTGACAGCGCTGTCTCTCAGCGTCGTTCTGTTATGTAGTTTTGTAACGTATTTTTCACTGCTTACCTTGCAGATGACCTACTCACGGACCAGAAACCGCTGGACTATCAACTTAGAGGGGCACATTCTCTCCTAAAGTACCTGCGTAGATGGTACGAACGACACAGAAACGTAAGAATGCTTTATCCGTTTGATCGTTCCTTGGAAATGCTCTGCAGTGTGATAGACTAAACGTCAGGGCGAATCTAACAAAAATCCTTAATAAACCGGAAATCGAAACAAACATTTCGACTACAGCATATTGCATCCCCTCCCTCGACCTGCCTTTTCTATAATCATCCTCTGTGCACAACTGGCCGCTAATTCTTATTCCTTGTTTGCTGTCTCCTACTCGCTTGTCCATTCCACGCGGTTTTTTAGAAGCCAAAGAATGAAAGAGCACACTATCTGCCTCCACGTTGCTACCTCCAATACGCCTGCCCAACCCTCATCTGCAAACTGGAGGAGGTATTGCGCGAATTTGCGAACAGAGTGAGGACTGCTGAACGTCAGCGAAATCGCAATTGTCAGGCATCCGGCGACTGCCACTGCATGATGTCCACTGACTCCTCCCTTCCGTCTACCAGCTCTCCGTTGTATGTTGTTCCTGCATTTTCACTGTCTACCTCTACTCCTTCCAGACCTGTGCTAATACATGCAAGCCCTCCCGATCCTAACGTGTTCCAAGCCTGTGGGTATTAGAAGAACTGCAGGTAAACCCATTGGCCATGTGCCATCTGGGAACCCTTGGTCTCCTAGTATTAGAATCATGAAATCACGTCCTCCATTTGATTATTCTTTCCTCCACTTATTTGTACTTGATACGGCTGCGATCATGCCTGATCTAGCCGGCCTCGATGATGTCCCGAACTGTACCTCTCCACGCGTGACGATCCGCGGCAGCAGATCTGGACAGTTCAATCCATTCCCTTCGCTAACGACGAGACCGAATACTGAAGGTCCAAGAACCACCTCCATGTCTTGACGAACTGTGTCGAACCAGGTTTTGAACTGACACCCTCTTCGAGGCCTCCAATGGGGTAACGATGCCGGATCGAGGGCAGTAACACTGAGCTCCTGAGGTGGACGATGAAGAACATGCCCAAACCACCTCAGCCGTCTTTCTTGGATGGCTTGAGCCATCCTTGCGATGTTGTCTCAGCGAGCGCGGACTGTCTCATTTGAGACGAAGTCGGTGAACTTCACTCGAAGAATGGTCCTCAAGCAGTGGTGGTCAAATACCTCCAGTTTTCGCTCGTCCTCCACGCACAAAGCCCAGCATTCACAACCGTAGAGAAGGACAGACCGGACAGATGCACGTTACATGCGAATCTTAGTGGAGATGGAGAGGTCACGTCGGTTCCATAGGCATTTCCGGAGGCTTGAGAAAACCCAGCGGGCAGCATCGATTCGGGAGACAATGTCCTCCTTATTCTGTCCATTAGGCAGCAGCCTAGCCCCGAGGTATTTAAAACTGTCTACTTCTTCAAGTTGATAGCCATCAATCCCGAGGGGTGCCTTCTCCTGGTCAGGGATGCAGCTTGAAAACACTTTGGTCTTGCCGGCGTTCATGGATAAACCGACTGATTTAGCGACCACATTCACCCGTGACACTATAGACTGCTGATCACCAAAACTTATTTCCAGCCAGGCATAGCGTTTGACTCGCTCATTACATATTAGCAGAAATGATCTGGATGCCCTGAACACGGTCGTATCAGTGGCATGCCCTGAAATGTCTGCGGGTTACTGCCATATTATTATGCCGTCTGTCTGTTTCTCTTCATTGCAACATGCTCGTGGGGTAAGCCTTCAGCAACCAATTTGAGAGAGAAAATGCACAGATTTAATTAAATCCTTAAAAAAAATTAATAGAGTTAGCGTCTCTTTTACCTGAATAAGTAAAAAAACCTGCCAGTAAGTCCAGGAACTTCCTGTTGAATTTCCGGCTTACTGTTAGGTCGGTGATCGCACCGGCACCTATGCTCCCTTTCGAAAAGACTTGAAAATCTATTCGAATCTGCGTGGAGAACCAGTATGTCGCCAGCGATTAAATCTTGGATGGCGCTCTTCTCTGGCCGAATGCTCATTTGGAAGTTATTTTCAGTTGGATAATTTACGATGCGGAAATAATACCATGATCAGGCTTGCATGTATGGGTATTACGTGTCTATTCCGCTGTGGTCGGTAGCGTCTAACCCAATTTTCCATATCCTGCCACGGAGGCACGATGAGTTTAGGAGCAGTGTGAGGTAGGTTCGTGACGGAGTTTCTTCCTTCTACAGTCGAATCTACACGCTATCAAACGCCTCCCCAAGGCAAAGATGGCAATCATAGTGCTCGCCGGGTGGGCTATTTTTGCAGTGCGCTGTACCGTCACAGCTGCATGTGCGGTAGGTGGAGTTCTCATCGCCTGTCCGTTCATTCAGTACGTCGCACTCTCATTTGGTGACAAAAGTGGAGAGAAAGAGAGATCTCTTGCGTTTCTGCCCCTCCTGCTGACTGAGGCAACAAACAACAACTGCATATGAATTCCTTCTGCAGCATAATGATCGGAATTCCGACTGGGGTGTTTCAGAACAACCAGTTCGTCACGCCCATTCTCCGTCAGACGACTCGGTAGCCCCGTTTCTTAGTCGCTGGCCTGTTTTACAGGAATCCTGGGCTGGCATCTACGGACTACGTAGCACTGGCTCTTGATCCGATCGCACGGTGGGCCCTCAACGCTTGCCAGTTTTTAACAGTCGAGCTCCGTACACTTGCCTAGCGTGCCGAGTACCGGCGGTCCATTCTTTTCATCTACCAACTCGGGAAGAAATAAGAGTAATCAACGTTTGAGTCGGGGAAATGAGTAATTACAAAGTTTTCAGTTCCTGCGGTAAGGTCTAGAAGTCCAGATGCTTTTCCGGCTGCTACGCCATTTGTTTTCTTCTCTTTCTGGTTATTTACCCCATTCACGTGCTGTAAAAGCCCTTCTGACTTTAAGGTGTTAAGCCCGCATTCATTTATCAATGGCTGTAGATATTTTCGTCCTCTGTGGCCCACTCCTTCCAGCCCCTGCCCGTTTTTTATCATTCAAGCCCGCCCTACTTATGGTTAATCAGTAGTACTTTGTTTCATATTTTTCCTACTAGCTCCTGCAAGAGAATGAGGCCGCTGGAGACTCCTTGCTGCAGCAAGTGCGGCTGCGTGTCTCCTAATTCACAACCCATCTCCGAGACCGATGAAGTGCTAGAGGCGGTTCCTGAACTAAAGAACAGCCGCCTTGTTGGCGACCATTGTGAGCGTTTGTTAACCTTCCCCCATAATCAACTTCACACCTTTCGGTTTTTGCATTACCTGTCGTTTTTTTCCCGACAGACGTCTACGCACTCTCGGGCTCTGATGATGAAGGAAAGGGCAAATCGACCGGCACCCGTCGCCGCCATCGTTCTCGTCTTGGAGGTTCAACTTCCAAAACGTCCATGTTTGACGCGGACGATCCGGATCCCACTTGGCGCCCTAGTCGTGCGTTTAAGTACTCTTTTATTTTCCCACGCATACAGAAACAGCTGTATCGTCTATGTCCTGGGCTCGAATCCCTAGTCGAGGGGGTGGGGAGTTACGTCATCATGTCATGTTATCGTGGGCCAAACCAACTGCCTTTGCAGATGCTTTTTTCTGTTTTCGGGACTAATGCTCATGCCTCGGAAGAAAATCGGTTAACCTAAGTCTATTTTTACATCCGGGTTTCTCTCCTGCTCAAGCGTCTTTGGCACAGATGACCTTGGTGAGGTGGGAGTCGATGACAGAGCTGAGGTTGTTGTCCCTTTGATTTGTACTGCCTATCCTACTATCTCGCCATCGTTTTTTGCTCCATTAGCGTTATGTTGGCCTCCAGTGTGCTCATCACGCGTCGTTTTCTAACATTATATCGGGCCGTAGCTGCAGTCTAATTCCTGTTGGAAGGCAAGCGTCGTATTACGTTCCTAGCTGTTTTTGTGGTTGCTCCGCTAGTAGGCTGCGTCTGCTCTGTGCGTAATGTGTGCTCTTCATGTTATCTGTGTGAAAATGTGATCAAGAAGGACTGTCAACGTTTGACCCTGCACTGTGGCTTAATGTCCTCTTCCCGACCACCGCGCGGTTCCTCGTGAAGACGTTGGCTGCAGCGGACGATAATAGGTCAGAACTCTTTTAGTTTAGAAGGCTAGTTGGTGAGCGTACGTGTGCTTTCGACAAATTCTTGTCGGGCCAGTGCATTTACAGTAGGTGGGCTAACTCATGAAATGCCAACTGAAATTGTGAAATGCGTCTTCGTTTCAAAAAGATTAATTAGGTAGGGTTGTAAAACCAATCATTCTATAATAATTCTATAATTCTATAATAAGTCACTTACCGCAGGATGCCGGCTTTCGAAATAACTTCCTTCCGGCTGCATGCTAAAACTATACTCTGTAAAAAAATGACTGCTTAAGTAGCGTGCATTTTTCCCTACGGTATTAAGAGGAGACCATATGGGGTTCATAAAATTTAGCATTGAATTTGATCCATATTGTTAACTTTACAAGCCACATTGATAAATGTAGAGACATGACGTTTTATGAATGGCCATTTCACGGTATTAAAAAGTCTCATAATTAGAAACTTTTTTGAAACCGAATTATGTCCCTTCTTCGAGTATCAAATTGAAAGAAAACATAATTCTCCGCCAAATGAGTAAAAGAATGAATATTTTTATGCATGCTTTCCATGAACTATAATTAGACTTTTAGAGACATCGAAAATCAATGAGAAAAATGCATGCTACTTAGGCAGTCATTCTTTACAGATTACAGTTTTTGCATGCAGCCGGAAGGAAGTTCTTTCGAAAGCCGGCATCCTGCGTTAACTGCACTATTATAGAATTAAACTGCAGGCTGACTAGTTTTACAACCCTACTTAATTTATCTATTCGAAACGATAACGCATCTCGGAATTTCGGTTGACATCTCATGAGTTAGCCCACCTACTGTATATGGGAACTGAGTATAGGTAAAACATGCGAATGATAAGAGAAATCGATTCCAGTTCGCCTTTTCATACAAGTGGGTTATGGGAATAGGGGAGGAGTAATAATAGAGGAGGTTTGGGGTGCAGTGGGGATTAGGCGGAAGGGCGCCGGTGAATGCATGCGGTTAACCGGCCTTTGGCCACGGTAGGCGTGGAGCTTGTACCAGGTTCTTCTGTGCGCAAAAGACCGCCTCCCGTAACCTGATGGGAGTCACCTCCGCTGCTCCTAACTGGTGCTGACCAAATAACGTAGGGTAGTTCGGGGGGGGGGGGGGCTTTTCGATTACACAGAATGCTGCGTTAACGCCCATTTGATGCCGGGAATCAACAATATATGCAAGAATGACCCTGTTTATGCTTTTATTCTCACCTTTTCCCAACCATGCTCTGAAGTGTTCCCGTATACTTTTTGGATTGTGGCCTACTTGTGCTGCCAATATGACCTGCTCCACAGAAGCAGATAAAGGAGTAAATACACATGGGAGTGGGCCGAACTGTCAATCTATCCTTACCTTCTCCGTGTAAAACAGGGTTGACTGTAAATAATACCCAAACTCTTACTGCTGTGAAGATTCACGAAAAAGCCTGGTCAGGGCGTCTTCTCAGGAGTTCACTCGCTGCGTCCCTTGAAAGGAGGCTTTGAGGAGCATTGTTTTCTTCTCTGCCGCCAGTGTAGTGGATTTTGCGGATCCCTTGATAATATTCTTCGCAATAATTTTGTCAGGGTACCCCCTCTCGCAAAGGAGGTCCTGGATCTTTCAAAGTTCCTCGTCGATACTTTCTGTCGAACAGATTTTTCTGGCCCTTTGCGCCAAACAACGAATTAGATTGCGTTTCACTTGAAGAAGTATGCAACTCGGGAAGCTCGTATCGGAAGCACACATATGCTCACCAATGGTCTTATAGATCCCTCCATGGGGATTTTCACAACTCTTTGGGTTTAATTTGGTTATGTGTGCCCCCCCCCCTCCCCGTCTGTGGCCAACACCATTTCCAGGCGTATAACTTCAACACTTTCTTACTCAGTGAAGTCAATTACCTTAATTAATGTCCTGCACTCGGTTGCGACACCTCTCACTCCCACAGACTGTGAAGAGACACGGATATGGGGCCCGGGGGTGATTATTGTTCTGTATAGTTCTCCAACCACATATTTTCGCGTCCACAATCCACTGTCAACTTGTCAGACGACGATTTTTGACAGCAATTTGAGACATATTCTTGTCCGAAAATGTGGTTTTCAAGTCATCCAAATCATCTGCCGAACATCACTATGTATCACAACTTCGTTGCAGCGGGAACACTACGTGAATTAACCTTGCTGCCTACGCGGTTTGGTGTCTCCCTCATTGGGGGTAGGGGCTTTGGCGGTGGGGATTCAGCTCAGAGACTGGAGACGCACACACGCTGGATACCTGCATGTGGTATAGTCTGCCAGTCAAGGGCGGTTACGGGGATGTGACTGCTCTGCTGAGCATGGTTACGTGAAGCCGCAAGTGGGAACTGGGCGCCAGGATGGGGAAAAGTAGAAGAATCCGCCAGGTCCGCCGTTGCGTTTGGGCAGATTGCCAGCATATTGCTCGCAAATGGAAATGGTCGGCCAGTATAGCTGTCTGCTGTCCCTCCTCCTCCTCCTCCTCCTCCTCCTTTATTCTTCTCTTCGTTTCCGAGCCGTTAGAGAAAGTCAACCCTTTCCCAAAGTCGTGAGTTAGCGACTGTTCTTGTGAAATTTATTGTCGCGCCCCAGTTTTTATGACGGATTTTCTTCTTCTTGACTGACAGTGTCCCCGAGGAAGCGCTCGAAACGGAAAGCAGCGTCCTCAACTTCCTCAAATCGACACCTTTCTGGGCATCCACTCTTTGTCTCAGACAGTCACGCTGCTACCAGGGTAAGTAGTGCATCGCTTCATTCCCTAACCAATGTTCATCAACCGCCCTTCCAAATGCTGGCTTTCTCTGGTGATCAAAGTTACTCCTTCTCTAAAGCCCCACCTACTACCTTGCAATAAGTTCCCACACACTTCGTTTTTGATTAACTCTGTTTAATTTTTCTTATTAGTTCGTAGCCGTCCGCAAGGCATCTGAAACAGCACCAAAGAAACAAAGGACTGGTAAGTGTTGTAGTTCGAGTTAGCTATTTGTTTGTGCTAATTAATAACTCTTCGCAAACTGATTGTCACTTTCGATGCGACGCAACAATTCTTACAAATACCCGTTTTTCAAAAAAAGCAACCTGTTTTTAACATTCAAAACTCATCACTCGCTGAGTTCCAGACATAGATGAGGGAAGGGTCTGGGTAATTTTTCGGCTGAAAGCTGTGGAACTGAACTCCACACATTCTCCACTTTCTCACACACGCCGTATGATTAACCGCGCATCTTGCCATTGTCTTTTTGGCCTGCGAGTCGCACGACTTAAGCAGTCAACTGGCGGCACTTTGCGACGCGGCGCCCTGCTAGCCCCGCGTGAGCACGCGGTAGTCTGGCCTGGTTTTAACGACCGGTCCCGTATACGAAAGGTGCGTACGTCCTCCTCCCGCAGTCTCCGCGCCTCTCCTTCCTCGCTCACCTCAGTCCCTTCCTGCTCTTCCTTTGACCCCGACACAGCAACGCCGGCAACCAAAATTTCTGTCCTCTCACTCCGTCCCTATTTGTAGCTATCGATTGTTGTCTGTTTGTGTGGACCGGCTGTTAAACCGGCGAGGACACACAAGCTCAGTGCTTGTGCTTTTAGCCCCGGTTTGACGTTTCGGTTGAAACTAGCAGGCAAGTTCGATCCCCGGAACTCTTTATTTACAGGGATCTAGCTGTAAAATATGTGTATGATCCGACGAGTGAACAATTTTGAGTAACTTTGCTCTCCACACTGGGCGCGTCCTACATTTGGCACTGCTAGGTTGGCAGTTCGACCGTCGCTGACGACGATGTACACCGTGTGCCCTACAGCAATTTTGGACTGTGACTTCTGCGTAAGTTAGTTTATTGTGGTAGTAGACCTGCGCTGCGTGTACCGTACTCTCTCCCCCCTCAACCACCTGAACCCGGTGCCAAGATGGAGTCAGAAAGGCCGGTTGACCACGCCATGCATACGGTCTGAACGTGTCATGCCACACTCCTGGTCCACGGATGATGGGTCAGGTTTTGACAAACAAAAATTGGTCAGCTCAGATCCCAACTGAGTGGTAGCGTCATAGAGTCTACACCAAAAAGTATACTAATGCGTGGGAGAGGGGAAAATGACATCAAATCTAGGGACTGCTTCCCCACGGAACTATTCGTATAATTAATTTCACTCGCTTTTAAACCGTCACGGTGGGCTAAAGGCCGTGGCTGGGAATGCTGCCATCTGACTGGATAGCTCAGTCCTCCTGTAGGGTCGGACAATCAGTTATTTGCCTGACGTTTCGAAAGCAGACAAGCTTTTATCATCGGAGGTGGGTTGCGTACTGTGACGTGCAGTACGCAACCCACCTCTGATGATGGAAGCTTGTCTGCCTTCTTAACGTCAGGCAAATAAATCCATGGTTCCTGCGATCGCCTTATCTTCTCAGTTATATCCGGGAACGCGCATTTTCGCTTCAATCAGCAATATATATGCATATACGTATACCAGAGGGAAGACTACAGTCTGGGGGCCAGATTGGCGCAGAACCCTTTCGATCCTGTTTACCTTCATTCAGCCAATCATAAACCTGACGATGGCTAATAAACCAGAAATGGCCATTCCAGTCTCCCTTGTCTTTTTCGGTAATGTTATTTGGCCCAGATTGGACGCTATGTTTTGTGTGCCAATGTCCGAAGTTAAGAAGTTAGCCTTCATAGATGTTTTGACCCAAATGGGATTAAACTCACATTCTCCTGTGGGCTCTCGTAGATCAGGTAGCTAGGTCGTTGGCTGTGATAAAGCCTTCCCCTTGCGGCCGTGGGTTCGACTTCCACCGAGGCGCCAAGTTTTTCACAGTTGGGTCAATATGAAGAAGTTAGCCCTCATCAGACCTCGGCTGGTCACACTGTTTGCTAAACCACTTCTACTGAAATTATTTCGGTAGCCAGTGCACAACGGAACGATTGAGTTCCTTTAGGACGGTCGGTGAACGCCCCTCCACCATTGTATATGCCCGATTGAATCCGACAGGACAACGAGCCCGTAGCTCATTGGTTAGAAGCGTTGGGCTTCTAACTAACAGGCTGCGAGTTTGATCCCCAGGTGTTCCACACCTCGGGGTTGGGTGTGATTGACCGACGACGGCCAATAAGCCAGAAATGGACATTCCAACCTCCCTCGTCTTTGTCGATAATAACATTCTGCCTATATCATGCGCCACTGTGAGGCTTCTGGTTGGGCTCGAGAGGGACCCCACAACGCACAACGGAACGAGTGACTTCCGTAAGAACGATCGGTGAGCGCCCTCCACCAGTGCAATCTTCACTGTCCTTCTGTTGTGTCAATCTTCTGCGTTTAATCTTTTGGTCGCCTGGTCTGCCTTAAATTTTCGTTATTCCTCTACCATCACTTTGTATCTTTTTTCAGGAACCTCCAAAAGTCGAGGGACCGCGAGAGAACGACTGGCCAGGAAGTTGGGATTATGAAGCGTGGCCATAAACAACAACAACCACTATCCCAGGGCATTTCACGGGCCCATATTGCGACTTTTCACTGACTTAACAAGCATTGCCACTGTCACCTTTTGAAATACTGCCTTCTATTGTATTCTAATAAGCACGAAAACGCACACGTTTTACACATACCGTTCACTCTTCCCGCTCTTCTGCCTCGTTTCCGTGCACCCAATCAATCACGACCCAACGTTTGACACCTGTAATAGGCACCAGTATTATCCTTTGAATTTTGCCTTTCTCCCCCCTTTATCCTAGGTTTCGTTGCTGTAAGGCAGTTTTTGTAAACATCTACTATGTTACTCACTTCCACTCACCCTGCTTCTTTGTTTACGGCAGCTCATGCAACTTTTGTAATTTTTTTGCTAACTTAAACGAATATAGGCTCACTTTTTCCTTGGGTGTTTCTAATCCTTGCGATAATGCTGAAGGGCAGAAAAGATTCTTTTGCACTGAAAAAGAGTTCCTCATATGAGGCCTAGAGTGGCTAGCGCACTGTGGAAGGATGAGGTTCGGTCATCAGACCAAGAAAGACAGCCGTTTTAGTACGCTCTTTTTGTTGTTGACTTCTGGATCTCGTTCCCCGGCCTTTGCGACGCCTTCAATTTTACTGGATCCCTTAAAATAGCGGAGAGAACTTAGACCGGCGAATCTTTAGGCGACTCCGAAGTTTTTCTGTCATTTCAGCGATCTGTGGCCGGGACGGGCGTCATGAAATTACATTAGACAGATTATCAACCAACTGAGAGGCGGTACAGACCGTAGAATCTGTGCTACCCGCTGTCAGCGCATTCTAGAAAGTTTGTGCAGGCAAGTAGTTTGGGATTGGCGTCCATTGAGCCGTTCTGATCACAGGGTGCAAGTGAGCGACTCCGTCCTGCTTTGAATTTTTGGGTCTGGAGCGGATCCTGGCGACTGCGTTGCGACGAGCGATCGGTAGTGGAGGAATACTTCACAAACAGACGAGAGTTGCCACACCGTTCCTGCTTGCGTCGTCAGCCAGTTGTACCCAGGTCAGGAATAAAAGGGAACGATTAGTCAACTCAGGTTCAAGTCGCAGGCTCTCCACTTGTAAATCTCATGCATAGCTGGTTGATGACTGCATATAACTCAGAAATGACAGTTCCGGATTCGTCTTTCGCGCAAAACACCTCCAGTACGCATTTCTTGACTGAAACCATCAGTAACTCCGCTGAACTCCAACCAGCCCCCAGCGAACTCGGTCGAGAAACGACAATGATGAGCGCATCCACGAGGTCGGTAGTGCCGAACCTGGGTGCGTGGGAACAGCTCTTCCGCACAGAAAAATCCCAAACGAGTTTCGTGCCGCGCACTTCGAGGGAAGCTCAGTCGTGACAAAACTAAATCGTAGTGTCAACCGCACGCGCAGTGTATCACAGCGCGCAGAACAACCTAACTGGATCACGTGAATGGTCGTGAACATACCAATGACACAGTAGGTGGCGTGCCTCCTGCAACTTCGTTAAATTCGTGAAAGCGTCGCTGCAACACAAAATCTACTAGCGCGGCGTCCATAAGAAATTCACATAAATGAGGAAAGAGATGCTATTTAAAAGAGGTCATAGGTTTGCGTGCAGATTTAGTATACACTAAAAAGTAGGTGCAGAAGCATCAGTAGACAGATTCAATACTGCATTCAGTGCAGCGGCGGGCAGAGAGAATGGGATCGAGTGCGATCCTAACCACAACAGTGAGGGTCAAGCACCCACTTGACATGCATATATACATGTGGGACGGTGGGTGAGGTTGCTGGGAAATGATAATCTTTTAGTCCCACTTCGCCTTGACTGAAGGCTTGCGCATACCCAATCCTTTATTGTTTGTAATATATTTTATTTTATGCGGTCGATTTGCACAAAACGAAAGCTGTTTGAATACAGAACATGTGGCTCTATGTGATTGAATTTTAGGGCTGGTATGAGAGTCAGTCTACAGAACCGAGGAAACAAAATGCGCGGCCTCGGGGAAGGCCTTTGGCTCAATACAAAGTCGATGTTGCGGAGCCAAACATGGTGTTGCAGGACTAGTATGGAATCGCTCCACATGCCTCATACATGGTACATTTGTTCAGCTCATCCCTTAACTGGTATCCAACTTAATTCCCTAGTTCCCCGAAACTGGGCTCTGCCTAGATCTACACCTCAGCAACTGTCTCCACCGGAGCTCTACCCTAGAGGGGGGTATCCGGTAATTTTGCCACATTCACATTTATGTCGTACGGAGATGGCAACATGCAACACCGGAGGCGTCTAATACTAGCTCGGGTGAATTTACAGTTCGACCGTCGTTGTCGACAATATCCATCGTGCGATCCACAACAGGGTGAATCAGGGACGGCGACTTGAGCGTGAATTAATTTGTAGTGAATATAGACTTACGCAGCATCTACCGCACCCTCGCCTCCCCCACCTGAACCCGGTGTCAAGACATAGCCAAGAAGAACAGAGGCAGGGGAGGAAGCAGATGGATGGCACGGTGGAGCCCGCACCTTGGCGCTCCACTCCACACCTCTTGGTGCACACAGCAAATGACCACGATTTTGACCAACTACAAAAGGGGCTGACGCGGCCGAAGTCGCACCTAAGCGTGCCGTCATATCTGGCTCGGATCCCACAAAATGGGAGTGCCATAAAGGCCACATTAAGAAGAAGTCATTGTAGCCCGATCCTTACACTGCTAGTCGGCCGCTCCACACAAACACACAACAATGGATCGACTGCGAGGTTAAAGTTATCCCGTTAGTTGGCAATCTTCCAAGCCACGTCTTTTAGCGCACCGTGATAGCTTCAGGCGCGTCAGATTGATCATAATGAGTAAAGTGCGCTGAGTCGTCGACCTCAGTCTCCCATTTCCAGGCCCCAATCACTGTCCAAGCCGGTCAGTTGGCATGCGAGAATGAACGCGGTGACTGGCCTATCTATTGACCTTGTCTGGGTGCGCTACATGCACAACCTGGTCCGAGCATTAGGATTTCACAAAACGCGGGTGTGATGGCGTACGTCTCACGTGTGTAAGTGCCGTGGTCACGTTAGAAAGGAGCCGTTTCGGCCTGGCTCTAGGCCCACCAATTCACCCCTCCACATAACTGGGCAGACTGCAGGGACTGAGAGATGGGGCGTTAGTCAGAACCCTCCAAGCCACGGTGCTTAACGCATCGTGGTTGTCTCAAACTCGGATCACACATACAGCAGAAGAGTCACATTGAAACGGAGCTGAGCACACACGTCCCACTTGCGTAGGAAGTGGCAGTTGGATGCTTGGGGTGGGTGATGGTTTGTGATGCAGGTCGGGATGATGTGGTGGTGTGCTTTAGCCGCGGTTGTCTACCGCAGGTTTTCGGGAATGAGCATGTGGCCTAATAGACCCATGCGGTGGGTGAATGTGCGAATGCAGTGACAACAGTTAAGGCGGATGCGGCGAGTGTATGTTGGTGCTCCAGACACTTGTTTGTCAGTCTCTGTGCGATAGATTCGCAAGTGACCGATCAAACCGATGTGCGAGGTGGAGGTGAGGTTACAATGAGGACAGGTATGAATCGAGTCTACGCCGCTGGCGTTGACGATGGCGTGTCAGGATTGTGTACAGTGGTGGTGGGTACAGGGTCCGCCGTAGCGGATATTGAGGAAATGGAGGAGGCG
>CACRXP010000001.1:5424881-5471925 GCA_902702965.1 Spirometra erinaceieuropaei
AGGAGGAGGAGGAGAAAGAAGAAGAGGGCGGTGAGGGTTTGGGAATGCGGTCGGCGTTAGTTGTCGGCTTGGAGGATGGTGCAAAGTTGGACAGGGAGTGAGCAGTTGGTGTGGTCCGGGTGTTGCAATTGATACGCAGATGTCTTATAAGGCCGATTAGTGTCGGGAACGTCCGCTGACATCGTGGGTAGGTCGGGGATGGTTGAGCGTTGGCGTTGCAGGGTGGGTGAAGTTGGATGTTGCAAGGCTCGCGTTTGACTTTGGCGGCGGCGATACGGTTGGCTTCGTGGATCGCTGCGCCAGTCTTCACTCTCATTGTCCATGTCGGGCGGTCTCGGGTAAGGTTTTACCAGTTGGCCGAGTTGATCTGCAGACTCTTCAGGGGAGTATTCAGAGTGTCATTGCAACGGCGGCATTGCCTCCTTGAAATTCAGCGGGAATTCTCCTTGATTCCACATCTTCTGGAAGAGCACCGTCAGAGGACCCATGAGTTGGTCCGACGTGCTCGTAGATCTCAGCAGGGATCGCTTCCCAACTGAACGCTTTCCCACTGAAGAGTTGCTGCACGGCACTGATGGTTTCGTGGAGATAGAGCGGGAGGTCAATGTCGGTGTTGGTCTCCACTTGGGGCAGACGGGCGGTGGCAGCGTCGGAGATGGTGGAGTGGCGGTTGAGGACGCCTCTGAAGTGCACGGTCCATCGCTGCAGAACTTGCGTCTTCTCGGCAAGCAGGGTAGTTCTGTCGGGACTTAGAAGAGGAGTGACTCCCTTGACTATGGGACCGTAGACAGCCTTGACTGCGACGAAGGAATTCTTCCATTCGCTGCGGTCCGCTTATCCTTGATTCTCCTCGGGCTTGCGAGCCATTCAGGCCTCGTGCATCTCCCGCAGCAGCTGTTGTGCAAGGCGGCGACTACGGTAAAAGGCCGCTTTGTTGTCATCTGTAGGGCGGGTAACGTAGGCTTTGTGCTGGGCGGTTCTTCTCGGCGAGCAGGTTGCTTACGTGAATTACAGGTTCTACAAAGGTCATTACACTGTCCTGACGAATGTGCCGAACGCGGCCAAACTGACTGCCCCTAGTAACTTCAACGTTTTCGCTGAGACATACCACGCTGCCTCGTGGGGAGTGCTTGGTCCCCATGGACTCGGCGGCTGAAAAGACAACGACACCCTTGAACGGACGTGCGCAGAACACCGCCTCTCCCTAACCAGCACATCCTTCTGCCTTCCGACCCCGAGGAATGTAGCGTGGATGCATCCCCGTTCGCGGTGTTTGCACTTTTACGTTGCTGAATCACCTCCTCAAACCGCCGCAAACCACAAGGTGGACCATTACCAGTTAGGTTAAGTATTGTTGAATGTTTTTATTCAGTCTTTTATATTCCAGCAGTCAACTAACCCACCGCCTGAATGAAATGCAGGCGCTGGAAGAGAACGTAACTGTCGAGGTAAAACGGTGTCAACTGAGGGATGCATTCCACTCTACTGCCATGGGTGCTCTTGATTTGCACGCCGCCAACACCAGGATTAAATCGATGAAATAGACTGCTCAAACCCAACACCAGTGACGAGACCGACCGGGTCTTGACGCAACAACAAGTGCGGAGAGATCGAAACCACGTAAATGAATCACAAAACTATTGTATCTCACTCGTCACCGCAATCACTTCTCAGAATTGAACTTGATTCCTGCCACAGACCTGCATCCTTCGGAATATCTAAACTCCATAAAAATTTTCAGACTATTATCGCCCACGCTCAAGACTTAGCCTGTTAGACTAGCGAAAATTGCTGTTGAGCACGACCTTAATTTTAGCACATTTTCATTTCGCCTGGTAAGCAACGGGTTCCTCGGCACTCTGGCGATCTACAATGATTTCAAAAAGAAGACCCTACATTGGTCGATTAGGTAGCGCGACGGAGGAGCTGGAAAAGGGTATTGTCCAGTGAGGGTTATAGATACGGTAGATGTGCCATCTCAGTAAATGTTAACCGAAATTCTGAAATGCGCTTTCAGTTCGAAAAGATTACGTAAGTGGATTTGTGCTACTAATTATCATTTGGCAAAATACCAAGGTGTTCCTGTCACGTCAGGATTCCGGCTTTCGTACGGCCTCCTTAAACTGAATTACGTAAAGAATGACTGCTTAAGTAGTACGAATTTTTCCCACTGCTTTTTGTTGCTCCAACAAATTCAGATAACGGATGGAAGCGAATATGCGAATTCCAGGTTCTTGTTGTAAACACTCTGGCACCCTCTGCCATATATAAAGAACGTGTCCGAAGCGATGGAACGTATCGTTGGAGAGCTCGGCTTGGGTATCGCTCACCGTCCGACGGCGACCATGCGCAACAAAATCAAGCGAGTGAAGGACCGACTAGACGCATGAGAACAATCGGGTGTCATTTATCAGATCCCATGTCGGGACTGCCCTCGCAACTACGCAGGACAGCCCGGACGACGACTTAGCTAACGAATAACGGAGCATAAACGGGCGGTCCGGAGAGGCGACCCGTTGTCTCAGGTCGCCACGCACACCCTGGAGGAAGGCCACGAATTCAACTTCGCGAGCACGCGAATAGTAGCGCGGGCCGGCAATAAGACAGGACGAGAACTGTTGGAGGCCTGGGTGTCTTGACACCAACTCTACCAACAGAGACGTTGACATACCCTCCTGCTATCACGCGCTCCGTTCCCGCGGTCAAGAGGCGCGACCCAATTTCCAGCCAATGGTGCACGCAGTCAAGCCGCCGTGAGACGGCGTGGGACTCAGCTTATCGCGAATACCACCCTCTGCACTCATATCCCCCCCTTTTCATGGATTGTCTACAAAAACTGTTCATTTGATGCCGCATTCTCACAGTCTCTGACGATGGCCTCCTGTACGAGACCGAAAGCTCGGACTAGCACATCTACTATTCCAGACATCGTTTGGTCATCTCCTTTACAAATTCAGATAAATCTTATGGAAAACATACACATGACTAGTTTCTCTTATTCGGCAGCAATTTACGTCTTTTTAAATTTTGTACCTGGAGAAAGCATATCTTTCGGTTGCAAAGTTTCTAATTATGGGATTCTTAGAGACCACGAAATGCCTAATCGCACAGCATTCATCAACACACTTCTTAATGTCGCTTAAAAAATGAATAAGATAGTATACATTTACTACAAAATTTGTGTGCCCCATAAGTCATCTTCATAACAGCATATCGAAATTTGATTTTCCTTCCACGAAAAGTAGGCGGCTTGTAGTTCGGAAATCACGAATGCAAAGGTAACGGCCGGTCAGGTTCAGAATCATTTTGGAATTGGGGAGGTTTTTAAATCAAAAGACACTCTTTTTCCAAGTATAAAATTTAAAGAAGACGTAATCGGCCGTAAAATAAGTGAGCAAAGGAATATTGTTGTACGCGTTTTCTATAAAATACGTCCGAATTTATATGAGTGTCAAAAATCAATAGGAAAAACTCATACCACCTGAGTTGTCACTGTTTGCAGAATGTAATTAGGGCTGCCGGCCGATAAACGCCGCATTTCAAAGCCGGCATCCTCACGTGGTTGGAATATCTTGACGTTATGCGATATAATAATTATTGTCACTGTAAACGCATTTCAGAATATCGTTTTACATCTCATGAGATAGCATTCCAACTGCATCCCAGTTCCCCTGACATTCACACTAGTCGATAAATGTAATATGCCAGTGTCATGCGCTCCCAACCTGGATTCACCAACCCTCCAAATAGCGTAAATTAGTCATAAAAATAAGCTGTAATCTGCGTTCCACATCTTCTCGCTTATCTTTTATATTTTTCGGCCAATCTTCTGTCGTCTTTACCGAAGATTACAAGTTCTGAACTTTTCAGGAGTTCGGTTCAGCACAGGTTCTGAAGAGCATGACAAGCTCACACGAATTACATCAAGGGTATTTTAGCAAACCCGTCTTCGAGCACTAATCCTGTCAGAAAATTGGCTGAGAACTAAGAAACGATTAACAGTCGTGAGTAGGCCACATTTCTGGGTTCGCGGCCTATGCCTGCCTGATGGACAGCTCCTTGTCAAGAGCACACCTGTAGGTGGAAGTCCTGGCGTACTGAAAGCCAGGCTGTTACGGCTCCATCTCACCTGCTCTGTGGCACTCTCACGCATGTGAGGATCGTGTGTGTATCTGTACTTTATGGGTAATGCCTCTCAGACGACAACCGCTTGATTATCCTGCTATGATAGCTGACGGGCCCGGCTAGATGCAGGGCCGCATGTACCCTTCTAGGTCTCGGGGTCTGTAAACATTTGCTGTGTCAGAATCAGCAAACCATGGCCCCCGCAGCCTGGAAGACGCCGGCAGTTCTCTGACACCCGGTTCCCTGCCGGTAGATGCGCTCGCGCTCCCGCATGGTATACAGGTCGTGGGCATTGCTACCCAGTCATCCACCATGTGGTTGTTGTTGCTGGTTAAAATCCTGGTTAATTGTTGTGTGGACCAGGAGGTGTGGAGTGGAGCGCCACAGTGCGAGCTCGACCGTGCCTGCCACCTGCGACCTCCCCCGCCTCCGGTCTTCTTGACTATATTTTGACACCGAGTCTAGGTGGAGAGGAGATAGTGAGGTAGATACAGCGCAAGTCCACATTCACAATACACCAAATTACGCGCAAGTCACCGTGTCAGCTTCACCTCACTGTGGACATCTTCGGATGCGACAGTTGAACTGTCAGTGGAAGCCCAGGAGCGCGAGACGTCTGTGCACCTGCATAGATAAAATCGATCGCCCTGGACGCGTGGCGCAGCATCGATTGAAGCACTTGCACGTATAGTAGATGTCGCGCGAAGTGTTAACGAAATTCTAAAATGCATTTTCGACCCGAAAAAAAATCAGTCAGGTGGAGTTGGGTTAGATCGCAGTTGGTAGCCAGGAAAGGGGAAGCGGATGGCGACCTTAACCCTAATCCTAACCTTAGCCCTAACCCTAACCTCAACGTTAACCGTTAACACTAACGGCAACCCTGACCCTAACCGAAATCGTAAACGTAACCGTAGCCCTAAGACCTAGCCGTAACTGAAAAACCTAACCGTAATACTGAAACCTATTCGTATGCTCAAACTATAACCGTAACCCAAAAACCTGAGCCTAAAGGCTTAACCCTAACCCGGAAATCGGAAATCCTTAACCGGAACCCTAATCCTAACCTCAAGCGTAAGACAGAAGCCAAATGGGTCAGATGTGATTATGGAGCCCGACAAAATAATCCCAGTAAACAAACCCCCCGCCACCTGTAATACGGGACCTGGCTACCAACTGCGATATAGCCTGGAGTTTTAATACTAATTATCGTGCAGCACAATCCCAATCCCGCAGGAAGCAGTCCGTCGGCGGATTCAACGAAGACTGCAAATAGGCAGTTTAGGACGACCAGCGGTGCAGAATTTGTGACTCTCACCAATTGCAGGGTTGTGCAGTCTGGCTGATCAACAGCGTAGATCCAATGTTTTGTAGGTCACCCATCATCTCACCGCGGTCGGCGCACAGTACGATTGTTGCCCCTCCCTCTACTTCAGCTGTACGTGACCCCGGCATCCGATGAATGGGAACTTGAAATCGCTCTTGTTGCTACCGTAACCCGTATGTAGTTAGTTTTTTTGGAGATATCAGGCATTTGCATCTGTGTCGTGAACTAGGTCTGGCGCTGTCCGTGTGGACAGCTGGCTGATGACGTGATTGACTGGAATTTATCTGGGATTAAGTAATGTTACTCCTGACTGGGATTACTTAGTCATCCCTGACGGCCCCCAAATTTGACTAGGGGCTTTATCTTTGTCAGTAAGAAGAGGCCCCGTATAAACCTGGGTCACTTAGTAGATTGCATGGCTTCCTCTATGATTGTTTGCTTGGGGTGTCCGGGGGATGGGATAAGACAAGCGACCTACGGGTGTGGAGACCCTAATAGGGGACATCATAATTTTCCGTTGGCCACTTAGGTTTGTAGACAGTATGATTATTTAGCAAATTCAAGATGCTTGCCTGATGACCTAGGACCACGGAGGCCCGAATACTACTTTCGATGCGGACTAAACGTATAACCGAGTTACGATGACAGTTGTAAACCAAGTTTTATCTGATGGGATAGAGTGGTTGAAAGATCACCCAATGGCGACATTCGTAAAGCTGATCTAATTCCAGGAAAAATACGTATCTCCACTTTGCCTGGGATCTTCGGCCTAGACTCCACCCAGACACCCGGATCATTTACAACCTAGATTTCTATATACTAATCATAAATCGCCACCTCGTTTGTCCGATAAGACAGACGCACAGATGATAACAACGACATAGCGCAGGAAGTCGACAGATACTTTGTTTGTAAAAAGGAAGTATTCAATCGAGTAGTCTGAGTGCAGCTTCGTGATTGCACACACACAAGTGCGCAAATGTGGTGGGGGACGGGGAGCGGGGGGGGGATAATAGATGTACATCAGTACAAGGGGAGGGAGTGTGTCTGCACAATCACTGCTGCCATAGTAAAAATCATCGAAGACTTCAGCGGCGCCAACAAGTTTAGGCGGTTGAGGGGGAGGGGGGTAGGTAATTTTGCCTAGGCAAGTATGGGGTGGGGGGTAATGCCAATAATAGGGGCAACATGGGAGAGGGGAAAGCGAAAGACATAAGCAAATATTGCACACGGGCAGAAATTTCGAGTGGAACCTCAATTCTTCCCTTCCGGTGGCCCATGGAAACCTTAATGCAGGAGCCTGGCTATGGTTCTTACACACAGTGAGTTGGCTTCTTTGATTATTAGTGCCAATTGCTGGCACCTTCCGCGCGGCAACAATTCACATGCTCTTGGAGAAAGAAGATCTGCACTAACATCCGAACTCAGAGATGTGTTTTTGCCCGCCTTGGGCCACAGTGTTCGGACGATTCTTCTGTAGAAAATCTTTATTGCTTAAAAATAAGGACTATCTCTCTCTATATCTGTCTGTCTCGTCTTACAGGCACATTGGTGGTTGAGGTCTGTCCTCAACAACCGGTGGACTAACTGTGCGGAGGCGGTGACAGATGTGGGCCACGACCCTGCGATTTGGGCGGAACAGGAGGTAGCCAGTCCTCCTGACTGAAGGCCAGCACGTGGTGGCAGACTCGTGGGGGCAGTGGTGGCACACTGGCGTCCACTGACGCAGCCAAAGTAGGTGAAGTGCCCTGAGGCTGGCGCCCAATGGAAGCGGGAAGTGGCGGTGGCGGTGGTGGTGGTGGCTGAAGGCGTTCTCTATTGGTTCGCGGAGGCAGCTCTGGGGAGCGGTCACTCAATACGGCCAATGGGGGCACCAGGTCCACTTCGTGGCAAGTAGCCGGTAGGTGTTGGAGTCCGCCAAGGCCTGAGGATGAGAGGAGCAAGAGTAGGGATTACATCTAACAGTGGAGTTGTTTTTTAGTTTAGGTCAATAATTGCTGCCTTGGAATTTCAAATCCCATTGAGGAATACTAGCGGGAATCACGACCATAAAGAAGTACTGTGAAATAAGTGGTCGTGAATTCTTAGATCGTAAGATAGTCATCCTAAAGTGTTCGAAGGGAACTGTCTGCGTCGATTTAAAGATGCATTGAGAGATAAAAAAGGACAACAAGACATTTTCACGTTCCGAATGCACGGAATCGACCATCATTTTTAATAATGATGTCATTGCAGTTGGCATCGGCTAACCTATGCGTTAAACCCAATGAGACACCAACCTTGGCTCTTCCATAAACCTTCAGATTAAATAAATATTGTTTCGACAAGCTTTTTAAAACTGTTCGGAGGATAACGCAGTCCTAAGTTATCGATACGAGTAAGAAGAGCTTGGGTAAAGCACCGTACATGCTCCCCCTTCGATATGCGATAACACATAAACTCCACCATTTTCTACCCCTCACATGCACAAAATTAAGTCGCCTCCAAAGGGTCTACTTTTAAGGAGAGCGTAACGCAAATTTAGAGTTGCGCGAGAATCTTGAAGACGTCCACATGATTCCTTCCGTAGTCCATTATCTCCAGGTTTATTAATGCCTCTCGTGAAGTATGCAACATGATCTACACTAGATGCCATGATCTATAAGCGACAATGGTCTGAGGATCCTCCCACTGGCAAATACACACACACACACACACACACACACACACACACATTGTCGATGATGAGCAGCAAGCAACGAGCGAAACTCGCAGCCAACCCTCTATTCCATGGTCAAAATGTCGACTGTCGGATTTGGCGACGTCCATCACACAGAGGCACAAAGAGGTGGGTTGATCTGTTCATTGTAAAGGGGACTTTTGCGACACTTGCCTCATTCTCTTTTCACATCTTCGCCCTCTGACTTCCTACTGGGCGGAGGCGTGCTGGCTCAAAACGCACAGTAGGCCATCTACGCCAGCCACACAAGACGTGGTCACTAGTTGCGCACGAACGAGATTTTTAAAAGGCCTTCGATCAATCATTTCTCATTCATCACCGGCCGCGGGATGACGGGAGCCCTAGTAAACGGGACTTGCTCGTTAGCCTATACACAAACGATACGGTGTGCACATAAGTAGCAGGTGGTGGAGTGCTCTTCAGAAAACGCCGGATGCGAAATAAATCAGTTCTAGAATATGACGGATAGACAGAAGAGAAGCATTCAACGGTAATGGTTTTCGGTTTTGGTTGGACAGTGATCTGTGAAACCGTTTACCAATAAAAAGTGTAAAGAATCATAATAGCATTCCGATATACTGTGTTGCAAGATTAATTCACTACCGTCTGATGCAGTCATTAAAATTTGCATGGGTTGATGAGAGAGGTGGGTGGGGAGGTCCACCTTTGAGTCCATGAACAACAGGATGAAAACCCTTGAGAAACCGTCCCAGGTAATCACTGTTCGGTAAGATACAACCTAACTGGGCTTCAAGACGACAGGAGGACTCTGATAAGCGTACTCTGATAGAAATCGCTCAGTCAGTGGCGCTCAGGGCAAGAAGTTCCCGTCAAAAGGCAAACAATAATTCAACCGAACTGGACCCAAAATGAGCATACAAAACCGGCTTGCTCACTGTTACGACATCCGGGGCTCAAACGTAAAATACAATGGATGGAGCGATCAGCTAGCCTACTTCGAGACCAGGAATTACGCATGATTCTTCCTACTGTCACTTAGAGCGCTTCGCAGTCTCCCACCAGCTCTCTCCTCGGTCTGGTTCCAAATGCCCAACGTCAACATAACCTGCAGCTGCTCATAGCAATGTTTTCGGCTCAAAATACAACACTAACAGCCCTTCCTTACCCTCGGACATGGGAGTCAACCTGCCTTGAAACTGGGTGAAATCGGAGGTGTCGGTTGGAACACCGCTGGAGGAGGAAGAGACTTGCCGGGAGGGCCGCGGTGGCCTCGGCGGAGGCTGCGCAAAAGGCGACTGCGAGCGTAGGTCGCAGACTGTCGGAGCGGAGGAAGCACTGGCCTGTCTGTCGAGGAGCATCTGCTGTTGGTAGCCTCGATCCAGGGTAGATCCTGCAGAATCCGGTTGTCCTGCAACTCCGAACACAGGAATAATTTTATAATGACTGTTGAAAGAAAGTCCCAGTATAAACAAACCTCTAAGAGAGACTCCGACAGAAACCGAGGAAGATGCTTTTTTGGAGAACCACGGGCTCCTCCTCCTCCTCCCTCCTCCACTGCCTCAGTGCCTGCCGCTGTGGCGTCTGCAGTGCTCATCAACACTACGCACAATCCTGACGCACTAACAGAAACCAACACCATCACCGTCAACACCAGATGTGAGGACATAGTCCATACCTCACAGAGACTAGCTAACCAGTGCCTCGAATACCAACCCACACTCGCCGCATTCGCCTCCACTGTTCACACTGCCCCCGCACATTCACTAACTGCATGGGCCTATTCGGTCACATGCGTATCCACGAGAGCAGAATTCACCACACTCTCGACATACCTAACACATCCTACACATCCACTATGCCTAGCCCAACCTCTACTCAATTGCCCGCGCGCCCTCCACCATCAATTCCACCACGCTCAGCACACCTTGCACACCCACCATGCCCAGCACGCTCACCGCCACCAGCTCCATCACACTCAGCAAATCTTGCACACCCACCATACTTAGTTCAACCCACAGCCAATCGCCCAGCACGTACACCATCACTGGCTTCAGCGTCATTGCCGAGCCTGGTACTGACACCGTCGGTTTATCATGTCCCTACTGTCCCCGTACATCCATCTCACGCATCGGCATGGTCCGTCACTCGCGAATCCATCGCACAGAGACTAGCGAACTGGTGCCTGGAGCATCAACATACACTCGCCGCATCCGCCTCAACTGCCCTCACTGCACCCGCACACTCACCCACCGCATAAGCCTATTAGGCCACATGCTCCCCCACGAAAACCTTCGGTAGACAACCGCCGGCTACACCACACCATCACATCCTCCTTTACCAGCACCTAACCACACATCAACACCACCCATCGCAAGCACCCTACTGCCACCTCCGACAGAAGTGGGAAGTGTACGCCTCGACCCCTTCATCATGCGGCACCCTTGCTGTATATGTGATCGGAGTCTGAGACGAAGGCGGGGCGTCGAACGCCGTGGCTCGGAAGGCAGCCGACTGACAATCCAACTCAGTCCAGGCAGTCTGCCCAGTTATCGTGTGTGTTGTGTGCAGTAGCAGACTGATGGGCTTAGAGCCAGGCTGTCAAGGCCCTTTCTCAAGCAATCTATGACACTCTCATATATGTGAGAAGATTATGTGTGCTTTATGGGTAGTGCCTCTCAGACGACGACGACTGGTTGGTTACCTAAAGTTAAGGGGTGACGGCACAGGCTAAATGCAGGGTCTGAAAGCGTGTGCTATGCCAGTATCAGCAAACCATGGCCATCCCAACCTGGTATTCGCTGGCAGTTTCCTGACCGCTGGTTCCCTGCCGGTAGATGCGCTTGCGATCCCGCTAGGAACACAGGTGGTGGGCATGACTACCCAGTCATTATCCTCGTCCCTCTGACCCCTGCTGGGGTGTTGTTCTTGTTGTTGGCGAAAAATCCTGCTTATTTACTGCATGGACCAGGGGGTGTGGAATGGAACGCCAAGGCGCGGGCTCGACCGTGCCATCCACCTCCGCCTCTGCCCTTCGGTCTTCTTGACTCTGTCTTGACAGCAGGTCTGGGTGGGAAGTGGAGAAGAGGAAGTGCGGTAAATGCTGCACGAGTAAACTATCACTATAAACTGATTCACGGGCAAGTCACCGTGTCTGTTTCACCTTTCAGCAGAGCACACGGTGGACATCGTCGGCAACGACGATCCAACTGTCATAAATATATATATGGCATATCGATCCATTGCTTTCCCGAAATTAACGGGCTTCGCGTGAGTGATAGGGATCAGGAACAGGCAAACATCTACCAGGTCGAAGTCGGTCAAGCTATGATAGCAGAGGTGTGTGGGCGCATGCTTTTGTTTCCAGTCCAGCTGGTGGTCAGAGTTATGATTGGCTGAATGAAGACAAACAAGCTAGAAACAGTTCTACCCAGAATGGGGATCCTGGATAGACGACAGGAGTTAAAAGAAAAAAGAAGGTACTAGATTGTTCCGATCAGACGCCCAAACCTAAAAACTGGCGAGCACTTCCGAACATTAAGAATGTCTCCGAACTAGTTGAAAGACACCTGAGGAGACACCAGATACATGTGGCGCACAAGCCGACGACTACACTTCGTAACCAGCTTGTACACCCTAAGGATAGGGTTGGCTATTTGGATAAGAAGGAAGTCGTCTATAAGATACCATGCAACACCTGTTATGCGGTTTACGGTGGTCAAACTGGGAAGTCGCCCTCAACACGAATACACGAACAATAGTTCGCCGTAAAACGGCGAGACTACTTGTCCCAAGTTGCCATGCATAAGTTGGAAACTGGACACACATTCGCCTGGGACAGGACCCGCATTGTAGGTGTTTGCTCATCTAAAAAGAGCCGTGAATTTTTAGAGGCCATCCATTCTGATAACGCATGCATCAATGGACGCGAAGAATTGGATACGGTGTACAACAGCCTCAAGGAAAAGTGGAAAAGGCATTTGCCAATCAGAACAATACACCAGCAGGAATGGCAAGGCAAAATCGAGTTTTTCGGCATGTTTAAATGTTGACTGTTTTGCACACTTACTTCACGCCTGAAGACGACTTGGGGAACCAAGATCGAAAATTTACAATAAAACTTGTTGATCTTTCTCAAAGAGCTTATTTCTATCGAATTATGATTCTTGGGATGCCTGTTTTCAAATCCATACGTATGAATTTTAATCGCGATGATATATATATATATGCTGTAGCTCAGAGGGGGTATGCATTCCGAGTTTATATAATAAAAAAATAGACGAAGTTCTTCGGAAAAGTCGAATACAACTCGACTTTTCCGAAGACCCACCGGGCCACGAGCCCGTTGCCCTGTCGGTTTTTGATCGGGAATATACAATGGTAGGGGGCGCTCACCGATCGTTCATACGGAACTCACTCGTTACGTTGTGCCTTAAGGGCTCTCTCTCGAGCCCAACCAGCAGTCGCACAGCGCCGCATAATATATAGGCAGAATGGTATTACCGACAAAGACAAGGGAGACTGGAATGGTCATTTCTGGAGCCCCCTACCATTGTGTATTCTCGATCGAAAACCGACAGGGCAACGGGCTCGTGGCCCCGTGGGTAGAGGCGTGGATTTCTAAAGCAAAAGGTCGCTAGTTCGAGGCTCGGGTGTTCCACACTTCGGGCTTGGGTATGGCTGGCTGACGACGGCTAATAAGCCAGAAATGGCCATTCCAGTCTCCCTTGTCTTTGTCGGTAATACCATTCTGCCTGTATATCATGCGCCGCTGTGCGGCTGTTGGTTGGGCTCGAGAGAGAGCCCTTAAAGCACAACGGAACGAGTGAGTTCCGTATGAACGATCGGTGAGCGCCCCCTACCATTATGCATATATATGCATGCAGAATGTTATTGCCGGTGATGACAAGGGATACTGGAATGGCCATTTCTGGCTTATTAGCCGTCGTCAGCCAGTCATACCCAACCCCGAGGTGTGGAGCGCCTGGGGTTCGAACACGCAACCTGTTAGTCAGAAGTCCAACGCTTCTAACCAGTTAGCTACGGGCTCGCTGCCCTTTCGGTTTCAATAGGATACATACAATGGTAGAGGGGCGCTCACCGATATATACATATACATACATGGAAGAAAAATGTAAGACGATCTCTGGGTAATGTTGTTTAATAATCTGACATTGCGTACTCGTACTCGAGGGGAGAGAGACGACAGTGTCTGGGTGGTTGACTGACACAGAACTGTTTCGGGCTTGTTCGCATATATATACAGGGCAACGTGCTCGTGGCTCATTGGTTAGAGGCGTGGACTTCTAACTAACAGGTCGCGAGTTCGAGCCTCGGGTGTTCCACACTTCGGGGTCGGGTATGACTGGCTGATGACGACCAATAAGTCAGAAATGGCCATTCCAGTCCCCCTTGTCTTTGTTGGTAATAACATACTGCTATATCATGCGCCGCTGTGCGGCTGCTGGTCGGGCTCGAGAGAGAGCCCGTAAGGCACAACAGAACGAGTGATTTCTGTAAGAACCATCGGTGAGTATACATATATATGTATGCATAGTCATGTTTTTGCAATGACCTTAAAGAAACCAAGCATTGAGTGCGGTCCTTATGTCGTCTATTTAGAGGAAAATTACAGAAAGAAAGTCTCTCAGTGTTAAGACATAACGTAGAAAAGAAAGGCAGTGATTATAACCCAAGACTATAGCCCAAAATCAAAATCTGGAAGCGGAGCTGACAACTATGGGAATCAAACAGGTTTACTGACTTCGAATGTCACTTTTTGACTAAAGATTCACAAAAGTACAAAGGGAACGAAAGGCATTAAATTAACCTCTGCAATATGTGGTTAAGACACAGAAGATGGAGCAGGCTGCCTTTAAAAGCTAAATTTAAAACGGCTCAACTCATAGAGCCAAACGGCTGACCGATCCACAGATTGAAAGGGAGCTCCCGGTTCGGTACTACAGGCATTTTAGCCTATACGTTATTTGGTATTTAGGATTGCTCAGTGGCCGGGGTGGGCAACAAATATCTGTCTCACAGACTCACCGGTTAGGAAGATCCTGTCAGCATTGTCGAATACTTCGTGCAGCCCAAGCGATGAGGGGGGATAGGCAGTTGGCAGGTAGTCGGGCTGTTCAAGACACATTTTCAAACGCTCAGGGTAGGACAGCCGGTGTGGAGGCAGAGGTGGGGGCGGGAGAGAGTCGCCGTCACCACTGCTCACATCGCTGGCTGTACGATCGGGGTTAAGAGAGGTCGTCAGCGCAGTGAGGTCAGTAGGTGAGGCTCTAAAGTACCGTCGGTGACGTGTAAAGAGCTTGGGCGGAATGGGAGGGGGTAGGATCAGACAGGACTGCGGCGGCGGAGTGGCACCGGAGGTACTGGGGTCCTTTGTTGAAGCCCTAGTGCCTCCGATAGCGGTAACTGAGCCCTCCGCGGCGGCGTTGTGTGGCGGAGATGTAGGGGAGGTGAGATTGCGACTCATTGGACGGGAATATTGGCCGCACTCTCGGAAAGGTGAATGGAAACTGTGCCGATGGGAGGGCAGAGTAGTGGAGGCCTCCACAGAACTGTCTTCACAGTTACCTGGATGAGAGAATGGAATGCAAATGTTCATCAGAGGAGAAGCATAATCGGTACGAAATTTGTCAGTGAGAAATGAAAGCTCAGGCTAGTACAACTGACGTTTCACTGATTGCGCGACCGTTTTCTTTGTAGTGGTATTAGTGTTCACTTTGTGAGTGGTTTGCACTCCTGATGGTAGCAGATATTCGATTCTCAACAAGAATAACCGGGACGTATGTGGACGACAAGGGAGTGAATAGATGGGTGTGTGGTATTCTAAAGACATAAAATCATTACTCCGGGCCAGCCTTGCAATATAATAGTCTGCAATACACGAGGACGCTTCCATAACATGGCGCGTCAGGAGTTCATTAAATAAATCCAACATTTGCACCTGATGTAGCGCGTAAAAGCCCAGCGATTACTAATTCTTCGGCCTGGTCTACCGAAGCCATCAAACAGCTCCACAAGTTCCGCCGATCCGTCTTCCACGATTACCTTTTCCCGTCTACATCTAACGCATCAAAGTAGGGAATGGGATGGCTCGGGAACAGCATCAGCTGAATGAATGAAAAAGGCATCTCTGTCACTGGATACAAAGAGGCAGACCATCTCTAGTTGAAGGATTCAACATGTGTACGTATTGTCTCCTCCTTACCCTGCATCGCAGGGCGCCGATGGCCAGGCTAGATGGTATTGAAGCGAACAATACAGAGCCTTAGAGTCATTTGGTCACAAGGTTGTAACAGCACCCAACACTACTGCGATGTCACTGTCAAGAGATTTGATATTGGGAAAGAAAGAGAAGCGGTCGCTGAAACAAGAGTATTAGAGTCGCCTGACGTTTTGGATTTACACTGGGGCCGATCATCAGAGACTGCATCGTATAAGAGTCATGTTCATACACGGGCTGCCGTTTTTATAGGATGCAATTGCATGTTAGCGTATACCCACACGCAAGAGTTCAAACGTCGGTTTCAACGATGCCCACCGTGTGCTCACACAGCAAGGCGGAGCAGGGACGGCGACTTGTGCGTAGGTTAGTTAGTAGTGATAGCAGACTTGCGCAGCATCTACCGCACTCCCTCTCTTCCCCTACTCCCCACCTGGACCCGGTGTCAAGACAGAGTCAAGAAAACCGGAGGTAGGGGAAGGCGCAGGTAGCCGGAACGGCCGGAGCTGCACCTAGGCGTGTCACCACACTCCCTGGTCCACACAGCAAATTACCAGCATTTTTCGCCAACAAAAAGAACAACACCCCAGCAGGGGTTAGAGGGACGAGGATGATGACTGCGGCAGACACGCCCACCATCTGTGTACCTAGCGGGAGAGCAAGCGCATATACCGGCAGGACAGCAGGTGTCAGGAAACTGCCTGCGCATACCACGCTCGGAGGGCGACGGTTTGCTGATACTGGCATGGTACACGGTTACAGACCTTTTGCAGTTTATATCCACCGCGGTAAGCAGCTCCCGAAGAGTGTAGAGCTGGGTGTGATAATGGCTTGGCCGCCTGCGCCAAGTTCAGCCATCTGCGATGAATACGAGAGCCGCCAACTGCAAATAGGTATGCAGTGACATAACAACTGAATCATATAAAAACTGCGGAACTTGCGCAAAAATGACCCTTATTTGATGCAATTCCTGGTGATAAGCCCCAGTATGAATTCGGATTATCAAGCGAATAAAACTCCTGTTCCAGCGATCGTGTGTGCACTGCTTCCCGGAACTCGCATTTCCGCTTCTATCGACAACATTTGGTGTCGTCGACAGACCATCAGAGGACCCACCTCGCCGGTTAAGACTGCCGCCGCGGCCGCGACGAGAAAAGTGACTAAAGGTGCCAGCAGTCGTTGAGGGCACAGTTGTCGCTGCCGACTGAAGTGCGTCTACAGAGGCGGCGGAAGAGGTGACAGCCACCAACTGCTTGAATTCCTTTGAATCGGTAACCATGTTGACGTAGATGGGCGCAGCGTTGAGCAGTGCAGCCACGCGGATCTCCGTGGCAGAGAGGGGGCGACTCTGGGCAGGGAGAAAAAGAAAGCAGAAGACATGAGTAGCGCATACGGCATTTGACATGGAAGTGCGCACATACGTCCCGTGGAAATCATGTCTTCACCGGGGCGACGGGAACCCCGTGTTGATGATACTGACCTGTTGGCTCAAGTACGGAACACTTAAAGTGACTTCAGGTGAACAGTTAAAAGCCCTCAGCGAATACCAGTTGCAAAGAAAGCAATAGCGAAAGAAGCTGCCGACCTGGAGTCCAGGACGTAGTTAAGACCTTAGTCAATGGGTGTACATTAAATGGAGTTCTTCTAACTTACTTCTGTGCACCGCTCAGCGGTCTGGTTATAAGTCAATGGGAAAGCGGACGTTGTGGGCTTCTAAGGAGAACGATTCTCAATGGCAATCCGAGCTACATACAGACGAAGGTAACAAACTTCGACAAGGGCGTCCAACGAACTAAAAGGCACTCGTTATTATAAGACGGACTGTTGTCCGAGGTTTATTAAAGAGGTGGCGAAAAGCTGTACAGTAGATGTTCTAACTCATGAAATGTTGACCGAAATTCTGAAATGCGATTTCGACTCGAAAAGATTACTTGAGTAGGGTTGTAATATTAAGCACCGTGCAGTACAATCCCATGATAATTCAGTTACTTCGGGATGCCGGCTTTTGAACGAACTTCTTTCCAGGCGCCTGCAGAAACTACACTTTGTAAGTAACGAATACTTAAGTAGTATGCATTTTCCAGTTGATTTTCATTGCTTTCATTAATTCAAATATAACTCATAGAAAAAATGCATAAAAACATTAATTATCTTACTCATGTGGTGAAAAATTGCGTCTTCTTCAATTTTTTTTGCATAAAGTAAGAGCATAATTCTGTTTTGAAAAACTTCCGATGCCCGAATCATTTTGAACCTGACCTGCCGTTACACTTGCATTTAGAGTTTCCAAACTACAAGTTATATATTTCCGTGTACGGAAAACCATACATTTCTCTGCAGCATTAAGAGGAGACTATAAGGGGTTCATAGAATTTAGCAGTGGATTGTAAACTTTTTAAGCAACATTATTAACTGCAGACACGAGGTTTTATGAACGGACATTTCATGGTCTTGAAAAATCTCCTAATTAGAAACTTTTTAAAATCCGAACACGTCCATTGCCCATATGCTACGGAAAAACATTTAAAAAATTCGTGATATAAAAGGAGACAGCTGACAGACGGACTGACAAACGTGGGTATTAAAAGGGAGAGTTTTACGGAGTAATATAGCAAGTTCTCATAGTAAGTCAGAATACGTCAATCGGATACGAATGGTATGAAAAGTACTGTGAACATTGCTAAGTTCACAATTTGATATATTACGAAATTGTATTGCTGTAGGTCGGAATCATTACCTTACAAAGGCCGGTTCAGTAAAATCATAAGATACCTAGGTAATTTGAGTGACAGAAACGAATTTAAGCTTCCAGATCAAGTGCCCGAAGTGCATTGTTGACCTATGCCTTAATTTCAATAGGATCAAATCAACTATTTCCTAAACTTGCCCCATTGCATGTTTCAGTTCACTTGGTGCGTTTTCATGACCCATACACAACACTGGTGGACTGTTAATATCATGTAATCAGTTGGGGGAATTCAGCTTAAGTGTTCACATTAACTCCCGGGACGAATCTGACGACACAATATTTTCCAGCCAAATTAACGAGACCATTAATGACGGACTGGAGTACTCGTATTCCAGAAACCACAGAATCTCCAAAGTTTCGATATTATGGCCAAGGTATACAATGAAGAAAGCCGCTAGTCAGCACAAGGATGCGTCAGGTGACCAAACCTCGGCTTCAAATCACATCTAACATCTATGGTTTCATTTTAGAAACTCCGGAGAAGCAAGCATTCGGAACAGAACTCAGACACATACGTAGATAGGGAGAGCAATCGCAAACTAGTATGATTCCATCCACTGAGAATCGATGCTACTTTCAAAACAAAGTGATGAATTGCTCGTCGCACACAGCGAGGACCCTCCTGGCTACGTGGGTGCAGTGGTGACATGCACGAGAAGCGAGTTATAGCAGGAGGGACTGGCAGCGTACCTGTCTCCTTCCTTTCCCGTGACTAGGAAGTTCAAATGACAGGGCCCAGTCACGGTGACTGCAGGTGAGTGGCTTCAGTGGCTTTCGAGATTGGGAGTACGTCTGTGGTTTTTTGAAATCGTGTTTCTAATGCCTACGACGAGTAAAATAAGCACCGGGTTCGGGTAGGTTTGATTTAACTCGCACTCCCAATTCCATACCAATGGGAGGGTTGATTCGGGCTGATTAGGACGTAGTGCGTAACGTTGCACAGGAGTCCTATCCAAAGAGTAGTAGATGGCGGTTGCTCAGTGCGTTACAGTTCACAGACCGAGCGTTCACCCTAGTGGCGCGTATGCATTCCCGTGAGAACGCGACAATTGTGCACAAAATAGTCCGACGACATAAATGGTGGCCCTTCCCAATATTTAACTAAAACTCATGGTGTCCAGGTAATAAGCAAAGGACTTAAGGTCTGGGAAATATCAGGAGTTTGAATAAAGGAAACGCGCTCGCACATGCGGTCGATGGAAATGGGGGAAGTAAAACCTCGTGGAAGCTACCCGATTTCGAAGAAAAAATAGCGCAAAATATGTCTAATTGAGTTAGAACAAATTGGATGGACAGATGAGCAACAGCAACAGATAGCCACCGCCATTGTCGTGGAACCACCTTAGCGACTACCAAACTCCATTAGAGGCCTCATAGCAGACAAGAATAATGAATAAGATCAGGATCTAAAGGATGACAGTGCTAACTTATCGACGAGTCAAGGACTTGGCATAGGATGACGTAGTGAGGGGTCATTTGTGCGCTGGGAAAAAATGAGTTATCAGAATCTGGATTAGTGCATACCGGGAGAGCGGACGGCATTTCGGCATCGATTTGGAGTACTTACCACAACAAAGCTGGAGTCCGTAATGTCGAAGGCACCCTGACGCGAGTCATTGGTGGTGCCACTTCCCGAGCTGGTTGTGCATTGTTCCCTGGGCTGAATGGCAAGGGACTGTTGGAACATCAGGTCTTCAAATGCCGCCTCATCTGGGACGCCAGCCAGGCCAAGCGGGTCCAGGTTTTCGAGCAGCTCCTACAAAGAACAGCACGAAGTAAACATGCCTCGAAAGTGTCCACTTACAGTCTGTTTCCCGCTGCAAAAAGCCACATAAAGGCAGTGCTGAACCTCCGCAACAAACTTCTTAGGGCGTTAAGTACTCCAATATTCATTAAAAAAGGATTGAATTTTCCAAGCAGTGACATAAGGATGGAGTAACCGAACCCAACGAAGAGACGGTTGCTCTTTTTATATAACTGAGTGACCATAGAACGTCGCGCTCTGGATACTTAACACCAAGTGGTTCCCTTAAAAGTTTGTGAAATAATTCGCTTAGCATTCATTGATGGAGCTAATATGCCGGAAAGAGCATAGAGGACGTGGGGAGTCCAACTGTCAATTACGTCAAGCAGCGGCATAAACCTCGGCGAAACACGTACCTTGGCCTCTGGTTGACCAATTGGGAGTATGTGGAATTATTGCCATCTAAGATTGTGCAAAAAACTTCATATCACAAATCTCTTCTTCTGGTCCTCAGGCCGCCGAAACGTCTACTATGAGTGCGAAAAACAGTCAACTTTTTAGAAGTGCCGACTACCCAGGGTACGCATAACCATTTTGAGTGTGTGGTTTAGTGTCTTTAATGTCAAGTAGTGGCTGTATATGCGCGAAGAGCCAGATCTTTCAGACTGACTACAATGGACACCACTAGGAACTTTGTGAACGGTTCGTTCTTCAGCGCGCAGTCAACCCCATCCTCGTGATGTGCAAGCAGGGTACGTAATGCAGTCGTCGGTTTTAACTCGTGTTGTCTCATGCAGCGACATACAAAATTTCTAGTCTCCATTTCAAAAAAACAAATAGGCTGAACGGTAACTTGCTTTCCTTTGAGGCGTGTCTTGTAAGAACAGTGTACTTTCGTTCGATAAGTCAGGCTACTGACTGCACTCCGTGTATGAGAGATACGATGGTTAGTTTTATGATGTTGAGCGAGTTCAGAATACGTTCCCTTGAAGTAAATCACTACGTGCAATGCTCTTTCAGTCCCTTGCACTACGTGAACGTCTAGAAATTTAAGTTTCTCAGCAATTTCACTCCCGAAAGTGAACTTTATCATAAAAAGGTCGAATGTTGTGGAGCGCATCCGATTTGATCCTCTTCTGCGATTACGAATGTACAGTTACGGAAGAATCGTAGTTTTTAATTTTTGGATTCTGATTTTGACAAGTGGGCCAGAAATAGGCGCTCGTCGGTTGTTAAGGGTATTCTTAGGTGAATGAAGAAATTACTTTTGAGCACGAAGTACAAGTAAGGTAAGTGCAGGATGGAGTCCGAGGAGTAGCCGGTTAGAAAGCTCGTAGTCAGGTGCATCGATTGGCGATGCCACAGGCCGCAGTGAGGCACCAGTTTTGTGGACGGGGATCATGTGGAAATTTAAACCGGATGGCTCCGTACAGTGAATGCCATTCGGTCCAAACGCCGTTGATTTAAGCGCTAGATACTTATTTATTTTGCGTGCGTCACAAAAGTTTATGCATTGGCTGGTTGTCAACAGACACAATCGAGGTACGAAAGGAGAAGACGGATGGATTCATCACGTGTGAACCAAAAAGATGTATTAAAATCTACTCGATAATTCGCTCAAGCACAGATTCGGAATTAGATTAAGTGTCCTCCGCGAGGATAAGTTCACCCTACACATTCATCCAGATATGTTCCGTTCAACGTAAACAAGTGTACTTTCCTACGCGTCGGCAGAACCAGTTCTCCTAACCACACGGTCTACCGTCTGACTGGCAAACCACTGCAAGAAGTCGACGCCCAGAAGGACTTGGGTGTATGGATCACAACCTCGCTTAAGACTTCGTTGCAATGCTCAAAGGTAGCCAAGTCGGCGATGTCCATTCTTTACCTCGTCAAACGGGCGTTCTCCTCCTTTGATAAAGACTGCTTCGCCAAGGTCTTTCAAACTTTTGTGCGACCGCATCTGGAGTTTGTTATCCAAGCATGGCGACCCTGGACCGCTAAAGACTTGGGCATACTCGAAAAAGTTCAACGGCGAGCAACGAAACTTGTATCTGGGCAGTGGTCACTACCCTACGAAATGCGACCTCTTTCCTTTGAGTTACAGACAGCTACGTGGGGACCTAATACAAGCTTTCCGCATCGTGCACAATCAGGGCTGCTGCCTCGCGTTTGGAGACTTCTTCGAGTTGGCGACTACGACTAACCTGAGAGGCCATCCACTCAAACTGCGTGTGGCTGGTGTCCGGCTAGACACCCGAAAGTTCTTCTTCTCCAACAGAGTGGTTGCAGCTTAAAATGCCTTGCCTGAGGATGTTGTTATGTCAGGCTCGGTAGATACTTTTAAATGGAGACTAGATCAGCATTGTAGCGCGCACCACAATAACGCCGGACTACGGCCACCTTGACAGCCAACGCGGGCAATTTAGTGTTATAACGATGCTACTACCAACATTTAAGTAATATATGTTTATGTAATTTATTAAGCTTGGTCCACGTCGCACACCGCTGTTCGCATTCACCACGATGCCTGTAGACTAAACAATTTTACTTCTTTTCCCGTGTCTTAAGTGTGCCTCAACTGTCCGCTGTATTTTGACCAACAAATCAAGTTAATCTGCCTCTAAACTCTGTTTACGCATGACATTCTGTGTTCATCTGTACAGTTTTTGCTATTCCCCTCGCATTTCTTTCATGTTACTTCCTTTCCATTTCCTCCATATATATCCTCTGCATGTAACCAATACGGATTTCAAAGGTACACACCTACTTTCCCTGAAATATACTGATACTGATACATGTACGCAGTAGATGTGCAACAGCATGAAGCGCATGCTGGAAGTTTAAAATGTTTGTCTCAACCAGCATACTCTCAAGGTAAAGTTCTAAGACTCGAATGAACGCTTCCCCTGTCAGGTGCAAGGATTCTGTTTGTCCAAAATGGTTCCTTGAGTAGTATGATTTTTTCCTAAGATTGCCGATGGCCTTATTAGCGTTAACATATTGCTGATAGAAGAGAACAGGCGAGTTCCAGGCTGCAGTTCAGAAGACGAAGATGCGATCAATGGAACAAAAAATTTATTGGCCTGACGTTTCGGATTCTCACTCGAAGCCATCATCAGAAACAGTGGCATTATTTGTACATTACTAGTCAAAGACTAATAATGTACACCCTCACTGAGCTATGGCCCACCGTCGCCTGTAATGTAGGAAGAGTAGTAATGCATGTTTTTTCTACGAATGGGACAAGGCTAACTAGAGGAAATGGGTGCCGGATATAACTTCTTCTGGGATAGAGGTCCAAGGCCAAAAGGCAAGGAGGCACCAGCCGCCCTTGCCATCAAGAACGTCTTCAGACGGCTGTTTTGTCTCCCATAGGGAATCCACAAACGTCTCAAAACAACGAGATCCCCACTCCGTGGGAAAAAAAAATTCACCATAACTAGCAGAGCCAACACGCCCACAATACAAGACTCTGATGACGACGCGAAGGACAACTTTCACGATGCCCTACACGTCTTTCTCGCAAACTTACCGCGCCAAAAACTACGATACCCGCCCGGGCAGATGCGCCACGTAGCCGCAGGGCCGGTAGAGACAACAGCAATAGTCAGTATGTTATTACCGACAAAGAAAGGGGAGACTGGAATGGCCATTTCTGGCTTATTAGCCGTCGTCAGTGAGTCATACCCAACCCCGAAGTGTGCAACACCCGAGGCTCGAATTCGCGACCTGTTAGTTAGAAGTCCACGCCCCTAACCACTGGGCCACAGCAATAGTCTTCCCCCTGTAGGCGTAGACAGAACTCAGTCTTCCCTTTACTTGTGGTCTCTTTACTCCTACAAAACTAGGAAAGATAACTCGAATGCACCATAGTCCGAGGCACCGGCAGCTGTTCCTTTCTAGGGGGTGTAACCAGGACGAGGTGTGGCGGAGACTGCTGGACGAATCATCGCCCTGTCGCCTGGAGATGAGGTTTCGCCTGCAACCCGATAGACTGCATCGGGTCGTCAAACGCCAGACAAGTTCAAAACTGCATTAATGGAAGCGACTAAAAAAAGATTTGATCCATAAAATAGCAAAGCTCTAAAACTGAAACAAATGCAGACCCTGAAACAAAATGGAGGGGGCTGCCGGATGGCATACAGGTCACCGTCCTGAAAGTCCTCGACCGACCACAACAACAATACCAGGACTGATTCGATTACAGCGAGGATAGAATCCGCCATTTGCTCTCCGAGCAAAAAAACAGGCGAAGCACGACCTCCGTCCGTCACAGAACAGACGACAACAAAGCTGTTATCTCTGATGCCGAAGCCTAGTGCAGCAGCGGCTGAGGGTGGTGGGAAATTCTTAAATGGTTTGTAGGGCTGGCGAAATCTAAGGGTATATAGACCGCAATGAGGTGAATGAATTCTTTGCGTTCATTAAAGAGGTCTGGTGCCTTGAGCACATCGGAGTCGCGTCATTCCAACAGAAAAACCCTCCCGACGGGGAAAATCCCAGATTCTGGACGGCTTGGTCGAGGGCTTCATAGGCGTCCTCAGTCATAATCAGATTCCTTCAAAATAAAAACGATGCAGGCCTCCACAGTCCGTTCTCACCGCAACACTATAGATGTCTAACGGCAAACCACCGGGCACCGGCTTTATTCCAGCTTAAATCTACAAAAATACGGCGACCCTCAGATCATAGATGAACACATAGATGGACAACCCCTTCACATAAACTCGCGCCCAATAAATTTTCCAACATTAAGCATGTTATGCATATTTTCTACCGAGTCGCATCACAATGAAACCGATCACTGTTGCGGCCCTTTGTGTCGAAGGGCTCTCTCTCTCTCTTGTGAAAAGATCTACGCGCTTTTGTGTTAAAAACGATCACAGCCAACCCTCACTAGTTCATAACCAAATTTTCACCCCGAAAATAGATGATGCCGGCAGACCCTTATGCGCTTCGGAAGATAGCAAGTAACCGACGACGTGTGCTAACGTAGTCCCGAGATCGAGGACTGCAATATGTATGACGTTAAGCTGTTCAAGTAACGCCGTCGACCTTTGAATTGGATATGACTGGACAGGGGTCGGTCATATTCGAGTCTTAAATGCATCACCCCCTCCCCCCTCCCCCTTAATGAACAAAAAAACAGACAAATTACCTGAATGACCGGATCAGGCTGAAGATTGAAAGGGGTGTTCTGGAAGGACAGATAGTGTTCGACGAGATCGGCAATCTGCTGACACTTGAAAAAGTTTATCAGCAGGTCGGAGGACTCGGGAGAGCTGTGTCGTTCCTCCGACATCCCGCCCTCAACACCATCAGGTCCCTGCTGCGCAGACGGAGACGAGGGCACATTGGCCCCTTCGACGTGCTCAGGCAACCTCAGGGGACTAACGTAATTGGGCACCTTGTGTTCCAGATGGATGAGCTGGGTACGTCCACCAACTGCGATAAAGGGCACTGCGGGTGGATCGATGCAGTGGATGCGTCGCTGATAGTCCGTCATGTAGGAGTCGACGTCCTCCGTGGAGTCGGTGTCAGAAGCAAGTAGGCGCTGCAGTAGCACGCGGTGGTGCGCCTTCGACTTGGCCATGAGTACCTACGAGTGCAGAGAAAGTGTCGATAATGCGCGCGGGCGTGTTCGCCTTTGCGGCTTATTAAAGGTTCGGGGAAGGGGCGAGGAAATGACGTATGGGAGGGCACAGAAAAAAAATTTGCTACATGTCAGTCTAAAAAAGTTAATGAAATGATACTGACAAAGACAAGGCAGACCGGAATGGTCACTTCTGACTTATTAGTCGTCATCAGTCAGTCATACCCAACCCCAAGTGTGGATCACTTGAGATTTGAACCCGGGATCTTTAGTCATGGAGTTTGACACGGGTCCGTACCAGTCCCCCTTGTCTCTGTCGGTACCATCTCATGTACCTATACTACTAGTTGCAGTACGACTGCCTTCGACTTGGCCATGAGTACCTACGAGTACAGAGCAAATGTGTGGGCGTTTTCACTGTGATCGCCTTTGCGGCTAATTAAAGGTTCGGGGGAGGGGCGAGGGAATGACGTATGGGAGGTACAGAGGAAGTTTTTACTTTCAAGCCTGAGCAACGACAGGGTGTGGGACTCACAACCAAATTTAGCTGACCTGTGTAACGTGTCATGCGTTGAATGGTGATAGGGGGATTTTGCGGGTGGGGCAACACATAGGACGAAGAGCAAAAAGACACATAAAATAGATAAATTTCTACCGAAAATCTAATCGTACACTGTCGTTTGGCAAAGAAAGTGAGTGCGATAATTAAAAAATACACAAAAAAGCCATTTTCAAAAAATAAGGGGCTTCGAATAAAGCGCCCTTGATAGGTTTACATGTAGTCAGCAAAAGAAGGAAATTTCAAACAAAAACGTTTGTACAAACAGACCAGTCCTGACACTGAGCGGCCACTAGGCCGAAGCCTTTGAGTAGTACCGACCTGTTAATGCTAATCAGAAAGACATTCAAAGAGTCCACGGAAGATATTTGACTCCATGTAACAAATATCGGGATAGATGATGCAAAGACAAACTTACGTGTACATGGGGGGTCATGATCAAATATGTAAACCTGCGATTTTACTACTAAAACATGCCTATTTATTTGACTTAACTGAGCAAGTCACGCCAGGGTTTGTTAGGAATGGAATTTAGGGTTAGCGTTCGGGTTTTTCGGTTGGGGTTAGCTCTCAGGTTTAGGGTTAGGCCAAAGGTTAAGGAAGGGATCAGGACTAAAGTTAAGCTAGCCTGCCGCATACCGTCTTGCCCAGTCCGGCCTTCTTCAGCCAATAACTTCCGATTGCCCGTTTTTCGCCCGTTTAACGTCCTTAGTAAGCATCTTTCAAATTTCGTGGTCTATTCCCACAGAAATACGGGCTTTCTCAATGCCTTCTGCACATTCCGTTAATTACCACGTCCATCTGTCCAACTTAAAAAACTACTATTAGCATCCTTCCCGCATTGTAGGAGTTCTTGCACTCTATTTTCACAGCGGTCTTATATATTCAATCCTTGCCAAAAAGGGAGATGTCAAAATGGTCTAACTGAAGGGGACAACTTACATCAAAGGTATTGCGCAGACGATAGACAGGAGCACTCAGCACGGCCGCCCGCGCCTCCTGGATGCCCTGGAAGTTGTTAAGGGCATCAAACAGAAGAAGAAGATCGGCAACGCGCTGAAGGACAATAACTCGGTCCTCCATGGACTCGTGTGACATTATATTGAGTACAAGCCAGCGTTGAAACTGCAACAAAAGGGAGCACAATTAAGAAAACAATACTGCTGTCTTGACTGAAGACCAGAGTGCCCAGTGTTCGTCAGTCAACAATCCAGGCATAAAAAGTAGCCTGCCGGGAGTACCAAAGTCGTGCCGGTGTATGTTTATACTGTGGCCTCAGGACAGAACGAGAGAATCGAGGTGTTTTAAATGCACGCATAATTGTTACCTAACAGAGGTTGAACGGCATTTAGCCTAGGAAGCCCGGCTTCCCTAAAAATACGCGGGAATCGGCAAACAGTTTAGAAATACACGCCCTCAAGAACCGGGTTCGCAGAAAACGGAGCGTTTCTACAAAGTGAGTATAAGAAGTTGAATTTCTGTACAACCTTTTTATGAGAAATTATTGAATTCCAACAACTGTCGACAATGAATGAAAAAGTGCGGCCATACTTCTGTAACAAACTTTCCGCGAGTGGATGGCTAGAAAGACCTCTGACAGAAAGTGCACAGCGGGTCGTGCATGATGTAACTTTGGATGGTGTCTACTAATTATCAGTGTTACAACCTCGATTTGGTAATATTTTCTACTTAGGAGGATAGTAAAAAGTGCTTTGAAAGCATTTTTATCGGCTTTAGTGGAAAAGTGCGCTAACGCAGATTGAGTTAAATTGAGGGTGTATCGGCTGTCAACGGGTCAAGGTAGTATCTCGAAGCACCCAAAACAAGTGGCCCAACTGTCCACTACTGGCACAACTACGAACTTCAGCTCGAATGAACGTGCGCAATGCAGTACTTGCACTTGACATGGCTGCGATCATGCTTGATCTAGCCGGCCTCGATGATGTCACGAACTGCACCGCTCCACGCGCGAGGATCCGCAGCAGCAGATCTGGGCAACTCAGCCCATTCCCTTCGCTAACGACGTAGACCGAATACCGAAGGTCCAAGAACCACCTCCATGTCTTGACGGACTCTGCCTAGCCAGGTTTTGAGTTGACCTCCTCTTCGACGCCTCCAATGGGGCAACGGTGCCGGATCGAGGGCGGTAACGCTGAGCTCCTGAAGTGGACGACGAATAACATGCCCGGACCACCTCAGTCGTCTTTCTTGAATGGCCTGAGTTATCCTTGCGATGTCGCAGCGAGCGCGAACTGTCTCATTTGAGACGAAGTCGGTGAACTTCACTCGAAGGATGATCCTCAAGCAGTGGTGGTCAAATACCTCCAGTTTTCGCTCGTCCTCCATGCGCAAAGCCCAGCATTCACAACCGTAGAGAAGGACAGACCGGACAGATGCACGGTTCACGCGAATCTTAGTGGAGATGGAGAGGTCACGTCGGTTCCATAGGCATTTCCGAAGGCTTGAGAAAACCCAGCGGGCAGCATCGAGTCGGGGGACGATGTCGTCCTTACTCTGTCCATTAGGCAGCAGCCTCGCCCCGAGGTATTTAAAGCTGTCTACCTCTTCAAGTTGACAGCCATCAATCCCGAGGGGTGCCTTCTCCTGGCCAGGGATGCAGCTTGAAAACACTTTGGCCTTCCCAGCGTTTATGGATAAACCGACCAACCGACGCGATGCAGGGAGTTTCCGCGCCCACTTGACCGCCAGATTCGCCGACAGAAGCCACAATAATACACACGAAGGTGGAAAAAGTGGGAAGAAGGGCACGGAGTAGTTTACCTTATTTGAGAACTCCAGGGAGTTTTTGAGGTTAGGTCCGTTGCTCTTATCCTTTCCATTCACTTCCCAGAACTCGATCTTGGAGTAGAGTTCCCATTCGTGTAAAGTGACCTGTCGAGCCAGCTCTAAGGGATGGACCTGTAGGGGGGCAAAGGAGAGGTCATGGGACTGCATTGCACCACTTAACTCAAACACGCAGTAGGTCGGGAAATTAGAGAAACATGGTGACCAAAACCTAGATGCCTGGACGTGAAGCAGTCTGTCTTATATCTGGATGGTCGGACGGTCGGCCCATGGCTGCCATAGGTTGGGCACAAAACGTCGCTTGATGTTAGGATATTCTTGAGAAGTTTGTCTTCGTATATAAAAATCAAGCCCACTTGTCAATAAGCACACTCAATACGCAGGCTTTTTTAACGCGTAATACGAGGTAGTCGATGTGTCAAGTAAACAACAATTTCCGGGCTAAAAATTCATATTTTATAGGCAGTGTGTTACCAACGACAAAGACAAGCGAGACTGGAATGGCCGTTTCTGGCTTATTAGCCGTCGTCAGCCAGTCATTCCCACCCCCGAGATGTGGAACACCCGAGGCTCGAACTCGCGACCTGTTGGTTAGAAGTCCATGCCTCTAACCACTGCGACGGCTAATAAGCCTGAAATGGCCATTCCAGTCTCCCTTGTCTTTGTCGGTAATGCCATTCTGCCTATATCATGCGCCGCTGTGCGGTTGCTGGTTGGGCTCGAGCGAGAGCTCGTAAGGCACAACTGAACGAGTGAGTTTTAAGTGTTTCACTAAGACAGCATTAATTTGGTTTTTAAAAACAATCTTCCTGAAATCGACTTCTGAGCATAAGAAGTGCAGGTGGGGCGAAATGGGGATAATCGGTTCACTTCCCAGAAGGCAGGAGGGCTCTGGGTTTCGAACCTTCTTCGATAATAATGTTTCGCGTTTTGCCAGTTCCTCTCGAAAACTCAAAATATGAGAGCTTTACAATAAGGTTTGACATTTGATTCTGAGGGTTTGATTATTATCGGGTTCTTCGCGCGCGGCCATACAGCACTGCTTATGACCTAGGTCTTTCTGAGAACATCGGACAGCCGACTGTTGCACGGGAGAGGGATAGAGTGGTGTCGAAGGCACTCGGCACATATTCCCCACTAGAAACACTCAGAAGCGCTTATCTCTACCAGGGTGCGTTAAAAGTCGCGCCCAACTGACAATTTAACTCAGACCTTGCGGCTAGCCCAGTGTGTTCGAGTGGAGTGACCAACTGGTGGAATCAAGCTGAAATGACTCCTTCCAAATGTGGCTTCTATGGCACTTTCATACATGCGAGACTCAAGCCACCCATCGACCACCCTTTTTGTGTGATAACCTAGTATTCTGTGCTCTGCGGCCAGGTAACGTGTGGCACGCCAAGACAGTCTGCCTAGCTCTGTCAGCCACTGGGCCCGACCCTACCTCCAGTCCTCTTGACTCGTCCTTGATCCGCTCCCGGGGTGGGTGAGAGAGAAGGTGTGGCAGATACTTCGTAAGTCTACTGTCGCTATTAACCAGTAAACGCGCAAGTCACCACTCCTGAGCACGTCATGCTGCAGGGCACACGGTGGACACCGTCGGAAAAGACGGTCGGACTGTCGGCAACGAGCAAATCCGGTCGATATTAAGAACCCCGTCTCATCTGAACCTATAATCTACGCCGGAAGGTCGCGATCAAATAGTTAGGTTGCGTAGGACTTAGTCGGGTAGGGTCCTAGCTCAAATCTTCGGTCTCATTCCAACTAGCCCAAGATACGGTCACGCTTGTCAAAAAGCTAAGAACAAGAAACAGAAAAGCAACAAGGACAGTTGAAGCACCGTTTGAGGGAAATAAAAATCAATCTAAGAACTGCAGGTTATAGACATTAGGCGTGCCCGGTCACTGCACAATGTGTCAATGCGTCCCTTTAAACAAATGATAAGGGAAGGGGGGAGATACTCACATTGGTAAGACGAATCTGATCGGAACGCTGTATCAGGCCCAGATCCAGACGCTCGGGTGGTTTGAGAACGATGGTGTGAACCACTCGAGGGCGTTCACCACGCAGGCACTTGGTGATAGTGGCCACACTGTCCGCCAGGGCTGGAGTTTCGATGGTCTGTAGAAAGCTCAGCAGTTTGTTCTTCAGTGCATTGTCAAGGGAGAAGTCGTGCTTGAAGTATGCGCTGTCCCTGACCCACTTCGTGATGAGACTCAGCACACTGCAGGCGATGCAAAGACAGAGTGAGCATAAAAACAAATGGGGCCTGAAGCAAAGCTGAGAAGAAAAAGCATAGTGGGACAAGTTTGAGTCATAGGTGACCAGTACCACGTCCTAGATGAGAACTCTTCGATGAAAGAATGGCATCTTCGGAAACAGTCAAGTTGTACCAGAAGGTGGCACCGGCATATGGTCAGACGAAATGACGACAAATGAGGGTGTGAAACCGTCCCACTAGACCCGCTGACGCAACAGAACATTAACAGGGGACTATTAGCGCGTGAGGAAGGTGCGGTGGACACGGAGCCACGGCAGGTTACGGAGCAGGGGAAGGGGAGGGGAGAACATTTATGGCTTCCAGTGCCAAAGAGGAAGCCAGGCTTATAGATTAACAAGGCTCCGAACGGCGGGATTAGAGGACGCTGATGCAGCATGGAGAGAGGGCTAGGTAATCCGTGATCGCAAGTCCGCAGAATGGAAATCTACGTTAACATGGCCATAGAAATTGGCCGCATTGAGGTACCACGCGTCAAGAAATTCTCTCCTCTGTTTTGCATTTGCCACGCCAACGAACTCGGTGTCATTAGTACCCCTCTGCCGACGTTTATATTTATATGCATGAATACTGCTAAAAGGAGATCGCCGACAATAACAGGAAGGACTGGGATGGCCATTTCCGCCTTCTTTGCAGTCATCAGCCAGCGATATCCGACCGCAGGTTTTGCAACGCCTAAGGCTCGAACTCGCGACCTGTTGGTCGCGGTAGGGTATATTAAAAGTGGTAGACTGACGCTCGCGATCGGGTTACGGGTCCTACTTGTCGCGATGTGCTCAGTTAGCCGTGAGCGCGAGCCCTCATAATAGACCTCTACATTAGCACGCCGCATAGCAGTACAAAGCGTCGCGAAATTCTCTCTTTCGTCTGCCGCCATGCCGACGATCTCTAGTGCCATCCCAATTGAATCAGCGGCCACACTCGAGACCATGCGCAAAGAAGAGGGTCAGAGAGCCATGGCGACGTACAATCAGTTTGTGTTCGCTAATACGAGTGCACAGGCGTCGACCCGTATGAGCTACATAAATGAAGAAGCAATAGGCGTATGGCAGCCGGCAGATTAAATTAGTTAATTTCTCGTTGGGGATGAAATCCTTTATGTGAAATAATTCTGCGCGCAGTAATGATGTTGGCTTGTGGGTAATGCAGTCCAATTTAGTTGCCAACCGATCACTTTAAAAGCTCCCCGCATATAGGGCGGGCAGGATAATTTCTGCGCAACGATTTCTCCATTTGGAATGTAACCTCGGGGTTGAGCCTGACGGCGGAGGCAGTTCTTCACAAAACTGATCGGATATTCGTTAGATCGGATCAACCGATACAGGTAGGCTGGTTCTGTCCTCAGGTGATCGTCGCCGCTGAAATAACGGGAGGCCAGGTGGAAGAGAGTCCAGATGCAGTTTCTTTTCTGAGCTGGAGGGTGATAGGTCCAAAAAGTTAGGATGAACTCTGCATTTGATCCTTTCCTGCAAATTTTCGTCATGAAGTTACCATCACTCAGTCTTTGTGTTCTCACACCCAGAAACGACAGGCTGTCACTTCTGCCTTTTCACGAGTGAACTTTGACTGAGAAGACAGTATTCAGTCTTTGATGCAGTCGTTCGGCTTCGCATTTGTTTATTGCGACAAAGGTGTCGGCTGCGCAGCGAAACCACATTTTGGGTTTGACGGTGTGAATGAAATTTTGTTCTAATCGCTCTACGACTAGTTCGGGAGTACAGGATCAGTCCACCCTTCCACCCTCTCCTGTTGTGTACAAACCACAAGAGTGTATCAATCTAGCTGGAGGTGAGATCGAGCGCAGTGGCTAGAAGTCGTGTCGCCCCTAACCCCCCCCCCCTTACTATCGGGTGTACACCCATGAAATCCGTCCGAGTCTGATACAACAGTGACGTCCGTTTCAGGAGTCAGATGTACACGACTATCGTCGACTTCGACCAACTGTGCTTGTGGTCTGTGTGATGGGTTGACTTCTCTGGTGGCTGGTGCTGATGTGCATTTGCAGATGCCCCGGAAGACTTCTCATAATCCCAAAGGTCGGCTGACAGTGGGCGAAATTTGTAATGGCACCGTCCGTGGGCATGAAACAATCGCTCGGAATGGTTGGAGTCCAGGCTGACGTTGTACAAGCGGGACAAATTCAGGAATTTGGTTAAGACAGATGACGGAGTAACGTATGTAGGTTGTGCTTGGGAGTAACCTGCGTGATGAACAAAGCGTTCACGCGAAAGCAGTGATCGACGCGTACATCAGTTAGATCTGATATGGGAAAGAGCAAGTAAAGCGCCACAGTAAACCAGGCTAGCTCATCAACAAACACTCTGGGAGGTCAATTTGTCATTCAGTGGTCATAGCCGCTTGTCGAAAATGGGGTCTGGCCAGAGCAGAGCAAAAGCGGCAGCAGAAGGTGCGAAAGGTATCATGATCCTTTTTTACTTTATCAGAGGCATCAGTGCAGTAAACTCAGCGACCCAAACCACGAACTCTTAGGCGGACTCCTTGACATAAAAATTATAGGAGTGAGCTGATACGATCACATCCTAGTTTCTCGTCGGCACAATAATATAATGTCTGTGGTTGAGAGACAGGGGATAGAGACTTCCTTCAGACTTCACAAATCTACTGAATAATGTCGTGTAAAATAAGGGCATTTAAGGTTAGCAGATAGAACTGAACGGCAAAACGCAATTCAAAGTGACAACAGCAGCTCATGGTAAGCAATAGATGTATATCTGCCATTCTTGGCAGCGAGTCAATGGTCGGCTGGAACTTACCGATACTGTATACGGCGTTTATACGCCGAGTGGAAGCGCAGCTCCATGCGAGGAATGAGGGAGGCGACGTCTGAAAAGGATCTGCAGGACTTTATGTTGGCCTGAAGAGCCCCCTCAAAGTCCGGTCGGGGCATGTTGAAACGTTTTATGAGCAAATCCAGCAGGTCATGCGGACTCAGGAAGCGACGATAGGTCTGTGAAGCAGACGATTGGACGAAAAGGGTAAGTTCGAAAGATTTAAAAAAGTACTACTTAAAGGAAGAAAGTAAAAAGAACACATACTTGCATTGTACTTCAGACATCTTCTATATATTCTATATATATAAAAATGGAAGGATTTTTTTTCTGTGTTATATCTAATCTCCGAAAGTACTGCACCGATTTCGCTGAAATTTGAACACAACCCGACCCGCGCATAGGGCCGGGTTTTTGTCAGCTCAGTTGTGTAATTATGCCGATGGTATGCCTGTGATGGGTAAAAAACCAATTTTTTTCCGGCATAACAACACCACCTGCTGCGGCCACTTGACCTACATCCGCGCGGACACATGGGCGCCCAGACAGCGGCCACTTGACCGACATTCGCTCAAACGCACGGGCTCCGCCCGACAGCCGCGCTCACCCCACTACCCACCCTGTAGGCACTTGAGCAGGCCCTCCGCCCTCTCTGGGCTGATGCAATATGAGCCGCCAGAGCAAACCACCCACCCTGCAGCAAAAAAAGCGCAACACTTGGACGCCACTTAAAACTGTCCCACAGTCCATTTAATAGGGCCGTCACCGCTGCCTCGGGGATTCTCGGGGGTGAGGACTGGATGCAATTAACACCAGCGCTTTCCCCCCCCCCCCGCACAGACCACATAATGGGGCTGTCGCCTAATGTCAGCTCAGTACTGTGCAGCTCGGCTTGCTGAAGCCCGGTTGCGGTCACGGCTACCGCGTTCTGCAGCTTCGGGCCTGCTTCGTTCACAACATGATGAACGCAGCCGGCTGGGGGTGACCGAATGGCGCCAGCGAGGAACAGCAGACCAGCGTCAAACACGACTCCGTGCTCAGTGTTCACGCAGCCCGATGCTGTTGTAAACGACGGTACGCGTACAACCGTTGGAAGAATAATGATTTTAGGGCAAGGTGATACCATATATACCGGCATTTGGAAAACGACTTCAACGCAGTATCCATGTTCTTTTCGGGATGGTGCTGATGGATATCACCTCAACGTTAAGATGATAAATCCAGTCATTTACGAGGTAACACACATGAGATGCAGCGCAATGAACCACTACTCCTACTGACTTATGATTCGACAGAATGTAAGTAATCCCCTGTTTGAAATGCCGTCAATTGCTTTATCACTGCATTGTGAATATGTATGCAAAAATCGAAACCGAACGCCTGCTTTCATTCGCTTAAATCAGACCAAGCTGCTCTCTGAAGTAAATTCCTTTGCATGATGCAGTTGTAAACGACGGTAATGCAGCTAACGTTGTAAGACTGACGCTTTTGTCGTCCACGCCATATGCTCGAGTACGCTCGAGGTGCAATTGCTTACAATTGTCAGTACGGACGTCCAGACGTACTCATTACAGTCACATGCAATCCAGCTTGGGGGGATATTTATCAGCTTATACTTCCTGGGCTATCGCCGGTGAATAGGTATGACATCACACCACGTGTTTTCAGGAAGAAACTGCAATCGCTGGTGAACTTCATGGTGAGACATGAGGTGGTTGAGTCGGTGCGCTGCTGGATGTATTATGGGGAATGGCAGAAGATGGGGACTGCCCCACGCACATGCCTGGGTCTGGCTCTATAACAAGATCGCTTCCAACGAAATCGAGGACGCAGTATGCGCCGAATTACCTGACGCCGACGTCGACAATGATTTGTACGAAGTCGCGGCAAAGAAAACGATCAGGGGAAGACGTTGGCAAATTGGAAACCGTACGAGTGTGAATCGGTGACGCACAAGTCGATAACCGTTGTGTTGTTTCGTATTCGCCTTTGCTTTTAAAAGCAAACGAAGTTCAGATGAACGTAAAAACTGTAATTCCGGGAAATGAATTAGGTACATTTATACGTACGTGAGCAAAGGCAGTTAGATGGCCATTGTCGGCCTACAACACGAAAGGAGAGAAGGGGATGCGGACATACAACTGATGAAATCGCACAGTATTGGGCTAGAAGATGCGTCAACAGCAACATAGCCGTGTGGAGGATTCTTTCTTTTCCCATCCATGAACGAAGTCCAGGTGTTGTTCACTTGCAGTACAGTTAGAGAATGGGCAATGCGTTTACTTTGCAGCTGCAAATATGCAACAGGTTGCCTTAGGTCCACCGGCAGCAACATTAACTGCGTTCTCCACGTTAAGCCAAACTGACGCGTTTGCGAAAACACTGCCGTATTCGGAAGTGCCTACGTATTACACAGGCAATGTGTGTAGAAATTCCTCCGAACGACGCAAACGGGGAAAGCGAAAGGACGGACACCCCGGCATACTCAAGGAACTGCGAAAGGCAGACTGCACACCGTGCATCCCAATCCCACTTCGCATGGTGTTGGTGAATGTGCCACGTCCAACGTCTTCCCAGCAATTTAAATCTGTCAACGGCGGTAGATTTGCCACTTTCAACAGTGCGTGTCAGACTCCTCAGTTACTGGAGGACGATCAACAGTGAGACGTATGTATTAATGACGCCTGCAACACGTCCCGTCCACATCAAATTCATGAATTATTTGCAGTCCTATTGGCCGCATTCTGTCCTTCATCTCCAACAGTTTTACGGGAGAAATATAAATCGCACATGGCTAAAGATATCTTCCGTCAACTATGCAAGGAAAATTCAAATGTGGCTTGCGCAGCAGGAATCTACAGTGAGGCGTTAATAGTGATTGAGGATATGTACGTAGAAATCGCGAACAAAGTTCTTAATCAACTGGGAATGTCACCGCAAACTCTATCTGCTGCTGCTGCTGCTTCGTTGGATGTGGATTGGCGCTATGAGCAAAAATAAAACACAGTTCAACTTCTGCCATGCTTGCAATCAAACATTTCTAAGCTAAGACTGGAGCAGAACGGCGTTCACGATAAAATAATGCGAAATGTCAATAACAGGGTTGGAGGAATCTTCTTCCTAGATGCGCCAGGAGTAACTGGCAAAACCTTCCTACTACGACTGACTCTGACGGCAATTCGATCCAATAACGGACATAGCCCTAGCACTTGTATCCCCGTAATAGCATCAACTCTGCTATCTGGCAGAAAAGACGTTCATCCAGCTTCGAAACTGCCTTTGAACGTCCAATTCATTGAAACTCTAGCGTGTAACATTTCCAATGCATCCGGCATGGAAAAAGTACTGCAGAAATGCAAACCTATTGTTTGGGATGAATGCACAATGGCGCAAAAAAGCGCTCGAGGCCCTTGATCGAACACTGCAGGATTTGCGAGAAAACAGCAGACCATTTCCGATGCACTGCTACTGCTTGCAGGAGACTTCAGGCCACCAGTGCCTCAATCGACACCGGTGGACGAAATAAATGCCAACCGTCACCACTTACTCCGGAATTTTCGAGCGCGACTGGGTGCAGCAAACAATTGCCCTGCCTTCGGCAGCGGCTAGAAGGACAATCCTGGGTATCGCAAACAATACATACCGCTAACCGGTGGCCCTTACATTTTTCTCAGTTGGGACCGTGCCCCTTCCTCTTTCCTTTATTTCCAAATTCATCAGGTTGAGCCACAGCAACGCGTGGCGGGGTCCAGCTAGTATGCTATAAGTGTTGGGTAATTCACCACAATAACAGCACAGTTACGTTGTGTTAACTTTCATTTTACGAACAAAACCAACCTGAAGGAAGGTCCGGATAGATTTACTGTCGTAGTAGGCATGATAGGTCATGCGCTCAATCAGCTTGGTTATTGTTGCAGCCTTGATGACGGGGATTTCAGCACTGCTGTCAACTTGAGGGCGTTCAAATTGAATAGTGTTCACTGTATCGGGCCGGGTGAAACTGTGAAGGCAAACGATTTTAGATTAACAAAACAAAGTTTCAATAAGACCACAGGAAAACGGACCCATAAACATACTTCCACTTATCGTCAAAAGGGCGAAAAAGAGCTGAGAACACGCTGCTCAGCTAAGTAACCCGTCTTGTCAGCAAATTAAATTACAAGAAGCACAAACGTGGAACAGAAGAGCAAAGCCTCGCAGAACGCGAATAGTGAGATTGAGACATTAGGATCAAATACGAAGAAGCGAATCCCTACGTTCTCGGACAGAACCGGTTGCGCACTGCCTGTCAGTGGTTTAAGCACTGAAAGGAATTGTTTTCACATGAGATGGGCCAACATCGATCTGCGTAGAAGCCAAGAACGTACAAACTCAGGGCAGGGTGTCATAGGTCACGATCAAGAGGCCATCAATTAAGCCTCAAATCTACTGGGAGAGCAATAGTTTTGCTGGTACCGATGACCTATCAGTTGCCAATCAACTGAGAAGGTGGTGAGCACGTACGATTCTCTTAAATATTGGCTAGAAGTGTGGCTGGTTGATTGCATGAAAAGTTCCGAAACGTCTGAGGCCTTAGTCCCAGTATACCTTTATCAGACTACCTCAGAAACTGATTTGCAAATTGCCAACGAGCCAACTAGACTTCAGGGCGCCTGGAAACAGTTAAAAGGGTCAACAGTTGAGTTGAGGGTGGGTTTGAAATAGGTGGGTTGTGCGGAGGGCTAAAGATGCCAAAAGGATCCTATTTACCAGGGAGAACAAGGCAGTTGGTGCACCTAAAGTTGGCAAACAATAAAAAATCAGAGTACATTTGCATTCGGTTGTTCTCAGCAGTAAGGTTTGCAACACGTAACCGAAAACGGGGACGAACATCGTGCTACTAGAGAGGTAAAGTTCCCTCCCTAGGGTTTAGGAAATTACAAGAATCTTATTTTCTTAAAAACAGCTTATGAATAAAGGCCACAAACTCACCAGTACACTTCCGGATCGGGTAAAACTAGTGGAATTTCCTGCTTTGGAAGTTCGCGGAGGTAGCGGCGGAAAAGTCTGGGACGAAGAACGATTATGTAAGCCGACCGCCAACATATATTGAGAAAACAACAAAATGCGCTAGTCGCAGACAGCTTTGCTGACGACTGTGTTACTTCTGCGAGTTATGAAAAGTAATCTGGCCTCTCGGCAAAGGTGGATAGAATGCCTAGTAGCTAATACAAGTAGCGCAATAGAGCACAAACCAACCGTTTCGTCTGCAGAGCAATCATGGTGCCCAGCCAGTCAGCCTTTGCATCGGCAGTACGAAAGCAGAAAACAACGCGTTTCACGGGAGAGGAGGCGGCAACGTCCGCAGCCGGGAGGTTGTCGACACCTGAAGAGAACCCGGCGCCGGATATTAGAGTTATCGAGGAACCTGGGTTGCGATGACCGAGGGAATTACCAGGGTCCTCTGAGGTAGGGATAGTGGGTGAAATGCTGCTGGCTTGAGTTGGCACAGTGGCTGAACCCCTCTCTGAGGCGGCACCCGACACGGCAGGCAAGGTTTGCGGGACGGGGCGCTTAACAACGTTGACTTCCTTCCAATACTCCAATTCAAATAGGAAAAGAGTTTCTTCAGAGATAAAAGAGACAGAACAACAGTGGGAGTCAGGCAGCTATCATTTGTCCACGGCTGAAAAGAAAACAGCCAGTCATGAAAAAGTAAGTGTATGCTCAAAACTATCTACCTGAAGGTTTAGAAGACCCATTTTCCTTTACGTCTTCTTCATGCCCATAAAGATTAAAGTTTTGTGCATTGACAGCTACCTATGCTAAAACAGAGGTCAAGTCTTCAACTTAATGCTCGCCTTACATAGCTTTTAAATGTCAATTTGTATAGCGGGTCTAGTGCACCCGTGTGTGACATATTCTGGAGCACACGTCCTCTTTAAGACGCGGGTTCGTAGCCGACGTTTTGCAAACCTGCTGTTAGGTAAGGCTGACTGACGACGGTTAATACGCCATTCCAGTCTCCCTTGCCTTTGTCGGTACCGCCTTGTGTGCATATGGTACTAGTCACGGTATATATGTACATGCGTATGTATACATGTAACTCCTTATTGCCAATGATGTGCACCGGTGTTTTGGACTAGAGCCCTAATTTTTAAAATACTTAAGGATATTTACACACCAGAAAACGTCTTGAGCACCATTTTACTCGGGAAGTCCGGCGTCGTTTTCCGGATAACATCTGACGGATTGAGAAAAAGTAAATGTGATCTCTGGAACATGAGCTTTGTTCGTCTGCCGTTTTGTGTTCATGCTAGAACCCATCATTAGAGACCGTATCGGACACTGCCTCTGATGATGGGTTCCAGCGTGAATCCAAAACGTCATGCGAATAAAGCTCTTGTCCTAGTGATCGCACCTACTCCTTCTCAAATGCTTCCTGGAACTCGTATTTCCTCTGGTATCTGGCGGATTGCTGTATCAATCCGTGACCGAGACCGGCCCAAAATACTGCCTCGAGAAGCTACCAATTGCACGGGTGGTAAAAGCATTGCATTGTACATCCCAGGAAGGACAAGGAGGCTACCCACCACAGCTGTCAAGCACTTCCATGCCGAGGTCAATGAGATGGAAGTGGGATAGGGGAATGCACTTCTTGAGAGAGATGCCACCGGCAGCGATGGCCGCCATCGAGGCGGCCGCGGAGTTGGCAAGCCCTCCTGGACTAGAAACGGAGGTTGAGGCGGAAACGGTGGCGGCTGCAGCCGCCGCGGCTGCCAGCGCGACGGTGCCCAGACCGCGACGAGGCTGTGGATGACGCTTAAACAGGAGAAGGCAGTCGGTAAAGAGGTATCCGGCTCTGTCAGCCAGTTCTGTGCGCGAATTCTGCCGCAGTTGAACCGTCCCCGCTAAAATGGAAACAACATATTGCGTGGAAAATATTTCTAGGCACTCATAAGAATTCTGGTGTGTCTACATATATCTGTACGGGGTGCGCATTGGAAAATAATATTTCCTGAGGTGCCCTGCATCAGGTCACGCGACAGAGGAGTTAGAACAGCACAGGGGATAGCTGAGGGCTCGGCACGAACTATTAGGACTGCACGCCCATAACACATGGGAGGTGTGACGGCTCGCCAAGGCGCAGGTTTACGCCGCGGCAGCAGTCTGCACTCAATCCTTATATCAGTTGAATGACCGGATCGGACAGTTGGCTGGTGCCTGGGAGAGCGACGAGAGAGAGAGAGAGTGAGGTCGACAGCACCCAGCGTACATGCTTTACTGCAAATATTCCCACGGTTTGCTAAAAGTCGCGGCTTGAAAAGCTGCTAACTGGCAGAATACTTCGGTCTTCTCAGAACGGAGAGTCAGGTCGCAAGGGCAACTTCATAATGTGGCCTCTATGGCACTGCCGTCCCCTTGGCATCCGAGCCATCTCTTTCCGGTTTATGTGGAAAACAGGTCAGGAGCACGTGGCACGCGTACCGCGGCCGTTTAGCTCTGTCAGCCACTGCGTCCGATACCATCCGCAGTATTGTCGACTCCGTTTCAACGTACGGTTCAAGTGAGTGGGGAGGTGTGTGTGTGGTAGACGCTGCGCAAGTCACCCTTCCGTGCCTATTAGGCTGCGCGGCGTAGGGTGTGCATTATCGGAATCGATGATCGAACTGCCTGTTTCACTTTGCATATACATATTAATACACTCGATGACCAAGGATCCCGGTTCTGAATCTCAGGTGATTCACGCATGGGTGATCGCTGAGGGCCAACAATCCAGAAATGGCCATTTCAGACTGCCCGGTCATTGACAGTAATGATACTCTGCCTACACTACTATTCGCTGTGCGGCTGATGGTGGGATTCTAGACCGAAACCCAAGGCACAACTGGACGAGTAAGTTCCGTAGCACGATCGGCCAGTGCCTCTGCCGATCCCCACACACCATATTTCAGAACTGCTCGAATTCTGACCTAAGAGCTGCTGCCAATTCGACAAGCATTACCAACAAGTTAAAGTAACTTCAATAAGTTGACTAATATCAAGACTACTCGCCGAATTTGTCTTACAGCGACTATAAGAAAAGGTTCTCGCAGATTACTTCCAAGCACAACCTACGTACGTTACCCCGTCATCTGCCTTAGCCAAGCTCCTGAAAATTTGCGACGTCAGCCTACACTCCAACCATTCCGAGCGATTGTTTCATGCCCACGGACGGTGCCATTACAAATTTCGCCCGCTGTCAGCCGACATTTGAGATTATGGGAAGTCTTGCCGGACGTCTGCAAATGCACATCAGCACCAACCACTAGAGAAGTCAACCCATCACACAGACCGCAAGCAAAATTGGTCGAAGTCGACAACAGTTGTGTACATCTGACTCCTGAAACGGACGGCACTGTTGTATCAGACTCGGACGGATGTCATGGGTGTACACCCGATAGTAAGGGGGGGGGGGGGTTAGGGGCGACACGACTTCTAGCCACTGCGCTCGATCTCACCTCCAGCTAGATTGATACACTCTTGTGGTTTGTACACAACAGGAGAGGGTGGAAGGGTGGACTGATCCTGTACTCCCGAACTAGTCGTAGAGCGATTAGAACAAAATTTCATTCACACCGTGAAACCCAAAATGTGGTTTCGCTGCGCAGACGACACCTTTGTTGCAATAAACAAATGCGAAGCCGAACGACTGCATCAAAGACTGAATACTGTCTTCTCAGTCAAAGTTCACTCGTGAAGAGGCAGATGAGACAGCCTGTCGTTTCTGGGTGTGAGAACACAAGGACTGAGTGATGGTAACTTCATGACGAAAATTTGTAGGAAAGGATCAAATGCAGAGTTCATCCTAACTTTTTGGACCTACAACCCTGCAGCTCACAAAAGAAGCTGCGTCTGGACTCTTCAACGTAAGGACTCTCTTCGCGTAAGGACAGAACTAGCTTACCTATATCAGTTGTTCCGACCTAACGGATATCCGATCAGTTTTGTGAAGAACTGCCTCCACCGTCACACGCAACCCGGAGGTCCCACCCCAAATGGAGAAATCGTTGTGTAGGAAATTATTCTGCCTGCCCTATATGCGGGGAGCTTTTAAAGTGATCGGTTGGTGGCTAAATAAGACTGGTATCCGCATTGCCCATAAACCAACATCGTTACTGCACACAGCATTATCTCAGTAGGGGATCTCATCTCCAGAGAGAAATGAACAAATGAATTCCTCAGCACAATCTGTGTGTGCCCCTCTACCACTGTTAACTCCCTTAAGGGAAAAGGCCCTGCAAACCCGGTCCAATATATGCGAACTTCTTACTATCCCTATGGAGGTGACGATAGGAGTCAGGGGTCACGAACGCAGTCCAGCAGCTCGCCCCCACTCCACTTCTATTTGGCTAAATTTTTCCCTCGGACTGCCTTAAACATGCGTTTAACCCACTATTCCGCTCACTAGAAAAGTACTGGTAACTTTTCTGATGCAGACGAAAGGACCAACTTTTGCCTTTATATTGGAACCACCTTCGCTATTTTAGCTGACTGCGACTATGCATACGAACATGTTGTTCAGACAAATGGTCTGCTTGTTCCGTTTCCAGAGTACGTATTAATCGGGACTAAAACACACAAAAAAGTTAAAAATATTCATCAGACGCTGTGCTTTTTGCGAATATTTATGGAATGTTTGCAAATGCCAGGAAAGTATAGGTACTTTGAAAGGAAGGATGGTCCATTGGCGTTATTACTACCTTTCAGGGCATGAAATCAGACCACTAAAGCTGACTTTCTAAAGTCGTGAAGAAGCCTGGTTTTCAGGAAATAACATGCTTGTTCGCATCCTACTTTACCCGAATTGCACGCACCGAAAAACTGATTTCCAGATGCGCCAAGGTTCGTTTGGTGAAATTCCCCAGTTTAAATTACGCTCTTCTCGTAGAAAAGCACGTGCTTATGCACAAAGCTGATTTACATCACAGTTATTAGCGTATGAAATTGCGCGAATATAAGATAAAGTTGATTTCGCTGTCATTCGTAAACCTTTTCCTTGATGGTATTACTTCGAAACATGTTTTGCACAAAAGTAGAATAGTTTCCGTAACGGGTTAAACGAATAATTAAACTGCATAACACTTTAGATGCCACAGAATTACCATCTAAATTTCTGTCATCACGTTTAATGAGCTAAGCCATCTACTTTAGACAATTAGACGCAGGTTCAAATCTCAAGTTCTGCACACTTGGGATTGGGTAAGGCCGGTTCACGAGGGCTTATAATCCAGAAATGACCATCTCGGGCTCCCTTGTCTTTGTCATTCTGTATGCACTACCGGTGTCTGTGCGACTGCCCCAAGCAGGCTAGATTGAACCTTAAGGGAAAACGGCGTGACAATGGGCCGTAACCCGATAGGCGAACGCCCCTCCAACGGACAACTCACCGTCCTGCCGACCAAAACGGAGAACGGTGAACGTAAGATGGCACCAGATAAAGGCTGAGCATTGTCACTTTCAGCTACGAAGACCATTCAAGGAAGCGGGATCGGCATGCGCGTCCATCTGGGACGTTCATCAAAAGAACGGAAACTGATCCGAAACACATGCTGCGAGTAGGTGCGCATCTTCGTGATGTTGAGAAGAGCACAGTTGTTGCGCCCTGCTGCGGGAGGTCGGATGTTGGTGATAGGCAGAACGAGGCACCTAATGTGCAACCCCAGACAGGAGTGTGAAATGCCCGGGGGACGGATCTCAACTTACACATTATAAAGTCGCTGGCAGAGATGTGACAGTCGGCCGTCTCGTTGGAGGACCTTGCGGACTGAATCACTTCCTCCAATTTGGCACGTTCATCAGGCGGCAGACGAGAGGCGGGGTGGAGAGTCAGTGGGGTCTCCAATAGGCTGCTTAGGCGGGTCAGATGCATAGAAGTCCACTCCTCGACGCCGGGATTGGATAGACTCTGCATGACTGCCTTGCGGGTCTTGTAAAGCATGGAAGACACCTCACGAAGGATTGCCTGTTCTTGCACGTTGGCGCAGGAAAATGTGCACAGCGCCTGCAGCAAGAGGGAGAACGAGACGCGTCATGAGGGTCGCCATGAAATAGACTACAGGATTTTTGGACTCGGGACAAAAGAGACTGAAATTCAGGAGATTGAAAGTGCACAAAATGTTTTGATACAGCAATCCTAGCCAACGAATGAAAAGAGGCTGCAACAATGCAAACGTAAACTGCGAGGCGGGTTCTAATGCTTCACTCTTACGCCCTGATCATTGTTAGTGATGAGAGCTCCACTGTCATAAACAAGTTATCCTACCATCTCGGGAAATATCAGCACCGGCGACTAAATCACAGACCGGATTCCCGACAGACTTCAATCCTTTGTATGGAATCACCGGAGCACTTTTCACAATGTCAGATCAAGGACCAACAGGTCTGTAGAGATGAAGACGATTCTGTAGGGTGCGGGAACCTGGACGAACAACTAAAACCAAACAACAAGGCTTAAGGACTTTAACCTAGGCCGTGCCGCGAGATCGTCAATGGTGATGTGGAAAGGACGGATTCCAGGTATCCAGACTCTCGAATCGACTGACGTGATCATCGTTGTTCCAATGCTGGGGGAGACCTCGTTGCGATGGGAGCGGTTGTGCCTGTCAGGGCAAATTTGCTACGGTGGCCTTGCTATTGTTGCACGCCACAGAGGGCAAAACGCCTTCATGCAGATAACTCGAAGGTTCCGCTTGATACGAATCAGGAAAACTGGGAACCCGTGTGCAAAACAGTGGGCGTGATGATCGGCTGTCAAATCTCGAGCAGCTACCTTCGAAGTTGGTCGCAGGCGGGGAGCCAAGACAAAGCAGCAGGCATGCAAAAATGTACTTGTGAAGATCAATACCACCCATGCGGACTTAGTAAGACACTCGTACTACCAATGCATATTCAAAGGCCGGATGCTCTGAGAACACAGGGGACAATCGCCAGGAGTGTCAACCTGCCCAAGCGCGCTTTCGGTCACGCAATGGTCGAATGGCCACTTGCGCCTCCATGGTGGGGCGAAAGGTGAACCAATGGTAAGGTTCCAGTTCAGCAATTGCAAAGTACTGATAACCCACACCGCCCGCTCGCTTAACTTAAAGTAACTCTCACTGGCCTACTGGGCCACACACTTGTGAATAGCAACTAAAACGCCACCCACTCAAGCACCAGTATCAGTGGCAAAGTTGGCCCTCGTCCCACGCCCTTGGCACATTTGAACCATGAAGTAGGCTGGTCGGCCGCCTACAAATTTATCGCAACCAATCGGTATATCTTGAGTAAAGGACAGGAGTCCTTGAAAACCCCATCTAAACGATCGAGGTTTACATGAAAAGCAGTTAATTTGCAAATGCACGTAACTTTGCCGTGCGAAGTGCATAAAACTGATAGTGAACAAGGAGTGTTAAAAAGGTGGAGAATTTGCGAAATAACAGGGAGTGGAGAGCCAGTGTCAGAGGAACTCTGACTAGCACTCCTAATGTCTGCTTTGCGTGCGCATACTATACCAGGACTTTTGTGCAAGCATGGAACTATCCGGCAAGCAGGATAACGATGGGCAAAACAGCACGATCCGGGCCTACCCTGCATCACTTCACTCTACACGCGCGCACACTCTTAGCCAATGGGTCGAGGATCGTCAAAACATCAACACATGATTCACGCTACAATCACACGCATACAAACGTGTGCACAACTTACTGGAGAACTGCGTTTTGGTTCATGTGGCTTCGGCGCTATGCCAGTCACTGCATCACCCACTCTCATCAGGCGGACAGTCCACTGGTGCATATGAATGAGACGGAAGTACAGCTGATATCGAGGCATCATTCCTCACGCCAAAACCAGTGAGTCCCTCATCATGATAAATTTACCACAGCTAATACACCACGATGCGTCAAAAGTCACGGTCCAGAAATCTGCTAGTTTATACGACAAATCATGCAGCCCTTGGAGCAAGGGTCGGACTGTGACGACTCCTTCTTAATGTGCTTTTTATGACAGCTCGCGGTTCTATGAAACCAGCGCCCATGTGTGTGGCACGCGTTAGACGGCTACTGAAAACAATCGCATCCCAAGTCCGCTTTACTCGGACAGTCTACCGAAACATTTGAGACGGAAGTGAGTGCTGTCGATTCGGCTCGGATCTACTGCTAA
>CACRXP010000001.1:5472039-5490141 GCA_902702965.1 Spirometra erinaceieuropaei
AAAAGTCGAGACTTTGAAGATTGCCAAATGATAGAATAACTCAGTCCCACTTCGGACTCCAGTAGCCTTAATGGCATTGACATTCATGGGGGACCAAGGACCCCTTAGTGGTGCATGGTACGTGTTATGGCCAGGATTCACCAAATGCTACACGTTGGAAGGGGCTGTTTAGTGTACACGGTCACTACAATCATACCCACCTCCGGTCGTCTTGACTTTGTCTCGATATCGGAAAACAGTGTGTGTATGTAAAGAGGATGAAGTAGACGAAGTGAAAGTCCACCACGATATAAACACATTTACGAAGAAGCCGATGTAGAGCCCACCTAATGAGGAAATGGTGGGCATCGTTGCCTGCGACGGTTGAACTATGGGCGTATCCACTGTTGCTTACAGGTGTGAGTTCGGCTGTGGTCAGGTGTGACTTAACTAACCATAACCGTAGGGTTAACATTAAGGAGGGAATGGGCACGGGGGAACAAGGGACAGGACAGTTCCCGTTATGCGGGTAAGCCGTCTGGCTAAAACAACCTTACAATAGTCGGCGCAAGCGACCGTCTGGCTACTCTTCACCGACGACGGTAAAGCAGGACTGGGTGCCGTAAACAAGTTGCAGGCGCAGCTCACAACACTGAACCCTGCCTTAACATGCTGACATAGTAAAAAGCTAGTGAGGTGTTTTATCAGCCTAACAAATCATGTTGGTCCTTGTTTGCAATGAGCAAAGAGTAAAATGAAGAACAGGGTGAGGGAAGGGGGGGGGGTTACGTACATCAAGAAGATCAGCCAAGTAGAGAATCTGGTAGGCAGGCATTAGCAGAAGACGAGGAAGAAAGTAGCGGAAGGCGATCACCATCTGGCTGCAAGTTTTCGAGCCTCCACCAAAAGGCGCAGAATAGCGCTGCTCAAGGAACAGGGCGCGAGACGCGGCGGAAGAGGCGGCCGAGGAGTAGGAGGAGGCAGGGGTGGGCGGGGAGAGGGAGGAGGAGGGGGCAGCTGGAAGCACTGGTGGCGATCCATCATGCACGGAAGAGGAGGCGGAGGAGGCGGAAGACATTGCGGAGGAAGCTAGCGCGGTGACCATAGAGGCGGTGGTGATGGACGTGGTGGTGGTGGCGGCTGCGCATGAAGAAGTGCTTATCGAGCCAGTAGTGGTTGCCGGTGGCGGGGATGGCGAAGCACTTACATGCCATACTGATGACTCATGAGGATGGAGTTGAGGGCTCAGACGACTCGGATGGCCCGTCATGCGCTGAACAGAATCTTTTCGAAGTCCTCGCTGCCGTTGCTGCGAATGATGCTGACGAAGAGGCCGTGAAAAGAGGGTCCCACTTAAAGGTACTGGGATGCAGGCGGTTATCGTGTCCGAGGGCCGCACTGGCACAGAACTTTCCCCACTTGAGGCGCAACTGTTTGATGAATTTTGCTGCTCGGAGTCACTCCGAAGGTGATCATTAATAGAACGGCAAAGGTTACAGATGTGTGGGTCAACAAAACGGAGCTCCATTTCTGGAGCTCGTCGGAGTGAGACCTAAAAGGTTAAAAGTGCCTACGATTAGAAGTGGCGAATGCAATCATGCTCTCAAAAGAAAGGCATAAGATTCTGCTTGTGGATAATTCAAACTAAAAGGTAAACTATTAAGGCAGAGGAGGAACATTTATAAACTCAAAAAACCACATCCACTGATGTATAACCTGGATACTGGCTCGGGTCACAGAAGCATCTTGATCTTAGTAGGATATCGGTAGTCTGTGAAACTGCTTAGTTAATCAGACAGTTGTACCTGTTCCAGGATTGTTCTGACCATGTGTCCTTGGAAACGATGAAGCGCAAAAATCACACTTGGGGTTTCGGAAAGAACTGAAATCCACTGATTGCAGTCCTCACCGAAGAAGGTGTCTGCATAGTAAGCGAACCCCTGGAAGAGATCCTCCTCCGCCGGCTCCTGGAAGACACAAAAGTATAATTAATGTCTACTCATTTGGCTCTAGTAGTAGTTATTTGTTGTAAATACGATTGGAACAGATACCTGTAAGCAGTACTTTAGCATGTGCGAAGTATTATCGAAGGCGTCATCAGCCGCTTCTGAAAGGATGCTCATGTCAGTAAAGAGGCTCTTTGCGCTATTCAGTACCGCCAGAGCTGTAGACGCAGCTCTAGTGACTGGACAAAGCGAAGCAGGCGGGAAGACCGGTTCAAGCGCCTCCGGACTGCCGCCTCGATCCAAAACCGTCTGCGGCATTCGGGCCAGGTCCGTGAGAATATCGTTGAGGGGTTCGTAAAACACGCGAATTATCATGGCTAACTGGTCACCACTGGCAGTCAGAAAACATTGGAGGTCTTTGAGGCAACCTTCATAGGAGCCCAAACGGCGGTGAATGAACGGCAGTGAGGTCTTCACCCCACCACTAGGACCATCAGTTATCCCGAGGAGACTGATAATATGCTGAACAAGGCAAAAAGAAACATTTTCAAGAATGCGCCCCAAAAAAGATAGGAAAAGTTGCAAAAAATGACGGCTTCCTACTGGAACTGACATGAAAGGGTGGAGACACTGAGGACGGACATCCTCTCAGAAATTAAATGACTACCGTCTTATGTGCGTTACTTGACGTATCTGATCTGTTGGCTGTCCGCAGGTATGCTCGTGGCGATTAATCTCTGCGCGAACCTGACTAAGATGGGGCCTTTAAGAAGACTCATATCGATTGAACCGAGCGGGTGGCATTGTGGGTATTCATGTGATCCCTGGGTCTCGACATGTCAGCGATTACTCGCGCTACGGATTTCATATTCTGCAAATATGTCCAATCCATGCTTTTTCTCTGATGCATAATGGAAGGGAGGGTAGGGAGTATAGGTGGTTTGGCCAGGCTCTATCGTTTAGGCTACTCGTTGTGAGCAGTATGAACAGTATTAACAGTCTAAAGCGATTCGAACTACCACGCAGCAGAATTCATGGCTTGGAGGGTTACCGACTGACGGGATAAACTAATCCTCCTCTGAACTGAGGGTCGGACTGCAATCGTATTTATTAGTGTATGGCATCTCTGAATTAAGAATGATTAGGGTTTGGTGGAGGTCTGGATTGCGTGCGTGATGGGTCCCGCACGGATGCAGCATACGTAGACGTGGGGCTGTATCTATCTCCAGTCGCCCTGACCTTGTTATTGGTACAAGGTGGATGCAGTAGGTGGGAGAGGTTGATGCACAAATCGCCCAAGGAAGAGCCTGCTTACACGCAAGCCCTTCTAATCGTCTCATGCCTAATTTTCCAGCACCCTGCAGGCCCTGTAGCCACTGGCGACAGGCAAAGCAGCGGGCAAGGAGGCAGTGAACAAGGTGGTTCCAGATCTAGGACCCAGCGTTCTAGGGTAAATCCGGTCACTTTCTCAGTGAAACAACTGCCAACAAACAGTTTGGGTGTCCAAACAGCCCTATTTAAGGACGCTGGGTCCAAGTCTTCGCAGAGCGAACAGTCGCGAAAAGATCTCTGACTAAAACTCGCCTGCGGAGCTCCCATCAAGTACGGTCGAAGTGAATACAGCATAAACAATATCCCGATCTAACCCGCATTTTCGCCAGTCTGGAATTTGACCTCCACTTTGGATGATGCCATAACGACTTTGCAGAAATGAGGGAAGCTCGAATGACGCCAGCACGCCGGATGGTAATTTGATTTCACAAGGCTTTGAGCAAGAACAATTCATACAAGTTGTACCGTGATGCACTTTCTTCTGGTGAGGCCACAAAATCGAAGAGGGACCCGAAATAGGAGTGAAATTCACCATTAGATCTAAAAAACCGATTTTCTTCTTCGAAGAGGCCGCTGGTCGATTCCTTACACTGAGATTGCCACTCATGGAGAGACCTGCGTTTCAATGAGGATAACCCGTGATAAAATGGCAATTAAGTACTGAGCGTCCTTTAACGTTTCAGTTTCTAGGTGAGACAATATCATCCTTCTCGCCAGCTCCAATTGCGTGTTCGCGCAGATCATGCCACTGAAGGGAGCGATGGGGTCATTATGGGTCGGAAACGGTAACGGCAACATCGACGGGCCTCTTTTGCAGAAGGCTGGAGCCGAGCAAAATTTCCTTATTACGATGATAGCTGTCCAGGCATGCCCTTAACGCCTGGAAGTTTACTCCCCTTGGACAGCTCCTGATGGAAGTAGGGAATAGGAGTAAATTATACGCAAATTTGTAAGACACCTGTGAAGCTAGCAATAAGATTGATGTCCCAAGTGCATGGAACAAACCAATTCAACTGGACTCGCCTGGATATCAGTGGCCGTAATGCTGCCAGAGACCTTCGTAATCTTCGACCTGTAGTCAAAAGTAGCCTAAAAAGGGCCTTGAAAGTGCTACATCCAAAACCAACCTGCACGATGCATCTAAGGATCGACTCCACGAGAAGAACGAAGAATGTTGCCGTACAGGTGTCCATTCGGCCCTCGGCCGTCTACAATGAATTACTTACGTTAGTCAAAGGGAGGGTGGACCTACTCTTAGCTGAAGGATGATCTTGTCCGCGGGTATGCAAAATTGCCACTTCCTGGCACCGCGCTCGGTTGCAAGACGAAACTCATCAAGACGTTTCTGCGAGGGACGCAGTTTCTCGGGCAGGCTGTGGCTGGCACGAGATACAAGATCACTGATGGAGGCGGGCAGGAAGGGTGTGCAAAGTAGTTTAACCAGATCAAATATATGTTCTGCCAGAAAGCTCTTCGCCTGAACGTCAAAATCGGGAACCGGTGGAGATTGCTTGGTGCTCAGAAAGTCTATGACAGCCTCACAGGACTGTTCCAGAAGGTTTGGACGAAAAATGCGATCGACGAGGGTGGAGGTAAGGAGGGAGGAGGAAAAACCGGTGTGGTAGTAAGCTGAAGAGAGTTTGCCGTACATGTCAAATCATTGCAGACTAAAAGAAGGAAAGAGAAGTACAAAGTATACTTCTGACGCCTTTAAAGATGATTTTCAGTGATTACGCAAATCGGGATCAAAGCTTAGAAGTGAGGAATGTTTCGTGGCAAAATTTGTAGGCCTCTAAACCATATGCAAGGAATAGACGCAGCGAATATGTGCGTATTGTAAATTCGACGCCAAGGCCGTTTGACGGTTCTCCATCCCGTCCTCCCTGCAGTGCACACCTATAAGAAAATCCGGATAACTAGCTCCGTATTAACCTGACTGTCACTCGCCAATAAATACTGTAAGACGAGGGTGTCATCCCGACTGAATCAGTAGTTGCACTGGACAGCGTGCGCAAGGATGAGGGACGAGGGTCACGGCAACGGACAGCCAGTTTGTGTTCATAAATACGAGTGCTTAGGCATCGACCCGTATGACCAACATACACGGGGAAGCAATGAGCATATGGGAGGCGATAGATTACACTTTTTCATTTGTCTTTGAGGATGTGACTCCTTATTCGAGATAATTCTGCACGCAATGATGATGTCGGTTTGTGGGCAAGGCGGATAAGTAACCGATTGTGATTTCGGGCGACTACTGCAAAAGTTCTTTGCATATGTGCATCGTGTAGTATATACACACATATATCTATGACAGCGGGATGCTCACCGATCAAGTTACGGAGCGTGCTCGTTCCGTTGTGCCTTGTGGCTCATACTAAAACCCTCGCGGGCGAATAGTCGCAGATGTAGATGAGATGGCACCAACAAAGATAAGGGAGATAGGAATGGCCATTTCCGGCTAACTAGCCGTCATAAGCCAGTTATACCCAACCCCAAGTGTAGATCACTTGATCGATGATCACCTATCTTAAAGACAGGCACAAAGACGTCCGAAACCCAGTCATCAGGAAATACCTCATCTACTATGTTTGCTCAGATAGCTCATGGAGCCCCGAGTTCCCGAGTTTCAACAAAAGACTTGTGGGTTTTATTGGGAATACTGTCCTTTCAGGGCACTTTGTTGTTGTGGCCTGTGTTAGTGACAAACAGTCAATCCCAATCAGCAAATTTTGGCATTCTCACCATTGTCGCACCTAGGACCAAGCCCAAAGCGGCCAATAAGCTAACTGTTTGAAGAGTCATCCGATTCAGTCCGGGCATGCCAGTCCTCGGCAACAGTCAGTAGATCACGAGGGAGTCTGTCAACTAACTCTAGTCGCTGTGGGTAATAGGTTCCATCTCGCACTTGTCAGCAGCCGTTTATTGGTGCGTACACGGAAAGGACGGAGATAATCATAAGTCATCCGTTCATTGACTGACCCCCGTGCTAGGGCATGGCTCGCTTGACACAGAGGGCGGTCGCCACATCTTGCCTACCAGAATATTCGCGTGAGACGTTGCGTTATAGGGTGATGTGGGAGTTGAAACCCGGGATTTATATTTCTCGAGCGTCCAAGTTGGGGATTAAAACTTCGGACAGGCAGCATACGCAAACATTCACATTGTACTGACGACGACAGTGTACTGTCGGATTTTAAGTGCATGGGTCCAGGAACGTTTGCACATTTCCACATTCAACATCAAGAGTATGTTCCAGACCGAGTAGTCAACCTTGAACACTATTTTCCTGCATAACTGGACTGGGGTTGCGAAGCATATCAGTTCCCCCAGACGCCATAACGTGGATCGTGGTGCTTAAATCGAACATTTCATAAAGTCTCTTGGGGACATTGAGTAAAGGCAGGTCCCCAGAAGCCGTTCGAATTGTTCTTTTACGACCGTCTCCTCTAGACTTTTGGTACAAAAATCTAAACAGGGCAGTGGTGTCAAGAAACCCTATTTAACGGCGGTCTCCGATACTTGCCGATGAACAGAGCTAGGATGACGTTGTCTCCCGAATCAAGGCTGCCCGCGGGGTTTTCTCGAGTCTTCGAAAGCGCCTATGGACCCGACGCAACATCTCCGTCGCCACGAAGATTGACGTACACCGTGCATCCGTCCAATCAACCGTTCTTCACGATTGTGAATGTTGAGTTATGCGTGTGAAAAATAAGTTAAAACTTGAGGTATTTGACCCCTACCGCTTGAAGACTATTTTCTGAGGGAAGTGCAACGACCTCGTCTCAAATGATACAGCGCGCACTCGCTGCGGCAACATCGCAAGGATACCTCGGGCCATTCAAAAAAGACGACTGTGGTGGTTTGGACACGTTCTTCGTCGTCCATCTCACGAGCTTAGCGTTGCTGCCCTCCACCCAGCACAGCTATTCACGTAAAGGCAGCCAAGAGTGGTCGACTCAAGACCTGGCTCGATACAGTCCGTCACGACATGGAAGTGGTTCTCGGACGGTTGGTATTTGGTCTCCGTCTCTGGCGAAGAGAACGGGTTGAGCTGTCCAAATCTGCTGGCACGGATCGTCACGCGTAGAGAAGTACGGTATAGCACCATCGAGGTCAGCTGGACCAGACATGATCGCTACCGTACCAAGCAAGCAAGCAAGCAAGCTCGGTCGCCATGCTAATGTTGTCATCGGGTTTTGCGGCATTTTATAAAGCAGTCGGTGCGCCAGACGTCAGTTCGTCGACCCTAATAATATTGTCACTACTCGCCAACGACTGCTTATTTGCAATACTCACGAGCTTCTTTATCTCGCAGGCAACTTTCACCCAAAACCGCTCCACTATCCGCCACCTGTGGACGAGTCAGGTGGCTAGAGGTTAAGCTAATGAGTTACAAACATACAGTCAGTGTTGCAGCTCAACTCGAAAGCGCCTGAAGAGGACAACTTTCATTCTCGATATGAACAGTATCCGTAGTTCAGCTCGGGCCGAGCCACAGAGGTTCTTGACATAATCGGGAAAGTGTGCAGTGTGAAAATCGTTGACTGCACCGAATGTCACCCTCAATTGTTCTGACACGAACTTCCAGGCGGCACATAATAGTAGAGAAAAGATAAGCATTGTCTTGTCCATATATTCCTCCTAAATTATGGTTGGTGTGAGATGAGGGAATAAAGGGAATTTTAACCAAGTTGCCTTCACGATCAGGCGATGCGTGCGTAAACCAATATTGTGTTATTGAGACAAGAATGGGCCTCATCGACAACGACAGATGAACAACTACTGTCATAAGCTGTCAATGAAGATTGAAGAAGTTTGTCACAAGCAAGGTATTTAAGCCGAACATGCTTTCAGTCGGGTTGACCGTGGTGAGGTAAGCTGGGTTCTAGAATTTGGAGCTTTTGTCATATCGTGGAACTGATTTGTGCGAATGTTTTACGAGTCAGGTTTTGCCAACAAAAGTCCAAGTCGGATTATTCCCCATACGAAGATACTTTATTTGACCAGTGAAACAGCTAAAAACGCATGGAAAAGGACGGGGCGCATAGAGGAAATAGTTAGCACCTAGCTGACAGTGATCGGGGAAAATAATACAAGTCCTGAGGCAGAATATTACGACTTTTCTAAAACCAAAAACATCAGACACTCATCATTGCATTTGGCGCGTTTCTTGTGCGTGTATTCAACGAAGGGACATGTTTACCTCTTATCTGATTTCCCGGCGTGCCGAAGCGCATAAAAGCTTCGTACAATCGTCCTGCTTAGATTACAAGGATGCCCGACAGGGCTTGAAGTATGCATGCACACTGTGACGTTCCTTGATCTGATGAGGGTTGTTAGAGTGGTGTGACACTTTTCGGCGCGCGGACCTAGGATGGAGATGGCGTAACCGAGTGCTGGTAAACATGACCGGTGCCCCTTTCTTTCACTTCCGCCGACCTCTTTCTCCACATCGTATCGTGATGCGCGTACCGTTCTCCTTCTCTCTACGTCGGCACCTCCCTTGGACCCTCCCTGCAGTTGCCCACAGCGCTGCGTTCCCCACCGGTTTACTAGCTGGCATGTTAACATCGTCTCTCCACCCAGACAGGTTACTCAAAGTTGTAATACGTCCAGCTTGTACTTTTAACAATTATTATGCGCCTTTCCAATTCCCCTTTCTGTTCATTATACCTTCTCGCCCACTTGCCGCTCATTCTTCTTTTATGTACGGATGAGTATCGTCATCTACTAAAAACCGTATTCAGATCAACGTTAGCCGGGATCTCTTTTTTGTACTTCGCTACGTGGTTAAGTGCTACCCTTGACGTCCTTGGTCGCTTCAATACTTCAGTTCATCTCTGTCGGGGGATAAAAGCAGGTAGCAGAAGTTAATCGTTTAAAACTCTTTATCAAGACGGTCGTACATTAAAACTCCGAAAATTACATAGGGACAATGCAGACTAAAGAGAATGTGTAAATGGAGATCTAAGCTCAGAAACCAAACTCACGTGACCATATAGGGCGCAGCAGCCGCCCCAGGCAAAATATACGCAAGTGCGTGAAACGCGCCCAACTGATTGGCACACTTTAAGTTACTGCCAATCACGTTGACGGATTTGGTTCATTTGAACAATATAACATGCTTGCATCATAGTACTGTCCACACAAAAAGGTAATGTAGTGGATGCAGAAGTTGGTATAAAACCTTTTTATCAACACTATCTTCACTCAATCCGAAAAGGGCTAAACTCCTGCGACTTCCAAAAAACTATAGTAGGTGAAGGTAAGCTTTGCCAAGCCAGAGATGCACGAACATTCGATGATATAGGTTCTGCCACCATTCTGTTTTTTCAAGGCTTGTATGACCTGCCGGCAGCAGGCAATCGCTTTGAGTAGCATCCCTTAGTTCCGTTGTCAGTTTTACGATTAAAGAACTGAAAACCTTCTCGTAAAATTTCTAAAAAACGTCATAATTTTAACCATAATTCTTCTCCACTAACCGCTATTAGTGTCGACTCATTAAATAGTAGGAGAACTACGCCGTCCTTTTTTTAATCTTACATAGCCTCAATGGTAAATACAGATTTTATTTATTGCTTTGTTTCGTCAACTACGAAATTGTCATTCGTCTGTTCCTTTTTCATTACATTCCATCATTAAGTAAAAATTCTCTGGTAAAAATTGTGCTGTCTGGTCTACTAATACTGATAGCTTTCAGAAATTGCTTATCCATGAAACCTTATTCTTATATCCTCAAAGTTCCTGTGGTTATAATTCCTGGAAATTAGGAGAAAATTATGGTTTTCCTTTTTTGATAACAAACCTCAGGCAACCCATCGTCAAAATTTCAAAAAAACTAAATTTGAGGCTTCCCATTTGAAACTCATCGGCAATATGACGAAAAAGGCCTAGGATTGCTCACTAACTTCTCAATTATATGACTCGTTACTGATCATTTTTTGTTCTCGGTACCATTCTTGAGGGAAAATTGCCCACACCTACGCATCAATAATGCGAGAAGTTCACGCGTCTCATCGATCTTGTTTCTAATGAGACCAAAGGCAGGCACACACGAATCTTTAAATTCATTCCAAGAAATGTTCCGAAAAGTAGACAGCTCATCGATGTTGCCTTCCTTTTTCTTTCTTCTTTCGAGGTAATAGTAAGTACTTTGCAAGCACTCATGATTGGCACAAGGTTTTTTCCAAATAATGATCTAAATTTTTTTACGATTTATTACAGTGCGTAACAGAAGGCCTTTCGACCAAGTTCCACTGAAGACGTTTAAATCGAGTGCTACTTCCACCGCTGTCACACACTTTCTTAAAAACAGACTTAAAAAGCTACCAAAGTAGCTTAACGATCATTCTGTGAGCTCATTATCAGCTTATTTGAATTGACTTCGAAAACGAGACTCACACGAGATAGGTGGAGAAAGTACTTACCTATTAATGGGGTGAATGCTTCTAAATCAGTTGCTTAGATTTTCCGTCAAACATCATTTGCTAAATCCCATCAAGTCATTCCGCCGTTGCTTATTACCAATTATACCTTCATTACAGAGGAAGCAGTAAAGGCAGAAATGTTTAGATCATTCTTTATCAATCATTTAACCATAGAAACTGACCCAATTCCTTTAATTCCACCGGTGTCTGATGCCCCTCTCGGCATCATTAACTTTTCTCATGAAAATATTCTAAAACTGGAAAACCATCTTCCTAACTCTCATTCAGTAGGTACGGACAATAACCCAAACTCTCCTATAAAACAGCTAAGGGATTTTCCTCCTCTGCTTAGCAAACTCATTTCAGTCATTCTCAAAGATGCTTTCTTTTCTGACTATAAAAAAACTTCTCTCATTATTCCGCTGTCTAAATCTGACTGTCGTTCTGATGTTCAAAACTATCGAGGTGTGTTGCGTGCGTTTAGAATTTAGTTTGAAATTTTCGACCCCGAGGGATTTCACTTTTATCGGGAATTCCATCTAGTGGAAGTCCTCAAGGCTAGTGTGTATTAAGAATCCGATTTGTCTTTGCGACCGATCCATCCTTGGAATCCTACACCAGGACTTGTCCGGGATAACCTATCTTCGTGCAGTCGCCTCTCTGCAACAGCACTGACAAATCCCCAAAACCTGCGAAAGGCTGAGTCCTTTACCTCATATCTTTGATTTGATTAAAAAATCATCTCAGACCTTTGAGAAAACCGTTTGAAACTTGTAAATTCAGTAATGCTATTCAGAGAAATGTCCTTAAAACGCGGTGTAAAATGTTTGATCCAGGCGGAAGTCGAACCCGGGTAGCCGCTCGGCCAGAAAACCGTCATTACCACTAAGCCACTGACTGGCGCCAGTGTTGCAAACACGAATGATACATCATGTTTTACGCATGATATTAATGACTTCAGTGTTGGACGTGCTGCTGTCCGACCAATACCCTAAAACGAGCAAAAAGTTTAGCGAGGTTGGGGGATGTCACATACGGAGATGAAATCTGTACCACATGTTTCGGACTCATCCATAATTTTTTTAAAATGGAGGGCTAGTTAAAAGGTCTAAAAATGGAGGTAGAAAAGTTAAAGAAGCTTACTCAATGCCTACTTGAAGAGGAGAAGCCGACGAATTTGGCAATGCAGTGATCGCCACTACACTATCGGCGCTCAGCGAACGGACTGAAATAAATCAAGGAGTACACATTATTCGTAGTACAAATGACTGCAACTCTGTATATATCGCTGTCAAGTCACCTCCGATTAAACGAGCAAGGAGTCTAGAAAGCTGCATGGATATCAAATGCGAAGACGAAGCCTGTACGACATGTTTCGGACTCCTTCAAAAATTTGCGGAAATGGAGAGGGAGATAAAGGGCCTTAAAGTGCAGATGGTGAAGCTGAAGAATCTCCCTCGCTATTCATCCAAAGAGAATGAAAGCGAGCGAACATATGCAAACACGGCTTCCTCGGCTGTGTCGACGGAGGAGAAAGAAAATAGTAGGTCGCTAGAGCTTGATAGGAGTGACACCCAGTGTCTTGTGCGAAAAAAGCGCGGTTGGACGCGATCTCAGCGAGAAAAAAGTAATCTCAGGGTACCTCGAAAAGGCACAGACAGTCAGACGAGGGAACAAGAGTTGGCTATGCCGCACACGAAAATCGCGCCGCTGAAAACGAAAAATGATCAAAAGATCGTAGTAAACAGGCAGTCATGCGTTAGTCCTGCTGAATCAAAACTTCCTAAATCGGTGGAAGGTTGTAACCGGGATGCACGCGACGAAGACTCTGTAGGTATGATTATACCACAAGGCCGTCTAGTTGATCGCAGTAAATGCATCGTTATAAAGGGCATGCCTGAGTCTGTTTCCGACGCTCCAAAGGACAGAATACAACATGACATAGAAATATTCCAGGAATATCTCAAATCGATCTTAATAAGAGACGAAAAAGTCACAGTATTAAAGGCTTTCAGGATGGGCAAAATTAAAGACTCAAAACAAAATCCGGACCGACCGAGACCGTTAAAAATTGTCTTTGAGAATGACGAACAAGCGCAGCTACTTTTGAGCAGGAAAGCTGCGCTTAAACACGCCCATCCATCAGTTTTTTTCAGCGGAACTTTTCACCCACGGAACGAGAAAAATGGAGGGGGGTTCAAATTGGAAGTCCTCAGGCGGTCGAGTCTGGGCGAGACAAATCTCCGAATAGTGGACGGAAAAATTATACGCGTCCAGAGGCCATTCCTCTGGAGAAAGCCCATAACTCTAACAGCTTAGGAGTGATGGAAAGCAGTTCATCCCGATCAGCTCCGACTGGCCTTTGCATTCAATCCCAAGAAATGGATAAACGCCTGTATGCCGGAGTTGCTCGTGCCAAATTGAGATTTTTGTATACCAATGATCAAAGTCTCGTTTCGAAAATCGACGAACTCAAAGCGATAGTATCGGAACGAATCCCCGACGTCATCGCCATAACGGAAACTTGGCTTAATGCCGAAATCATGGATGCTGGGATTTCGAGACCGGGTTACCAGCTGTTTCGTAGAGACCGTCAAAATAGGCAGGGCGGAGGGGTAGTCGTATATGTAATGGAAGGAATTTCAGCAGTTGAAAGAGCCTTCACCCTCTCCCTTGAATATGAATCCGTCTGGATAAAGATAAAGAAGAGCAATGCACAAAATCTAGAATTTCTGGCGATTTACAGACCACCAAATCTTCTGAGTGCAGCTGATGAGTCGCTCCTTGGTTTAGTCAAAGACGTAGCTAGCCACCAAGAGGTACTTATTGCTGGGGATTTCAACGCACCTGCAATAGAGTGGGAAACTATGGCAGTTAATGGTGGACCAGCCTCTTTCAGCAATAAGCTACTGGACCTCACACTCGATCTCCCTCTGGCGCAACATGTGAAGGTACCAACAAGATTTCGAGAGAACCAGAGAGCAAACTGTCTAGACCTAGTTTTCACTAAAGACTTCTCTATTATCGACGAAGTGTATTCCAATGCACCTCTCGGGAAAAGTGACCATACTACGCTACTATGGGATTACTCGCTCTTCTCTAAACGCCAGAAGAGAACAGAGGGCCAATCTAATATATGGAAGGCAGATTTTAATATGATGAAGAACGAATTACTGTCCGTGAATTGGGACCAAATACTCAGGGGAGATCCGGAGGACGACTGGAGATCTTTTAAAACGATTTCACTCGATCTGATTAGGCGCTGTTGTCCACCTAAAGTACAAAAAACAACTAGTCGACCTGCTTGGTTAACTAGGGACCTAAATAAGCAGCTACGGAAGAAAAGCAAAAGATGGAAAATATTCAGGGAAACTGCGTCACCAGCACTTTTCGAAGAATTTCGTCGTCAACGAAACGCCGTCAAAAAATGTATCCTCCAGGCACGGAAGGAGTATGAATCTAAAATTATACGACAGGCTGAACAGAAACCTAAGATTTTATTTCACTATCTGAACAGTAGACTGAAAAATAAAGACCCGGTCGCGGTGCTGAAGGATGATAATGGTGTAGAGATCACTGAAAACAGCGAGAAAGCCGAACACTTAGGACAGTATTTTGCCTCGGTTTTTACTAGAGAAACAGGGTTTCGCAGTCGCGGTGCTAGCAATGCTGTTGAGACTGCTGATCGCGTGCTTGAGTGCATACTGTTCCCGACAGCTGTCGTGGAAAGGGAGATGAAAAATGTCAAGGAAGCAAAGTCCTCGGGTCCGGACAATATACCGGCCAAATTCTTGAAGGAACTAGCGAATGAACTTTCCAAACCACTGGCGCACATCTTCCGCTCGTCATTCGAATTAGGGAGGTTGCCATCAGCATGGAAGACAGCAAATATCTTTCCGATATACAAGGGTGGGGCTCGCACTAATGCTAACAATTACCGGCCTGTTAGTCTAACCTGTATCTGCTGTAAAATAATTGAGGCCATAGTTAAGAAAGCAACTATGGAGCTCCTGGAGCAGGGCCATTTAATCTCAGACCTGTAGCACGGCTTTAGACAGAACCGCTCGTGTCTTTCCAGTTTATTGCTCTCGACGGAGCAGTGGACTCGCGCACTGGACGAGGATGGGAAGGTTGATGTCATATACACAGACTTTACGAAGGCGTTCGACAGCGTCCCACACAAACGGCTAATCTACAAACTTTCTGAAATTGGGATAAGAGGAAGGCTGCTGACATGGATAACAGATTTTCTTACCGGGAGATCGCAAACCGTGTGCACTGAGGTCTCAAGGTCAACTCCTACTCCCGTTCTAAGTGGTGTACCCCAGGGCTCCGTTTTAGGGCCGTTGCTATTCTTGGTTTACATTAACGACTGCGTCGACGACCTGGGATGCAGCGCCATCATGTTTGCTGACGATGTTAAACTGTGGAGACCCATCAGATCTGATGCAGACAGGTACGCGCTTCAAGACAGTCTCAACCGCCTTAACAGTTGGTCAGCTCGCTGGCTCCTCTATTTCAATGTGGACAAATGTGTGGTCCTGAGACTCCGCACCAGACGGACCAGTAAGGAGGACGATTCCTTTCAATACGTCCCTGGTGGTCAGCCCCTTTCAAATGTTGTGGAACAGAAAGACCTGGGAGTCCTAATGACCTCCTCGCTGAAACCATCTTCACAATGTCAAAGGGCAGTCAAAAGTGCGATAAGGGTGTTATTTGCGCTGAGGCGAGGATTTGTGCAGATCGACAAGGAGCTGTTCGGAAAAACCTATGGGGCATTCGTCCGGTCTCACTTAGAGTATGCAGTCCAGGCCTGGCGACCGTGGTTAGAGAAAGATTATTAACGACTGGAAAGAGTACATGCGATGGCTACGAAGATGGTCAAGAATCTTCATCATTCGCCTTACGAAACCAGGCTGACCGAACAAAATCTGTTTCCTCTAAATTACAGGCAACTGCGCGGCGATCTTATTCAAACCTACAGGATTGTCAGAAGCCATGAGTGTGCCCTAGACTTAAATGAATTTTTTGAATTGGTCCGGACTGACTGTCTGCGTGGTCATCCCTTCAAACTGCAAAGAAAGCTGGCTCATTCGGACGTCCGACGGAACGCCTTCTCTCACAGGGTCATCGGGGCATGGAGTGAACTCCCTGATGCCGTCGTTCTTTCCGAAAGTGTCAAATCCTTTAAGTGCAGCCTAGACGCTCACTTGTTAAGAACCTACTGTGCATACAATAATGATTGTTTTAGCGGCGGCAGTTTGCGCCTAGCTCACACTTACCGCTAACTGCATATTTTTTCGCATTTGCTGATGTAATTGATGACTTTATTTCTGTTTATCGATATGAATAGGGAGCTCAAGGTCGAAAGCCTCTTTCCCTTAATAAACTGACTTAAAGTGACTTAAATCCGAAAAAACATATGCAACCACGGCTCATTTAAGCATATCAAACATTGAAACTGACGACGGTTCGTTCAGGGACCTGGACACCGTTGAATGCTATTCTCTTGGGTGAGAAAAATACAAGCCAAAGCGAACTCAGGGAACAAATAAACATCCCACGCACCTCTTTTGGTTCAAAAACGAAGGCCGCTTGCGTACACGCAGACCAGCGCAGGAGGACTACCAGGAAGCCTACGAAGGACCGACGGCGGCTCCAAACTATGTTGAACAATGCAGATATCGGAACACCTTGTGAACCGAATATTCAGGAGGAGGCTTCGAAAGAAACTGATGTAAACTTTTTCGACGAACACCTCGGAAACACAGAAGGAAGGGTTATCAACAAGAAGATAAATGAGTCGTACACGGATCTCAGTTTCCATAGCCCAATAGCTAGTTCTTCCGAAACCAGTGAAACTAGTAAACAGGAGAAAAAAGCTCAGTCATTCAAAAGATGTGTGACAACAACGGACACTGGGTTCAGTCGCAAGCAAAATGTTGTTATAAAAGGAGTACCCGAAACAACGGCAACAATTCCAACGGAGAGGGTTATGCATGACTTTGACCTTCTTCAAGTGTATGCGAAAGCTTTGTTAAGAGAAAATGAGTCACTTACTGTTCTCAAAGCATTCCCAATAGGGTAGAGTCAGTCAGCATCCGGTTCCAATTCCCGGTCTCGACCCCTAAAAGTCATTTTGAAGACTGCAGCCCAGGCCCAGCTCCTGTTACAGAGAAAATCATCTCTGCGGGGTCTCGCTGCGGATCAATTTTTTCTCTCCTTGGTGCCCTTCTTGACGGAAATTTGCCAACGCTTACGTGTCAGCAGTGTGAGAAGCTCATGCCTCTCATTAACCTGGTTGCAACTGCGACTGAAGACAGGCAAAAACGAGGTTTCAACTTTATATTAAAAAACTTTCCCAAGAGTAGACAGCCAATTGATGTCGCCTTTCAATTCCTTTTTCATGCGGCTTCAACTTTAGGATCGCGGAAGCTAAAAGGCTTTCATCTAGGAGCAAGAATCCACCCATTCTTGTCAAACTCTTTTCATCGATAGAAGTGGATTTTATTTTCTCCCATTTGGAGCGATCAACTCAATACCTCAGGGCAAATAAACTTTTTATTAGTCGGGACCAGACTCCACTGCAACGAAAAATTTCTCCTCTTTTACCAAACGTAAAGCCAACCCCGAATTCTACCTTAATGTCTTTTTCCTCTAAAGCAGTTTCTCCATCTGGTGTCGACCAAATCCCCCCACTATCTACAGCGGCCCCAGTTCCATCTAGCTCTTCGACTGATCACATTATCACAGAGACGGTTAAAACTAGCCTCTTTAAAACTCCCCCACGGAGCAAGGATTGTTCAAATGCGGCTCCCAAATTTATAAGGGAGCTTGATCTTAACAGTAAAGATGAGCCAGTCATTGAAGCACAAGCGACTCCCAGCACTCAGAATTGTGATTCAGTTAATAAACTTACATCGAATCCACCCCGTTCCCGCGCCTGGCCACTCAGGTCTTACCTTGCAGTTAGGTCTAATAAGCTAGATGAGAGTTCAGGGAGGTCTTTATCTGTTCCTATCCTGAATTCTCAACTTAACGCCACAGTTGTGAAGCCCTCTTACACATCAGACTGCAAAATGCAAGTATATGGCATTGCTGATAAATTTTCCAATCCCGTTGCTAGCCTGACACCCCAAATAATAAAGCCCTTTCCTGATGTTTACTGTTTCCCGAAACCATTACGTCCGCCACCTAACATAAACTACCCCTCGTATTATGCTAACAATTCCCAAAATCCTATTTTCTTGTCTCCTATTTTTCCAACCCAACAAAATAGTTTTCCTCTTCCTGGGTCCTCCTCAAATGTTTTTCCACCTAATGCTGCATCTGTAACTAGTAATTATCCCATAAATTTTAGACCGCAGCAACTTTGTCCTCCACCAATTGCTCCGTTCCAACAGCTTAATTTTCCA
>CACRXP010000002.1:7385-33691 GCA_902702965.1 Spirometra erinaceieuropaei
GACAGAAAAAAGTAATCTTAAATGACATACGATAGGCATGCCATATCTGCACAGCACTGTCGCCAGCGCGTAATGTCAGCAGGCGCCTAAAGAGAATGGGGTTGCTGGAGCAAGGGGACAGAGGCAACAGATCTAGTCACTGCCAGGAACCCCCAAGAGTAGTATGCATCCTCCTGTCTTACTACAAAGATCCACTCCTATTGTTTCCCCCGGAATCCATGTTAAATGAGGGTTGTTGATAAATAGCGGTAACAATAAAGTTACCGCCGGCGACCCCTGTCCAACCGCCTAGCTTCATTTGCACCGTATTGACATGATGCCTTCACTATGGCAGTCAAAAGGAGGACATTTAAATTGGTCTGCAGTCCAACCAGAGTTTTTGGCGCGGATATCACATTCCGGTCGGCATTTTATAAGCTGCCGACAGGGCGTAGTTTGGACTGCCAAATACACGGGTCGGAGTGGCTTAAACAGTGACTCGACTAACTGGGTGTGGTTCAGCAAAACAGAGTGGACTAGCCTCTTGTGCGTCTGGCTACTGCGCAACCAGGCGGCAGATAGAGGAAGAGAGAGTCCGAAGTAGAGAACAGGGTTGCTATTGCGAGAAAAACAATTAACAGACAGCCGCCGTCTTCTGAAACGGGTGTTTACAGTTTACCTTATGGGGCCACACTGGTCTTCTTCCGGCTCGCAGAATATTGTCTAACTGTGTTATCTGTAGCGGACATCGTTTTTGGCAAAGTTTCCTATTCGTGTTTTATGCTTGTAGAATGAGATGCCTTGCCGAAGTAAAGGAAAGCGAAGTAGACGTGGAAGCGCATCTACTCAGAGCACTTTGTCTGCCTCTTAGTCGGTCAGCGCCCTCGAATGCTTGGGTAGAGGTACGTGTATACTTGATTGAACCCATCAGCAGAGACAATAGCAGATACGGGTAGTTAAAACACAAGAGGCTGCGGCATTTATAGGATGCAGTCGCCATGCTATAGCATACCTATGGAAATTTACGGCTCCCCCCTTTAGTAGGGATTGTTGCACTTGTTGTGGTGACTGTCCGATGGCCGAGATTCGAGTGGTTAATCGCCACAATTTCTCTATGGGTGTTAGATGTTGGTGTGATGATTACTCAACTATCTGGTCCACCGACCCTGTATCTGTAGACCGCCCCTACATGGCAAGCCGTTTTAAACTGCCGGCATGCAAGTTTTTCACGAAATACCTGGTCCGTCCCAAGAAATGTTGGCCGAAATTTCGAAAGGTGTTCTCGATTAGGAAGGATTACTTAAGTGGGGTTGTAATATTGACTATCTTGCAGCATAATGCCAAAATATTTCAGTCGCGTTAGGATATCGGCGTTTGAATGAGCTCATTTATGACCGGTTACAAAAACCACATTATGTAGAAATGGCTACTTAATTACTGTGGATCTTCTCATAGAATTTCGATGTCTTTATTTACTCAAACATATCTTATAAAGAACATGCACAAAATATTCCATATTTCATGTGCACCTTTGGTAGCAGATTACGTCTTCTTTAAATTTTATATTCGAAGGAAAGGGATTTTCGTGTTTTAAAATCTTTTTCAATTCCGACTAATTTTGAATCCGACCTGCAATTGCATTTGCGCTTAGAGCTCCCAAATTACACGCTTGATATTTTTCATGGGAAGAAAGCATTTCTGTAAGCTATTAGGAAGAGGTCATATAGAACTTAGTGAATTTTTCAGTGGATATGCATCATGTTGCACACTTCATAGGCTACATTAATTGACGGAGGAGAGGCACCGTGTTGTACGAATGGACATTTCACTGTCTTAAAAAGCCCAAAATTAAAAACTCCTTTAACACCGAAAAACTTTCAAAGTGTAAGATTTGAAGAAGACGAAAGTCGTTTTCAGAAGAGTGCAAGAAAGACTATGTCTGTGCGCGTTTTCTATAAAACAGAACTGAACTTACAACAGGGTTGAAATTGCGTGAAAAATGTGCATTCTAGTCGCACAATTGCTTTTGCCTAGTGTGGTTTTTGTAGGTGCCCGGAAAGAAAATCATTCGAAAGCCGGCAGCCTGATGTGACCGAAGTGGCTTAGGATTGTGCGGCACGATAATCGGTACTAAAAACTCACCTCTGTAATCCTTTTTAATCGAACACACTCTTCAAAATTTCGGTTAGCATTTAATTTCAGGACACACATGAGGGTAGTAGAGAGTGGGCAAAGAGTCTGTCCGATGGTTAGCTTTTCAGCGGATGAGAGCATACTGTTCTCATCCCAATGAGAGCACTGGATCTTAAACACGGGACTTTTTACGCCCATACTAACCAACCAGAGGTCGATGCGGGCTACACTCAGAACCGCAAAAGCCCAAAGTGCACCAGTAGAGTTGGCACTTGTGGATATATTAAATCCATCTATGTTCATAGCGTTAAAATAAATAAATCCGCCAATGGATTCGCGTTCGCTTAACCTCGGTGAGCTGTCTTGACGAAATATGACGTAAGCACAGATATTCCGAATAACGTTCTACTTACAAGTATATAAGTAAGTTAAATATTGATCATACCATGCTTCCAGGGTAAGGAGATACCACACTAACAGCACAGGTACTAGCCAAAAGCCCATACACGCGTGTTTCGCCGATATTCTGCCGCTGCATAGCGCAACTGCAAGGGGTTCGGCTTGTCAGTGGGTCCCTCACTGATCCTGACCCCGAGGCCTACATTTATGACGGTGGAACTTAAAAGACACCAGGTGGACAGTTTTGTGTGAACGTTCGTCGCAGCATTTGAAGGCCATTCCATAATCTAGGGTCGAATATCTCTAATTCATTCTCTTTTTAGAACTCAGCGAATTCTGGTCTTATATATAACTCTTGTTTGGTTTGATTTCTATATTCCCAGAAATTTATTTAGAGCAAATTAAAGCTATTCAAGTGTCCCAAGTATTTCAGTGAAAAAGTCCGATATTGTCAAGCATTCATTCAGATTCTTGTCTTATTTTAGCTATAAAATCGGACCAGGAGAGAAACTACTGCTGGCTTCGACAAATTTTATCAAGTAAGTTTAGCAAATCCAAGTACGCCTCGGAGTGCTGCCAGTTTGGAATTGACGCGAAAGAGCATGTGCTCTGAGAATCGTAATTGAGGTTCTACTTGTGTTAGACACGAGTCAACCGTTTTAAAATTATGCCGTATAAATAGGCTTTTCCCTGAATCATGGTGAACAAAAAATCCTTTCATTCTCTTTCACGCGTAGGTCATTTACAGTGAGAAATCCGGCTAGGTTGTTCACATAACTTGACGAAAAAGTTAGTAATTCAGAAGCATGTGAAGTATGAAGGGCCGCCCGCTGGAGAGGGAAGTAATATCGGCCTTAGTCACTTACTCTTCCCAACGTTTAACGACACAGGCTTCAAAAGTTCTAGGGTTACCTTAAGACTGCGCCAAAAATTAGCTGTGATACATTCCCTCTTGCCTAACTCGAGCCAGCTTGAGATTCGGAGCCGCGTAACGACATTTCCAGGGTTCCGGCTGATAACTGCACCGGAGCGTTTTCAAATACAGATGACGGCATTTGCAATGCAAAGCAAAAGTCTTTTCCTAACTTGATTGTTAAATTTTCTGGAATTTCCTGATTTTTTTTCTAAAGATTTGTGGATTGTTGACCTTATCCTAAGAACTAGTAATTGGAAGGCCTGCAAAGGCTGAAAAGTATGACATTTGGGTTCTGGGCCTTTTCGGTGCGGTCTAGAATCGTTGTCTCCTTAAACTTTCCTACAATAATGCCCAGTGAATTATGCCTGGTTTCGGCTCTCATTGGTCGCCTTCGGTGGGATTCATACGTGTGCTACAGTGTCTTTGGAGCCTAAACTTCCAGTTGCCAACTATAGACTGAATTACCAGTTGAAGGTTAATGTAAAGAGTTTAACAGCTACGCGTAATACCACTCAAAACAAAAATCATTGTTTCACTGACGTGGATTCGAAGTCATTGGAATCCAAAACTTGGGAAGATACTTACTTTTATACGTCTGACTCTAGAAGTTAATGAATGTCAGATGCCTCACTGCAAATTATGGTGTAAAAGGGCACTCCGTCGATGTCTTTTAGGCGCCCTAGCGTTACACCTGAAAAATGCTATTTGGTTTTACAAGCCTTTCAGTCTGAATCGAATTGGAAATAGATCCAACGTGCCGGAAACCTTAGTTGAGGGCTAATACTAACCGATGAAACACACATTGCTATTTATGATTATTAACACCCAGATAAGTTGCTTAGACCGGCTGTTGTGCGCTTGAATAACAAAGTTTATAGAAGGCACTGTTTCCAGAGGGAACAAGTGTCCTAATGGTTGCAGAAGTCCACGGAATTTTTGTGCACGGCCGGCAGGAGAAGGAAGTGTTTCCATATTGGTCAGGCTGAAACAGGCACTTCTGCACGTTTATCAAAAAAGTTTTCCTCTTTGACGCTACCTTGAGGCACCGTCTCTCCAGCTTCAAAAACAGTTCTCAGTGTCAGATACTTGGGACAGACGGCGGCCACAAGAAGAATAACCCGAAGTCTGGAGGGCTATTCCTAACATCAAAGGAATCTCCAAGGCGGTTTCAGGACTGTTACAACCCGCCAGGGTAGGCATTGCCAATCAACCCCAGGCAACGAATCTTCGCCGTTCGATGCAACCCAAAGACATAATGACACCCACTGAAACCTCAGCAGTTGCCTATCAAATACATTGTGACGACGGAGACTGCATCTACGTTGGGGAACACCGACGGAAATTGCAGACCCGCCTACATGAGCACAAACTGGCAACTCGGAGACTAGACCCAAACTCACAGCTTGCGGCTCACATCGAGGAAACTGGTCACAGTTTTGACTTTCAAGGAGCAGCCGTCTTAGGCAGGAGCACCTCAAAGACAGAACGTCTCACACTTGAGGCTTGGTACTCTGATGTCAACTCCATCAACAGGCACCTAGACCTTCCTTCGGCCTATAAAGTCTTACGTCATTACATACGCCGTGACGAAGAGAAGACAGTCATACGACGCCTAAAACTACCGAGCAAACGCGGCCTGTCGACCAACTCACCCAAAAGGGGAACGCAAACGCAACTAACCCCAATTGAGGCGGCGACACAATACAGGAGGCCACCAACACTCACAGGCGACGGCCGGTAGGCCAAAGCAGCGAAAGAAGAGAAAAAAAATCCATCACCCCAAGGCCAACTAATCCGGCTGTCCATTCAAAATCCTGATCGGCTTTTTCACTTGACGCTTTGATAATGGAGAGCCGCTTTAGCTCTTCGAAACGTCAGCCCTGCAAGTCCCTCGATCCGGTGAGCAGTTCATTTTCCTCAGATTATCAACCCGGATCTCTTACTTTTGCTAACCTGATACTTGCGACAGTCAGCAGTTACCTCTTACGCGGCACACAGTCCTTATCATCGCGTCTAAGTACCCTCTTTGGACTTCATGTCGTAGCAAATGCGTGTTCAGTTTCCGTCAACTTGTTGTTTGAGTGGAACACATCTGTAACAGGGTGAGGTAGGTGGGCCTGTTCTCCCTTGCATACCAAAAACTAGGACCGGGGATGTATTGCAGGCGATCTGTTGAAGTTTGAAGGCTGAACTTGCAACTAAGACCATTACATACTGGCACCCTTTACAGATCTAGCGTACTTATGGACGTTCAGAGTCAGATGAATGTGGAGAAAGCGGCCTATGCAGACTGCTGGATAGAGGTGATCATTTTTGTTTTGCATGAAACTCTGAGTCGAAAGCCCACAATATCGGTTGCGTAGCAACTAGTCATTCCGCAATGAAGGTGTGTCACAAACGTGGGCGAATAAAACTGATATAGGCGTTTCTGGCCTGTTTCGAATCGTCAGCAAAACCCGGAAATCTCGTCTGAACTCATTAAGGAGTTCCACGTCAGACGTTCCGCTACCTGATTTACAGGTCCACGGGCTGGTGATCGAGAGCGAGCAATACTCCAAGTCGAATGGGAGTTGCCTTCGGTTTTGCCCTACACTCATGCCTACGTCACGCCCAGTTGGTTGCATAACCACGGACATTAATTAATCAAGACGACTAGACAGAGGATGAAGGTACAACACGAAACGCCCACATTCCGCCCTGCAGTCTGGTTGGATTTGTAATCTTAGCTGTTGCAGATTACAGCTGACAGAGTTTGACGACGCAGCTCAACTGGTAGAATGTGAAGTGAAGCGACCATCTTTGAAAGGAACTCAAATCTCAGTTGACTCTGCAGAGCTTGATTATTATTCGCTGATGACGACAAAGATGCGAAGACTTGAATCTCCACGGGACCCACCAATAAAAGTAATTATCACAAATTGAAGAAACTCACGTCATTTTTGAAAGTAGGCATGGCAATGCACCTTAGCGCCTTGGCTCATGTGAAGTAATTTTAACAGACACGTGTTTGAAGTATAGTTTTGGTATTTTAGATTTGCCCAATCGGAAACACTGGATGCACTTTCTGTGCCACCTTTGTGACGTCGAGCAGGAAGCTGCTCTACATTACTACCAGGTACGTCGAAAAACTGGTAATAAATGGCGGAAAGTTAGTGCATTGTTAGAGAATATAATTTCCAACCAATAGCGTTCGCGTTGATCGCGGCACCCTACTTGATTATTCATGAGAAGAAAATTGTAGACATCTAAACAAACTTCCGGGGGGATCCAATTTCTACTAAAGCCGGCAAAGTCACACTTTCGATGTAAATCGGTGGCATTTTGTAAGGATGAAATTGAACCAAACGTGCATTCTTTATAGAACGCGAATACTGTGCGGTCCCCGGACGACTCCACGGTGGAGTTAAACCCATTCCGGTTAGACTTACATGTTCTGCCGAAGGATGCCGGAGCAACAGGCAATCAGAAGGTCATGCAATGTGCAATTTCGCGGCCATAGAGCTTTGCAGACCATTTCAATAGATAGTTACGGATATTGAAAACCCATCAGTGGATCTTTCCCGTGCGGGCTGGTTCACACAAAGAGCCGTCAGTCAGCATAGGAAAATCCAAATGGAGGGGGCCTGTTCACGTTTGCTGAGTCGTCTGGCCACCAGAGATTTCGGTTGGACAGAAGTTTTATAAGACATTTAATATCGCCTGAGTTAAACCGGTTCCCCAGCGCAAAACTGAAGCTTAAGGTTCTGCGTAATGGACGACGAACTAGCTGATCTCACAAAGTGCACATGCAACCGTGCACATTAACCTCAGTCATATTAATTTTAATTCAGCTGGGAAAAACTCCACGACCTTGGTGGGATTCGGACCCACGACAGCAATGGGAAGGCTTGAATATAACCAGCACTCTTGCTACCTGAGCCACGAGGTCCCACCGTGAGCCGTGAATTTAGTCGCATTTGAGTCAAGTTATTCACCTGGTAACGAGAGCGTTGGTTGTACTCAAGCCCTCCCCTTTCATGAGTTCGAGTCCCACCAAGATTGCCTAGTTTTTCACAGTTGTGTCAAAATGGATTATTCAAAATCTGTAAAAACACCTATTAATTTGGTCATATGGCATCTGGACGGGTTACAAGTCACCGCACTCTGTAGAAATTAGAACAGTAAATTTCGGGACAAACTTTTTGAAATAAACTTCTTTTTTTCGAATGCCAGAGTCCACTGGTGGTATCTGGGTCCGATCGCGCAGTGTACCGGTTGATAGGCAAAGTTGCAGTAAAAAGGATGATACAGCAAATCGAACTCAAGAATTTACTTATTCGGAATCGATGAAAGTACTATCATCTAACTGTCTTAGATTACGACCAGCTGTCTCGAAGGTGTAACTTTCTCCAGGCAGAGCATCGAGTTTTTAGAAACGCTCAAACAAAATGGATGTTGAATAGGTAATACATTCTTCTGCGTGCAAACTAACGTTCGCGTTCACCGACCGCTTAAATTCAACTGTTTATGGTCAGTCAGGATGGATTCGTCTGCTAAAGTTTTGCGTGTAAGATCGATGTTCCCTAGCCTGCGATCACATAGGACTTCCGGCTGAGCAATTTTCCGCCTTGGCGCGACAAATGGCTAGTAGCACCGTTGTTTCGTTGATACCCATCTTATTGGGGCAACTAATTTTAATATGTAAAGTGTTGAACGTAAGTCACTATTACGGTAGTCGCGCAGAACTGAGATTACCAGAGGAGGGGAGGACGTGCCCGAAACAAATTTCCGTAACTCAAGCCAATTATTAGGAGGGGAAGAGTTCCGCCCTACTTAACGAGAGTTCCACCCCCCCCCCCTCTATTGTACTTGAAGAGCTAGCTCCGCCGGCTTCTGCATCTTATCCAGAATCATCCGGTTGTCACCGTTCTGCTGACGCGAGGCCTGCGGTCCACTGTCGGGCTGTTTTTGCGCTACCGTCACGTTGAAGCAGCACTGGTGGTCATGCTGATGACTAGCAAAATACTATTTTCCAGAATTTCTCTGGCTTCAGTGACTTTTCCACTGGGGTTGGATTTGTTCTCTCTGGGCGTGAGTGTGAGGCGGAATTACATCCTTCTGCCACGGCGTTCTTTATTCTTCTTATTGTTGCTGGGTGGAGTTTTGCTCCTCTCGACGACGTTGACCCCGCGAATGGTCAAACCGACTGCGCAGACCACGGCTCAACGGTCGTCCTAGAATTAGGTCAGTCCACAGCTTACTGGACAGCGGCCACACAGAGCTGCTGCTGCTGTTGACAAGACGGTTGCCTCTGGGTCCTCAAGCTGAAGATGTAGATTTCCATCGGACAGACTGGGAGGGTGTAAGACGACAACGACGGCGACAGATGAGAACTTAGTGGATACTGGATAATGCTCTCACCATCCCCTAGTACCGATTCGCCAATCGCTGCGCCATCGAGCCTGAAGGTAGTACAGATGAATGGTCCCTGGTTGCCCATTCGTCAGATGTGGAATCCTGTTTTTGTGAGAGCAAGACTTCGCTGAGAACTATGTCACTGTCGCCAGTTGCTAGTGTCAGGGGTAGGCCAACAGGCAGGTGCCGTTTTCCAGGATACTGGACTTCCGTTACTCCTTAAACTTATACCATCTATCCATCCCGTCCTTTTAAAGGGCGCAGTTGTACGTCACCACTAGGCGTACAACAGACTAACTGATGAGTCCTTATGGTTGCAGAGATGGGGGTAATGTAGTGCTTAGCACCATCTCGTGAGCCGCGGAAAGAGCTTCTTCCGCCAGAAGTGTCCCTATTGCATTCAGAGACTACCAGACTGGACATACCAGCGGGAACTCTCACTCCCTAGGCCTACTCTGTTTTCAGGCAAGTCTGCACGAAGTTGAGGAGAGTGCACGCAGAATATCCACCATCTACCGTCTCCTGCATCGTCTTCGTTCCGCCAACAGGCCTCCCAAGGATGTTGTCGGGGCAGACAACCAGATGAACCTCCTCTGGCAGTCGAATGTCACCTGCGAGAGACTCTGCTATGAGGTCTGGTTACGCCTACTGGAGCTGACAATGTTTCTCGAGGGTCACCAGATGCCACTGGCGCGGTTGCAGGAACTGCCCTGGAGTTTCCTAAAGGCCAGAGTTGGGGAGGACGCTGGCGGGGCTTCTGCTATGTCCGAGCTACTTCGTTCTGTTCTACAGGGTCCAGAATGCTCCAGTCTCAATGATCGTTTGTCGAAGCGACTTGCTACTGGAGGGGTACGTCATGTAAGTTTCCCTCTATCAGCTGAAAGGATTACTTTATTTTGACACAACCGTGAAAAACCCGGCGACCAGAGTGGGATTCGAAACCACAACAGCAAAGGGGAGGCTTTAGTACGGCCGACGCCCTAACTATCTGAGCTAAGGAACCCGACCGGCAGACGTGAGTTTAATCACATTTGAGTCAATTTACCTGCCCAACCTGCTGCAACGTATGGAGTCCACCAAATCTTATGCAGTAGCCTGACTGCTCACACGAGGTTTCGTAGGTAATCAATTCAGAACCCACCAGATGACTACCAGGCTCACTTGATTAAAAAGTGTTTGATATTACCTCTAACAAGATTATACCAAATTAAAGTCCATAGTATCCAGCAGGAACTGATAATCCACCGGCAAACATGATACTGTAAGCACGCAGACGGTGGTCAGAGTATCAGCAATCGGAACAATTTTATCGGACTCTGGTTTGACAAAGCTTGTCACTTTCCTGACATGCACCTTAGATTCCCAGAGAAAAAACATCCAATAGATATATTTTTAGAACTACCTCAGGCATTAATCGAAGTCAGAACTTAGCACTCTTAGGCGGGCGGGAAAGATTATTTGATTAAAATGACGCACATCTTAGACTGGATCTCCTAATAAAGACTTATATTGGAAGGGGGAGGGAGGTTTGATTGAACCGGAACACAGAGGCTCAGCTCATGAATTGCAGCAGTTATCATCCCTTCCGTTAGGACTTTTATCTCTATGACGCATCAGTCTAAGCAGTCAGTATTTTCAACAGTAAATTCCTGTTCAGCCGTCTCAGTGATCGCCCCTTTTTACTTCGAGGCTAATTTACCTACTACATTCACCTCAGTAGTTGACGTTAAATTAATTGTTTTGGCGGTTAGTTAAACTTACTGCGAAACCCGAAGGGAATTATGTTGTTTTCTATCTGCTGTTGTAGAATGCGCCATTTTCGCTAGTCACTTGTTTTGCTAAATTGTCCGAAGTGCAGTGTCACAACGCATGCACTTACTGAAGCCTCTTATGCCGGTCATGTCCTAAGTTGGCTCCAAGCACATAGGTTACGTTTGTGCATAGGGCAGAAGGCTATACGTCAGCAAACGACTGCCTAGCCTCACGTCGGAGCTCAATCCCCTAGTGGTTTCACCGCGCGATGTCGACCCCCTGTCCAAGCAAGAACACTGATGACTCTATTAAACACATTTCGCGAGAGTCCTCTGCTCCGCCTAAAGCTGTTCAGATCTCAGCTACAAAATCCCGGAGCTGAAAGAGGCCCTGAGCGAAGTCATGGGGACCGTCTAACATCCCCCGTCTCCAAAGCAGCCTAAAACACCGGCCCAGCTTTAATCTGCCACGGCTCCCCCAAGGGTCAAAGCACAGGCTATTCTGGAAGAGTTTTCAGCTTTAGGTGAAAAATGCAGGGTAAATCTGCGCCTGCCAATCTCACCTTTAACAAACTACAAGTTTATTCGATGTTTTTTTTCAGAGGGAGCGGCGACGACAGAGAGTACAATGCGAACACGGAACAAACATGAGCAACCAGGGGGGAAATCCTGCGGAGAACGAGGATGGGCCGTCAGGGCACGAGGGGCGGGCAACTCAAACGAATTCCTTTGAAAGTAAGCCCCTCTCTCGTCAGTTTTAACTGCCACAGCATTAAAAACTGTGGATACCCAAACCCATTCGCAGGCTTTCTTTCCAAGCTGATGCTTACTCGCGATGACACTTGACGAAAGACGATCTGCAAGTAACTTGAGATATTTCCTCCGTCAGGACTTACGAGGGCTAGCAAGGCAAGTCCTCAAGCGACACTCACGGAGAACTAACGCTTTGACGCACGCGCTAAGGAAGATCGGGATACGTATTGTTTATTTAATGTAGTATATTTGCATAAAATTAGGTTAGCTGATTCTGCGTTTATAGCAGAAATTATGCCTCAGCAGCGGCTTTGGCCAGTTTTCGGTAACATAATTTCGTATGAGAAACAGTCTAATCCTGGTAAAGAACCCCGCCGGCTGCTCTTTAGAGTAGTATCTGTCTGGCGTTTCAATTTGCTATAAAAGGGCGGGCCCATTCATCTTTCCCTCGGAAGGTACGTGGGGCATTATAGTTTAGTAATTAAAATCTAAGATTTGATAGGCCATCTTCATCATGCATCATCAAGATCACAAAATCGCACGAAGGTTTGCTTTGCTATCTGCAGTCCATTGATGTTAAACAGGCTTACGTCTGCATGTCCAAAATTACGTAAAGTGAGTTTTCCCGAATGGATGCCGGGAGAACTGGGACTTAAATGTAGGTGCCTTAAGTGCATGATTGTCGAAGTGCTCAAGGAGACTTTTTTTTACTGAAGGTGGATTTGGGAATTAGTTTTAGAATAGTAACTGTGTTGGAACAGCTAGGGAGGCCTCCGTATATTCGGCTGTTAAACGCTGCTAGGCTCTTCACCGCCGCAACCACAGTAGGTGGGATAACTCATGAAATCTCAATCGAAATTCCAAAATGCCTTTTCGTTTCGAAAAGATTAATTAAGCAGGGTTGTAAAACTGGTCAGCCTGTAATATTTCAGTTACCTCAGGATGCCAGCTTTCGAACGAACTTCCACACTCTGCAAAAATGACTACTTAAGTAGCATGAATTCTTCTCATTGATTTTCGATGCCCCAAACGTCTAATTATATTTCATGGGAAACATGCATAAAAATATTCATTCTCCTGCTCATTCGGTAGATAATTACGTCTTCTTCCAATTTTATACTCGAAGAAAGGGTATAGCTCGGTTTCAAAAAACTGTTCCAACTCCCGAATAATTTTGAACCCGCCCTACTGTTACACTTGGATTCAGGGTTTCCATGCTACAAGCCGTATTTTCCGGGAACGGAAAATCACACATTTCTCTACGGCAATTAAGGGGGGGGGGTGTATAGGGTTCCTAAATTTAGCAGTGGATTTGATCCATATTGTTAACTTTACAAACCACATTGGTAAATGCCGAGATATGACGATTTATGAACGTCCACTTCATGGTATTTAAAAGTCCCACAATTAGAAACTTTTTAAAACTCGAATTATGTCCCTCCTTCGAGTATGAAATTAGAAGAAGACGTAATTTTCTACCGAATGAGTAAAAAATAGATATTTTTATGCAACTTTTCCATGAAATATAATTAGACTTTTAGGGGCATCGAAAATCAATTAGCAAAATTCATGCTACAGAGTGTTACATGTGCTACATGTTACAGAGTGTGGTGTTTGCATGCAGCCAGAAGGAAGTTCATTTGAAAGTCGGCCGCCTGAGGTAGCTGAAATAGTATAGAATTATGTTGCAGGCGGACTAGTCTTACGACCCTACGTAATTGATCTTTTCGAAACGAAAGCGCATTTCGGAATTTCGGTTTACATTTCATGAGTTAGCCCACCTACCGTACACGTGAATTTATTTGAAGTGATGCGGACTTGCATTGCACCTCTCTCAATCGGCAGCCTTCGTACCCATGGTCTAAAAGGTTATGTGATAAGGTGGCAGTTCATTCAGTGAAATGAGAAATTCATTTGCCTGGCGTTCTGGATTCCTTCTCGAACCCCTGGTCAGAGGCGGCAATGAAGATGGAGGCGGGTGGGTCGCAGAAATTATAGACTGTCATTACTGTTCAACCACATACCTATCCACATTAGCTGTTCCTGAGACCATCGCAGATGGTGGTGCCTACCGTGATGAGTGCTTGGGTGCCTGTGCTCGAGTAGCCAACTGTCCCAGTTTCGACACGAAAGTTTTGTATTTGGAGAGCAACTGCATTCTACTAATACTGCGCTCCTTGTTACTGTCTGAGATGATGGGTTCAGTCGTAAGTCCCAGACGACAAACGACAAAAATTACCGTTTCGGCAAATGAGCCTCCTTCTAATTTAACTGTTTTCCGGAACCCATCTTTTTGTTTGCGACTGTTTACAACAAGCCGTATCCGAGGTGAATCGATCGCACGCTCTCTTTCTCTCTCTCTCTCTCTCTCTCATATACAAGTGATTTGTCCGAATCAAAGCTGTATCCGGAAGTCTTCTTTAGAGTCGCAACCGTTGCTGTTAGTGAAAAGTGAGCAATAGAGGATGAGGGAGTTTGATTGGCAAAGACAATGGTTTCCAAAACGTAATCGTCCATACTCCGTCCTTTAGCCTGGATAGCGTTACTCAACTGCGATTGAAAATTTCTGATCTCAGTCTATGCGACATGCGCTCGCAGACCGGTGATGAGGTCACTGTTTGATGGGCGACTGACTCAGTGCTGAACCACGGGCATGCCAGTGCATGAATTTAGAGTATCATAAATCTGAGCTCATTAATAAGTCAGAAATGACCCCGGCAGTGTCCCTAATTTTGCCAAATGCTCTTTTCGGCTGTTTATTGCAAACTGTAATCCGAGTCCAGGTTGAAAGGGACCAGCCCGTGTTCCCTCCAGAAGGACACTCCACGCCACTCGCACCTGGTTCATTATGGTGCACTCTGGTGCTACAATCAAGTTTGTTTTTTGAGTTCTGTCGGATGTGCTTGAGGATTCGGACTGCGGTCGTCTTAAACAACATATTAGTCCTTCCAAGGATTTGGGGTCTGCTCTAGAAGCGAAAGAATATTCGTTTGCGGGAGACCAGTATTCACAAAAGCCGGATGTTGGCCTTCGTAGCGTTAATGACCGAAGACCTAACCGTTCAGATCTACCTATTTGACCTCTTCTCATGGCCAGAGTTCTGAGATCGTAAATGCCATTATACTTCCCTTCACACATCGTATCCGATACCCAATCACCACTGAATTCGAATTTTTACAAGGTGAGGCCTTCCCACTCCGATTTTGTCTGGGCTTTTCTAGTCGCTGGAAAGTGGGTTTAATATCAGAATGCCGCAGGTGAGTGGATTTTGGGGAGGAAGACCTCTACCACTCTCTTCACTTTGCTGGAAGACAGACATGCTTATTTTCCATTGCGTTTGCTCTGTATGTTTTAAAACACAGTTAACGTGTCAGACCTCTGGTCCAGAGTGAGGTTGTTTGTAGCGGTCTCGACGGCTCTCATTTTGCATGTTTATTTAAAAAAGACTGGTATTTTGTGCGTCGAGGCTTGCACATGGCTTGTCACTGATACATTGGTGTTTACTTCTTTCGGCTTAAAATGTTTGACTGCAAAGTTGAGAGTTTTCAAGTCTGCTGTATTTGAATTTTATAGTTCTCACTGCGCCTCTGTTTTTTGTCTATGTCCATACCTATGACGTGCCAAAAAGCGACTAACAGCTAACCCATCAAGGGTTTTCTCGAGAATTTTAGAAGATGAGTTTATGGGGTGGGGTAGGTGGTTGTTATAGTGAGGTCAGTCGGGCCACACTCCGTCGCAATCAAATGCGGAGTTTAGCGCGTACCTGAGAGCGTGCCTCTGATGATGGCGACATGGGCGTCTGAGGGAAGCGGACACACGTTCAGTCAGCCGCCTTCAGTAGATCGCTCGGCAGACCGCTGACCAGAGCACTCGGAGCGTCTTGCATTGCGTCTAGCTCTTCCTATAGACGGTGAGGTTACCACACGAAATGGGCTCATTCCTTTTTGTCCCATCGGCTCTCATCGAACGAGACAGAATTTTAAATGAGGAGTCTGCACGCTTTCGCACTACAAGAGATTGATGCAGAAGTTGTCAGTACGAACCCTAAGGCAGGGGGCATTCAAGAAAAGCCCTCTGGCTGAATGTTAACCCCCCGTAAGGACTTTCGTCTACTGTGAGAGCAGGCTGATTCTACTGAAATGTCAGGCTAGGCTGGGTTTGTTTGCTTAGCCCAGCCAGAGACGCCTGCCTGTGTCATGTCTATCCTTATTGTATGCCCCGCCCAGATTCCCTGAAGAATGCGTCTACTTTTAGACAGCTAAACACCTCCTCCTCCGGTGGTAGGCAGAGGCTGACAGGGTTGGGCGTTGACCTTCAAATCGTCACATAATCCCGTCCTCATGGAGGAAACTGAAGTCGGACACAGGTTGTGGTTGTCCTCAGTCACTCAGAAGCGCACTGCTGAGTGACTGAGTGCTTTCACTACGGCGTGGGGAAATTGCTGTGTTAGTACTGCCCTCCCATTGGTTAACGCGCAGTGGAACGCAGCAACTGCCTGGAAAGCAGGTTTAAATTAAGACGCAACAGGACATCAGGTGCCCTTATGGAGAAAATACTGCCCTCAGTGTCAAAAAAACACGAATGAGGTATTCTTAGAGTGGTATAAATAAAGTGAAGTGCTTGTGTGCGACTGTAATAGAAATTCATTTTGACCCAACTGGGAACGACTCGGCGTCCCAGCGGGATTCGAACCCGCGATAGCAAGGGGAAGGTTTTAACGCAGCTAACGTTCTAGTCATCTGAACTACAAAGCCTCACAGTGAGCCGTGAATTTAATAACATTTGGGTCTAGCTACTCGCCCAGACTACTGCAGCGGATGGAATTCACCAATTATGATACAGATAGTTGAATGCCTAGGCATGACTTTCTAAGCGGTCAATCCAGAAGCTAACAGATCAGATGAATTGCTCAAGTATGCCAGAAACATTAATTAATTAAATGAGGCCGGTAGTCATCTGGTGGATCCCGAATTGATTGCTTGGGAAATCCTGCTTGACAGTCAGCTTACTATATCAGAAGTGGTGAAATACATACGCTGCAGTAGGCTGGGCGGGTAACTTGACCCGAGTGAGATTAAACTCGCGTCTTCCGGTGGGGCCTCGTAGCTCAGGTGGCTAGAACGTTGGCTGTGCTTAAGCCTTGTCTTTCCTGTTGTGGGTTCGAATCCCACCGAGGCTGTCGAGTTTCTCACACTTGGGCCAAAAGAGTTATTCAAATCTTCTGAAACAACAATTAGCCAACAAGGTGCCATGGGAGTCATGCTATCGATATAATTGTAGCTTTAAAGTTAAAAACCAAAATCTAGTAAAGAACGGAATTTCCGTTAAGGTGCTTGTCAAATAATTAAACCCTGAGATCCTGAAACTTCGAGACATCCAGCTTGTTCATATAGCTATTGAACAAACGCGACAGAAAATAAAAAAATTGTAAGGAAGTTCCAATGCTTGCCACTTCGGGACGTCATCACGGTAGGAAAACATACTTTCTGGGATACCAATGTGCCGACGGATCACCTGCACAAATCCATCTGGGAAAAATATACGTTTGGCGTCTACAGGTGTGAGGTGTTGAGGAAATGCAATTATGGGTACAGGAAACAACGTATAGCAAACTAATTTCCCATGAATTTAGTTCGTACGCAGAGTGTGCACCTGATGAAAAGGGGTATTAAAGTTGTATGGTGCGCGTAGCTGTTGGCGTAGCCTACTATCCGCGCGTTAACAAATACAGCAGCGGCTCGCAAATCACCGGACCTAGCACATATCTACTGCGACAGGTTAAAACTAGTTTACGACATCTCTAAAGAGCCACAGGGACTCGTATGAATTTGCTGTTTAGTAATGCCAGCAGGAGTTGAAAGCGTCGTTTGCTTTTCAAAATGAACGTGGATTAGCGGGTCTTTTCAAAGCGGATTTCCACCCCTTTTCCGGGCAAAAAAATTGAGAAATCTGCAGTTTCTTACTGACTAAGCACACAAGGTAAGTGTTGCGCGTTTCCTTTCTGGGAGAAGGGATTCACTTTTTACAGAGTAAAAGTAATTTATGATGAATTAAGTTATTTTCTAAGCAACTATTTTTCACAGTTTTCACAAACTGGAAAATTTGTTTAAAACGGAACTCGACGTCTTCTCTAGATCAACAAATCAATAAATGCGTGGTTTTACACAAAAGAGCTATTATAGAATATTTGATTGTGTCATTTGTATTGCATTTCTTCGAATGCTGAGAATAAATTGCAAACTACAAACGTCTTAGGAAATAAATTCGTTTTGGGTGTGATTTGCATAGACAGTTGTAAGCATTTTCAAATAAAACTCGGAATTATCCTGGATCGATGCTCCCTATTAATTGGTATTTCAAAATTACGTAAACAATGTTTTTTCATGGCAGTACACTTAAAGAATTCAGTCGCGTTTTCGGTAGTTTCTGTCCCTATTTTATGGGATAATTTGGTATCCGTTCGAATTTTCGTTGTTTACTCGTTGGATAGAATGTGCATCGTAAGCATTTTTGAAAATTTCCCGTCACAATATCCAAAGAGCTTCACTGAGTGTCCACAATGTGACTATCGTCTGTGGAATAGGACAGAATTCATCTGTTGTCATTCCAACGGGTGTTGTCATATGCCCGCAAGAAAATGTTGACTCATACGATGAACGATGCTTACTCCGTAGAACTAAGTGGCGAAGCAAATATCCGGTAAAGTACAGTGAATGACCGATCTCATGAAATGTCAGCCGGAATTCTGAAAAGAAAGAATTACTTAGATGGGGTTTTAGTATTGATAATCATGCGGAATAATCCCACAGTATTTCGGACTCACCCGGACGTTGGTTTTTGGATGTATTTCTTTTTGACCTCCAGTGGAAAGCAGCATCACTCCTTATCTCTGTTAATAAAATTTATAGATTGTGGGAAATCGGTCTTGGGTAAAGCAGGCCTATAAAATTTCCAGTGAGTGGCCGATCTCGTGAGATATTAGCTGAAATCCTGAAGTACGTCTTCGATTAGGAATGGTTACTTACTTACTAATGCTGATTATCACACGGCATATTCATATAATATTTCGGACTCGCCAGGATGTCGGCTTTTGAATGCACTTTTTCAACCGCCTGTAGAAACTGCATTCGGTAAGAAAGTGACTACTTAACTATTATGCATTTTTCACACTTATGTTCTATGGCCTTACAAATGCAAATGTATATTTTGTAGAAAACATGCGCAAAAATATGCTTTCCATTACTCGTTTGGTAGCAAATCACGTCGTCTTCGCATTTTATGCTCGAGGAACGAGTATCTTTCGGCTTTAAAATGTTTCTAGCGCGAGGTTTCGTTCTGCAGCCCCACTTCATTGATACCATGTAATCATCATCCTAAAACAATTTGAGTAGATGCGAGTACGCTGGCTTTACAAATATCACGTGTTTGCACCTTCCCTGTCATTTTAATCCAGCCAATGACTGTGCCACGTGGGCAGGAGTGCTTATACACCATCCTCGTCTACATCAGGTGTCAGCTCACTCACGCTTTCCTGCGCGTACTTAGAATCCTCCTTGCGCCCTAGCCGTTATGCAGCTTTTAAGGCCATGCAATGTCCAATCATACAGCATTGTACCAGTCCGTTTACTAGTGCTCATCTTAAAGTATACAACACAGTCCGCATCATTGCAAAAATTTATGAACTCTACATGATATTTTCTTAAAGGCAAAGAGGAATATATGACTTTCCTTACGCGGAAAGTATGCACCAAATAGACCGAAATCGCCGAATGCCAACGTACTGGCTGGTCTAGCTCAAAATTATTCGGGAATTGGAAAACTTCTTTAACCCCGAAAGATACTCATTTTTGCCGTAATTGTATCATTTTTTCACCGTTTCCTGGGTGGCTTTTGTGACAATTTTGAATATGCGTTCTCCTTCAGCATACTTCGGGTTAACTTTGCCTCTTCTTAAGAGCAATGTTTTGAACGAACTATTCCGCCAAAGGGCGGACCCACGTTTTATGTCCGGCTGAAGGGTGCAGACTGTTGACAATCATTTACTGTCTCTGCAGGTACTGGAGGCATTCGTTGATATATTTTTAGTGTAGGACACAAATGAACATCCCCACTTTGTGTTGGAACTCCGGTCCAAGAGATCAGGTAGATTAATATTGATAAGTAAGCTAGCCATGGTCGTTTTAGTGCCGTCATCTTTGTCGGTATTGCTTGGCGTCCTTCCCGATTGTCTGTCGAGTCTGATGCATAATTAAACGGTCAGGAATTAGGTCATCCCTTCCTTATGGATCTGAAGGATGATTCTGGTTGGCAGATACGCTCGCAGTAGCCAGGCTTTTAATGCGCCAATGCAGAATTAGCCTAAGCATTCCTAATCTTAGCTGATTTTTTCAAATGACTACGCAAACGCTTGTACCCACAGGACAACCTGTATTAATTGAAGCCTGTCCACGAAACCAGTCACTTTTGTCTATTCTTACGCGGACACATTACCGGTAACAAAAAACCCATTCTATGCCACCTTCGCGAGGGCCTTCATTGTCTGACCTTGTTCGGAATACGCTAAGCCCGCATTGGGGCGTTCTCAATTCATTGATTGGCCCATGGCAAATTTGAATTCCCCAATCGGGGACGAGGGCGTGACCGCCATATGCATGCGCCTTCCTCACGCCGCATTCAGCAACACACCCGCCCTGTCTCTGACCCTGCCTCATAAGACAGACAGAAGGCGTAGAACAGGGTGTGCGCACAACCGTCTTAACCTATCACTCAAGCACGTTTCGTCTCTCCCCCCTCCCCCTGTGGCTCTAGCAGTGCGTACCGGATCGAAAACCGCACCTTCAAAGTGTGCCACGGCGACTGGTCGTTACGTGAACCCCGGTGACCTTCAGCGCGCCGAAGATTTCAGCATCTCAAACAGCACGGTCAGGAGGGCTGCGGCTGAGGCAGACGGTTCGGCGTCAACGAGTACGCATCCTGTGCACATCGGACTTGCCGCTATGACAGCATCCGAGGACGAAAATTCGTCCAACTTGGACTCCTTGGAGAGTACAAACGCCGATGGCGGCCCTGCCTGTCCCTGGCTCCATCCAGTTGACGGTTTCATAGACACAAGCAGAAACAACTTCGAGGATTGTCCGTTTGAATCCGGTGATGAGGGACAGAGGGCTAGTAGACTCTGGACTCACCCAAAACAAATTGCTGCCCAGTCCTCTCCCTTTTTTCTTCCGAAAAAGGGTCTGGGTTTGTCAAATGGGTAAGTGAATGTTACGCTTTTTTATTGGTCGTCTAGTCATTATTGCGACTTTAAAATTGTGATAAAAACAAATGTGCCTATTGTTAATCTTTTATAAAATAATGAAGGAACTTTAAAAAAAAACGTTTAAAGTGCCAGTGGCGCTTTAAATGAGAAAATGTTACTCAAAGTTTCTTAGTCATTTTTGGGCGGAGAAATGTGATCTCCACTGCCTTCACTGAGATTTACATAGTGGTTTTATGTTGACCAGTTTACTCCGCTTTCAATATTTCTTTCCTAATATAATTAATATCCATAAAATATATGTATTATAATCGTTCCACCGTTAATTATCTCAAAAAATCATGTAATGGATCGTCCTTGGTTTTCGGTGCTCATAAATACCTGCAAGTCGAGTGAAAGAAACGGTTTTTTGCAATATCATGCTCGAATTTAAATATGAACAGACAAAACTGCGCGCAAGCGCACGCACACAGTGTGCATCACAATAAACGACAATATTTCTCACCTTACTATACACACACGAAAATCACAAAGTGCATAGCAACTCACGGTGGATCTAGCCTCTTCACAAAGTGACGCATTATATCTTGCAACAATTGTCAATTAATCTAGCTAACATTTCTAGAACTAAAAGTCATTTTACTCAGGTTACAAAAGGTGCATATTTAGCTGCATACTTCGTAAAGTTGTCTAAAGCAGTTGCAAATATAATTACAAATCCAGTCAGTTATAAGCTGAAACCCCCCACGGCGCCATTTTAAAGCAATGTGCTTTATGGCCGCTGGCTAAGCCGTGATGCAAATGAGATGTGTTCCATTTGTTGACAGTTTTAGCTGGAAGGTCACGAGTCTGTGAGGCGTTGTGTTAATTTTGGAGGAGGGATCGGCCAAAGGGGAAAGAAATATACAAGCTGATGCCATTTATATGATCGAAACGTTCCCAAATTTACAAAACTTCACCTGTCATCCTGTCTAACTAAACTGCCTTCCTGTGAGTCAGAGGTTCTGACTACTGTTGATTCTCGGCCCTAGTTTTGAAATTTTGATGTTAAGTCGGCAAATGCCAAAATTACAAAGAAACACCGCTTGTTTACGAAATATCAGTCCGAATGTGAAGTGCCTCGATTTTCTGAAGCACCTTAGATGCAGGAAGGTAGAATCTTCTTCAGCGGTAGTTCACTAATCTGTCCTAGCTTACCGGCCAAGAGTTCATCCGCTCAACGGCCAAACCAATTTTTTATGTCCCTTGCTACTTTGCTTGATGATCAACATGTTGTAACTCTTAAGATACGGTTTCAGTAATACCCGCGAGTACAAAATGTCCTGATTTAAAGGCACACGCGCCAAATATCCCAACTATAGCATTTTGCCTACAGAGATGCGTACTGCCTGTGTGCCAACGTTTGGTAGGAAGGCACATACTGGAAAGGACATCTCTGACCGTGGAGAGCCTGGCTGAACACTTTTGGCACTTATTTACATGTCCGTCTTTAGTTTGCGTCCATGTGGCCACATGTCTACATCGGAACTAGAGTTGATATACTGCAACTTGGCAGCATGGCCAAAATCGCAGCGCAGAATATGAAGATTGGAGGTCATTTCGCTTGCTAATTGAATGCGGGCCGGAGAAAGTTCAGAGTGTGGCCGAATCGCGTCGAATGGGCCGCGATCTGGTAGCTAGTGTCATCCTTCCTCACTGCTGCTGCTGCATGTTCGGCCATTCGCGTTCGGAGTAGTCCTCCACCTTCTCCGACGTAGTCGTTCTGTTCGTAGCTGCACCAGATCCGGTAGACGACTCCGTACCTTTCCTGCCGCGGCAGTGGGTTTTCTGGCCGCCCGATGGTTGCCTCCAGTCTGTGTGTGTGCAACGCCAACTTCAAGTGGTGTGGACAGACGGCTGACTGTTTCTAAAACCTTCTTCACGTACGGCAGTGCTCGACAAAGTTGTCTTTAATCGATACGGCAGGTAGAAGAAGTGACATAAGGGCACCTTGAAGGCCTCGGATTCAGTCAGGACGCATGGAAAGTCTTGTTGAAGATTAGCAGCAGCCGTGGCGGTTGCTATAAGAAATAGAGCTGCAACCTTCCAAGAAAAGTAAGGACAGGAGGCCAAAGTTAATCGACTGAAACGCAAGAGTGAAGTATTGACAGACAGCAATGTAATCGACCAACACCTTCCCATGTGCTCTACCTTCAAGTACACACTGCGAACCACATTCTACAACATCCACACTCGAGTAGCTACGTGAAATCAACCCGCGTAATTCAATCCACCAAATGATTAATCACACACCCTTCTACCCTCCCGCCACCGACATTGTGACTCCGAAGCGGGACGTACTGTGGGTAGGGCAGCCATTCGCACCTACTTCATGTTCGTCTGCTTAGTTCAAAAGAATGACCAACACACAGTCAACAGGCGCTTATTCAGTTGGCTTCGTTAGCTTAGAGTTACACCCACGTATAAGCTTGTGTGAACTTCCAGGCGAAAAATTGCAGTTTTCATTTAAAGTAAACCATCCGAGTGCGCTTTTACCAAAAGAACATTAATCATGCATAAAAAAGTGATTTGCCCACGTGTCAATTTTTTCAAGACACGGAATCTCCGGACACGGTGATCAAAAGTCTCTGTTGGTTTCACATTGCGGTAGAAGTAACCTTTGAGTCAAAGTGCACAAATAACGTTCCCTTGGTCTTTGGGCATGTACACATACCCTACGGGAAACCAGAACCTCGGATGAAGGCCTTGCAGGGATCCGAAAAGTCCCGATATCCTTCAGCGAGCTAATTGCATAAAAGCGTCATTGGGATTCTAATGTAACCGTTTTGGCCTGATGAAGAGTTACTGAAAACACGTGTTCGCCAATTTGACCTTTCAATTGTAACATGGGAATATTCGCTGAACTTAGACAATCCAAAGATCCCTCGGTGTTAAAGGAACTCAATAAATTCCTAAAGTTTGACACCAGACTTGCGGAGGCACATGTGACGAGAAAATTCTTATCAGGATGTATTGACAAGGGTGAATATCCGAAAATCTACTGGAAAACCTTACGAAGGAATCACATTGCCACTACCCCAGCCGCACTTAGACGACATGCAGAAAGTCACCTGGAGACTATTAACGCCGGAATTGAGGAACTCCAACGGAATCTGTGCCAGAGAACGGCGGCCCTGGACCGTCTTGAAAATTGCGAGAGACTGGCGTTCGAAAACTACGTGCAAACTGTCAGAAGTAAAAGAATCGAGGCGAGGTGGACTAAGCTCCTTCGAAGTGTCCAACCAGTGAAGGCTCAAACGGCCCTTCCGAATAATCCGGAACGGTACGTTCATAACTATTCCTCAGTACAGCTTGACAAAACTCTCATAGAGGTACTGTCTCTTGGTCCTAGGTTTTGCAATGCACGGCGGATGCCGAAGCAGCTAGAGTTAGAAGTCCAATTCGAAAGTCTATTCAGTCAGACTGCCGATCTTAAACCTAGCGGGCCTAGAGAAGTAGACTATCTGAAGTCGACTATGGTTAATTTCTGTCAACAGTACTTAAGAAAGGCTCCAAAAAACAAAGGTCCCTTAACAAGGGCCCATCTCGATAGCCTCAGAGAACTTCGTAAAAACGAAAACATTGTGCTAACCAGGCCGGATAAGGGTTCAGGAGTTGTACTGATGGATAGAAAAGAGTACATAGAAAAACTAGAAGCAATCTTGTCGGATCGTACCAAATTCTCGAAATCCGAGAAAGACAGGGACCGCACCGAGGCCGTTGAAGGGCAACTGACGGCGGTCCTCAAAGTTCTCCACAAAGAAGGTCATTTATCTGACAAAGAATATGAGCGACTAAGACCAGTGGGCACGGCCATACCCAGAATGTACGGCCTTCCAAAAATTCACAAACACGGACTACCCCTACGTCCGATCATGGATATGAGGGATTCGCCCTATCACACCATAGCAAAGTGGCTAGTCGAAAAGCTTAAACCGCTGCAAAGTCATTTGTATCCCCTAAGTCTGAAGGACACCTTCGAGTTTGTCGAGGCGATAAAGGATATTAACGTTGACGGACGGAGGATGCTATCTTTAGACGTAGCATCATTGTTTACTAATGTACCCGTAGCCGAAACAATAAACTACCTTTGTGACGTTATCCGCGACGCGAACTACCCGTTAGGCATGCCGTTGGAGACGCTAAAAGAGCTTCTGACACGGTGCACGCAAAACGTCCAGTTTCTCTGCAATGGTCAACTGTACAGGCAAATAGACGGCGTAGCGATGGGCTCACCGCTCGGCCCATTCCTCGCAAATGTCTTCATGGGCAAAGTCGAGATGACAAGTTTACAAGACACCATTAATGACCTCAGCTTCTACGGTCGGTACGTGGACGATATTTTCTGCCTGACGGATGTTACCACCGACACAGACGTCCTGATTCAAAAATTTAACAATTCACACCCCTCGCTAACGTTCTCTGCAGAGTTTGAGGCAAACAATGAAATCGCGTTCCTCGACGTTCTTCTGCACAGACAAGAGGATGGGTCTATCCAACGTAGAGTATTCCGAAAGAAAACCTGGACGGGACAATACATTAACTTTCACAGTTTTGTTCCCCTCAACATCAAACGAAATCTAGTCCAGGGATTGGCAGCTAGAGTGCGACGTATCTGCTCTCCTGAGACTGTGGAGGCAGAACTCCAGCAGCTGCAGGATACACTCCACGAAAACGGATACCCAGAAAGATTTATCCTTCGAAATATAGGGGAGCGCACTGCAAAGCCTACCATGGCAACTGCAGAAAAGAAGGACTTATTTATACGATTGCCTTTTCAAGGAGACACAGCAAGTGAACTGGTAAAAAGACGTCTGAAGACAGCGATCACTAACGCTTTCCCCGCGGCGAACTTACGTGTGTGTTTCACTAACTCTCCCCTCCTACGCTTGGGAGGTAAAGACCGACTCCCGTTGCAGGCCACATCAATGTGTATTTATTCATTCACTTGCTCCTGTGGAGCGGGCTACATCGGCCGTACAACGAGGCGTTTGGAAAAGAGAGTACGTGAACACATACCGGCCTGGCTAGGCAAAGGTGAGAAGAAATCGATCTCGAGTTCTATTCTCGCACATCTTGTCGATACGAATCACCGAGTCGATGCCAAAGAAGCCTTTCAGATTGTCTACCGGACACCAGCAGGCTTCTCCAAAGGCCTACGCCAACGGGTGCTAGCTACAGCTGAGGCAGTGGCTATACGGCTAGCCAATCCAGTGCTATGCTGTCAGAAGACTCTGACACAGGCGCTCTGTCTTCCGTGGCCGACGCCGACCACAACGTCGCTCCAACCTCCTGATGCCAGGGTGGGTGCACAAGGTACACGACGCACTCACAGCCTATGCCCCCCCTCCTCCTCGCCCCCCGAACCCAATTACCACGACACGCCGACCACGCCATAGCACGCCTCGTCATGCGAGTGGCGTGGGAACGATCGATGTTAATTGTCCCGAATCATTTATAAGTCATGTAATTCGCATAACTTAAACTTCATTGTAACCGTTTTGGCCTGATGAAGAGTTACTGAAAACACGTGTTCGCCAATTTGACTTTTCAATTGCAACATGGGAATATTCGCTGAACTTAGACAATCCAAAGATCCCTCGGTGTTAAAGGAACTCAATGGATTCCTAAAGTTTGACACCAGACTTGCGGAGGCACATGTGACGAGAAAATTCTTATCAGGATG
>CACRXP010000002.1:43700-87997 GCA_902702965.1 Spirometra erinaceieuropaei
CAAGGTCTTCGAAAAGTCAGCAGCTAACTAAACTCGTTCCGGTGAGCACACCTTTTTCTTCAAATCGTCAACCCGGATCTCTCAACTTTGCCAATCTGAACCATTCAGTTGGACATGAAATTTTATTTTCCCTGCCACTTAGGTCTGGTGATGCGTTTGAAAATGCGTATTAACCGCCCGACAGCTGCATTATTCTGTCAAGCAAACGTCTTTGTAAATAGTAAATGCGAGAAGTTGGGCTTTTATGCCACCATTTAAGTCAGCCCATCCTAGAATTTAATGTCAGTGGACGGACCTACTTAAACAGTCCTTCTGTCATATACTGCCCCTTTGAAATAACGCTTATATGCAAAATACCAGGATCCTTATCTTTAAAGCTTTTCTTACAAATGCTCAGGGGGAAGTACGTGCTTTCGCGAAATCCAGACGATTTAACAGTACTTACCGCATATATGTGGTGAGAACACCTTATTGATACCATGAGTGTTCGTGAAAATCGATTTTTTGCCGTGGTCTGACATAGGAGTATAGACCTCCCGTTCTAAAAGTGGCCTCACACAAAGTTCCAGGGTGTACCCATTCCTGTGTCTAACTCCAACCCTAACAACAACCCCCCATAAGCCTAATGCCAATTCTCTAAGCCTAACCCCCGAAACCCCAACCCTACTGCTCCTGGAATTTAGGACTAGTCCACCTGCAGTGCTGGTGGAAGTCTGTATTCCCGTGCCCAATCACTTTCGTAAACAGGAACATAACAGCTGGAAAGTTATTGACAGACGATGTCCACCATGTGCGGCACGGCAGGGTGAGCGCAGGGACGGTGACTTACGCGTGAAGTCGTTTAAACTGACGGTAGTCTTGCGCCGCATCCACTTCACTCCCTCCTCCCTCACCCGTCTTATTAGGGTGTCAAAAGATAGTCAAAATGACCGGAGACGGGGTCAAGGACACTGCGTTTGACAAAGCTAAACTGTCCGCCGTGCATACGACTGGCTCGTGCATGAACTATGTTTTCACCAAAACAACAAACAGGCAGCTCGGGTCCCGAATGAGTAGGAGTACCATAAGGGCCGCATTAGGAAGAAGCCATTACAGCCTGACTTTTCGTCCTAGGAGGAGGAGGACTGATTTATCCCGTCAGTTGACAGCCTTCCAGGCCACGGCCTTTAACAAACCGTGTCAGGGCGTTTAGGTGAGGGATATGCCCTGGGGCCGGAAATGCCAGAGTCCATCACACTCTCTCTCTTCCCTCGTCCAGGCATCAGTCCATCGTCCGCGTCGGCCATCCATCTAGAGCGGGGATTGGGCACAGGTGGCCGGCGCGGCGTGAGCCCGCACCTAGATGTGCCAAAACATCTCCTCATATGTGGCATTTGTAGTGGATGTGAGGTCCAAATAACGCTTTCCAAAGGGGATCTGGCCTCAGTGTTGGTCTAGTGTAACTCCTGTAACAGAAACGTACCACACCGCGAACGTGCAACCATGTCCTCACAATCTTTAACATCCTACGGAAGATTCACATAGAACGAAACTTTATTACGCCCTAGTCGTCAAATATGAAAACGCAGAAGACTACCAGAACGTGCGGTTCAACTGAGCAACACAGTTCGCTTCCTCCAGGAAACTTTATGATTATTCGCATAAGAACTGCGGAATTTTAATCAAGTGTGAACGAAATGCGTCAATAAACCTTCGTCTGAAACCAGAGGTAGGACTCAGCGTTTACAGTTGGTATGAGCAGCCGCAGATCATATGAAGAGCCGAGAATAACACTGGACTATTTCGGTCCAAGCGAAAAAGGGAAGAAAAGTGTCGGTCAAAAAGCACAAAAGGCATCAACATGACATTTCAAATCGAAATATTTGATGCAGTCCACATAGTGAGAAGTTTTTATCATACGAGACTATGTGAGCGTATTTCTCAGTGCATAGCACATTATGACATCTGTACGGGACTCAGGCGGAATGAATATTCCATTAGAAGAGGTGCAAAGACCATCAGAGGTAAACAACTTTAAGCCCCATTTTGGAAGTACCCCCATTGAAAGGAACTGTATCGATAAGCTTGAACAATGTGATTGTCAGAGCATCGTAGAGGGTCTAAATGTTAGGAATTTAGGGAGCTCCCAATTCCATGAGTCCCGTTTCTCTGCATTCGAGAAACAGTATAACTAAAAAGACTCAAACGGTCTTGGGTTTTAGAGCACTAAAGATGCTTTTCGGGCGCAAAAAATGCCGAGGAGGAGGAGGACGACGAACTGGATATCTGTCTAACGATAGTCCCGTGAGCACATGACACTAGACACCGACTGGAACCCTCATATCCCTCCTTTGAGGTTAGGGAAGTTGAGTGTAGGGTTTATCGCTGAGAAAGCTCCCGGGTAGGGATAGGCTATGTAACCCCCTTGAGTGGTTTTACAAAAATTTACCTTCTCATTCTATCTAGGTAGGTGTGGTGCGACCCCAAGGCACAACAGGACGAGTGAGTCCTGTCGCGCGATCTACCATTGTACACTCCAGATATCGCAACCGACAGTACAACGAGCCCGTGGGCTAGTAGTTAGTACAATGGACTCTTAACAACCAGGTCGCGGGATCGAGTTCCAGTGGTTCAGCACTTCGGGCTTGCGTATGGCTGGCTGACGGCGACCAATAAACCAGAAATGGCCATTCCAGTGTCCACCGTTTTTGTTGTTAACGCTATTCTGTGGTTCATTTCGGTCTGCCTGACGAAAGATCCGTAAATGAGTCATGCAGTAAGTGGATTTTCATCTTCACCAGCGTTATTGACACGAAAGTTGCCCGGATCGTACTGAAGATCAGGGTTAGGCATACGGTTGGAGTTGGGGTTAGTATCAGGGATTGGACTACTGCTGGCGCTGAGGTTGTCAGGCTTGGGTTATAGTCTGCATTTGCGTGTGAGGCTAGGGTTGGGGTTTAGAATTACGGTTAGGATCTTGGGCTAGAGTTTTAGGGTTTGGGTTAGGGATATAAGACTTAGGGTTAAGGTTGCAGTTTCGCTCCAGTTTTCCCAAATGCTTACGTGTTAAGGATTAGGGTTATCTGTCACAGCCATGGTCATGGTTGGCGTTAGGGCCATAGTTAGCTACGGTTTTCGCATGGGGTCTATATACCATACCCTTTCCAAATACAACACACTGAGATAAGGACAAGACTCAACTCTCATGTTGCATAGCTTGTCATACTGACAGCACAGGTAATAACCGAAAACCCAGACAGGTGTTCTGCCGATATTCTGCCGTTACACGAAAGTGCTTCGTAAGATTCGGCTCATCATTGTGCCTCCGAAGTTTCCCGCGTGTTTTATGGTAGATACCTCAGTTTTGAAATGTCAGCTTTTTGAAATCACCTCAGAAATTAATAAAAATACCAGACTAAATCATTCAGAATGAAGCCTTATAGAGTCAATCCGAAGACTGATATGAGTATTTGAGAGGGAATCCATCAACTGCGGTGGGTAAGCGGTGTAATAGGCCTCAATTGCTAACAGGCAGCACTGGGGAGCAACCCTTAATCTTTTTTTTGATGACGTATTTAAGTAGGACTACCAGACTACGCATCCCCGTCACTTTACTTTTTTCCTATCAGAATTTGCAGCTTTACCTTCTTGAAGTCGTCGCTTCTCCGCCGGCCGTTCTTTGCATTTACAGTTATGGGCAACTCATTCACCTGTGCGACCAAAGTCTTGCCCCATTCCCGCTTGTCAGACAACATTTGTCATGTCACATGACAGAAAAGTTAAACGGGAACTAATCGTGCTCCAATGTGATTTCCCACCTTGGTCTTCCCTACTTTCAAAAGGCACCTTTTTCTCAGCCAGACATTGCACAGCAATAGTGGTCCTGTCCTTAAATTAACTTACGTGCATTAAAATCCCAGTCGCAGGTTGTGGGCTCTGTACTGTACGGGGACACTATGCTGCAGTCCACCGGCCGCAGAGAAGAAAAAGAAGCGGGTTACGGCTGCATGGACAAAAAGTACCCCTTAGCGAGCCCTATCAAGGAAAATTTCGCAGAGAATTTTCGTCATTTTTATCACCTGATATTCCGGACTCGCACTCGAATCCACTATCAGAGACAAAAGTTTACAACTCGTTTTTGATTCCGTGCAGCTTCTTAATGTACCGATATGTAGACCAGCTTGTTAGAAAAAGCCACGTAATTATGCCTGTAGAAGTAATGCAAAGTAACCATAGCGGTTTGATCAGTTGCCGCGAAATTCTCACTCCGCATTAGCCGCTGAAACTACCGGATCAAAATAGCCACAGGTGTCTTTTATTTTGAAAAGATGACTAATATAAAATCCGAAGGGGGGGGAGGGGAGGAATGCAGAATGCAGCCTCAGTTTCATCCCTATAATGTTTCCTGAGTATAGTTTTGCAATCAGTTACTGCAAGCCCATGAAGAAAGCACCTTCCCCTTAACATGTATTTATCCTTGTGTTTGTTGCCTTAACGCATTTAACTGTTTGTCGAAAAAAGTGTCTCATATTTGTATGGCACAGTAGTTTTAGGGAGTCAGTTCTTTCCTAAATCTCATAAGTGAGTATGAAAGATTTTACTTAAGCCTTTGCTAAGCATGGATTTATTTACATCTTCCTAAAGGTGCTGAATTATTGGTTTGACAAAAAGCGGCCTACAAAAGCGGCAGCCTACAAATGCGGCTGCCACCACAGTCTCAGGAACTCCAGGCATGATTGGACACAGTCAACACCTACCCTGGCTTTACCAGTGGCTACTGTCGCCTGAGAGAACAACTCTTGGTTCTGTGCAGATAAACCCCTCATTCTGGTACCTTCCATCTCTCTGCTACCAACACTACGATAAGCCCTGATTATGGTGCCGCTGTGATTGCAAACATTCTCACTGCATAACCACCACAGATCCATGACTACTTTTTTCTCTGCTTTCTGCGCTGCGGACCCCAACTTGGGCTCCTGCTCAAAACGAAACGAGGTTTTCTTTCGTTTAGCTCAGTTTTAGGAAGCCACTAAGTACAAGATCTGACATTTCCCATGGCAGATTATTTCGGTGAGGGAGCATAGTTCTGAGGCGAGTGTTTAAGCCTGAATCAGATCTAATAGCGCGGGTTGCTCCCAACACTGGCAAGATCGTGGCGCACTGATGCAACCGGTTGAAGCAGCGTCTTCCGATTCAGGCTGTCCCCCACCCCCGTTCCCCGCCAGTGTACCTAGTCCGCAGTTGCATGGGGTTTAGAGGGCTCGAAGAAAGATGCGTCCGCATAGGCTCAATTCTGGGTCCATCTGGACGGGGCCTATCTTCTTCCTGCCTCCAAGATGCTGTCACTTGACGACAGCTGATGGAAGAAGGGCATCCAGCTCTTCACTTTCCTGATAAAATGGGGAGGGGTGTCTCAAGTGCCTCCGTGTTCTACTCCAATAAGTGAGCACCTTCTGGCTGGAATGTTCTCACACAGACCAGCGATGAGGTGTGCTGCATCCGACCAGACCTGCACTACTCTCTTTCTCTCATCTCCACAAAATCAGAATCTCGCGTGCACACACACACACACATGCCTTTCCTGCTCAGAGACTGTAAAGTGAATTGGACCGAAGGAGTGTTCGCTGACGCAGGGCTTCTGAGACTAGGTGGTGTCGGTTACGTGTGCGCCTCGATGATGACGCATGCCGGCTTGCACGAGAGGCCATGCCAACACACAGACAAGCGATTATGAGCAACAGCGTACATGCACACACGCAAATATATAAGTTCGTATGTACGGGCTGTGGTACCCCACCAACACCACAAGCAACAGCCAGCGAGAGCCGAACTCGAGCAGTAACACCTTCAAGATGAGTTTTTTCTCGAAAAAACAATCCACAACTGTGAATATCGAAATCGCGGACAGATGTGAGTTCGGTTCTTCTCCGCCTTTTTTGTTTTGACTTCATTTCACAAGTTTTTATTTGACATGAAAGAATGGGTTTAACCTTTCTCCGAGACTGTGGGAAAGAATGATAAGCGTAAAGCAGAGGAAGGACTATGATTCCTGCTGACCGCAACATGGGGGTTTCATCTACGGACGCCAGTCGTATGGAAGAACGTTAGGAACGCCTCGTGCTGTACTTGCACAGGTCTCATTCTAGGTCCCAGGCCTGGAAAGGAGACCTGGTTGTGTTTATGCAGTCAACTGAACTAACACGAATAATTACTAAAGTTGCGAGTTCGGTTGAAGTCATGTACTCGGGACGAACGCTTTCAGGTTAAGTCCAAAAGGTGGTGCAAATATGTCGGCTACTTCGCATCATTCTCAGCGGAATAAGGGGCTAGAAAATTGGCATATTTTAAGTTTGAATGTAATAAGTCGTTTAACCAGGCACGTACTTCGACGCCTTTTTGAAACTCTGTCTGACCTATTTGTGAGACCGTCGACCTTTTAGGGGTCTGTTGACCTCCCGCACACGGTTTCTGGCGCTCAGTCCAGTTTATAAGTGTCAAACTTCAACTTCCATCACAAATTAATGTCCGAGCGTGTGGTAATGCCCTAGTAACAGGTCTTTTTCAACCTTGTCCTCAAATCAGAGCTGAATTTCATTGGCTTCAGCGCAAAACGGTGAGTCTGCGTTTTGATGTGGCAGCGATTTATGGCGGTAGGGGTGAGTCTAACCAAGGTACATTCATTCGCCATCGAGGACTCTGCCCATATCCCTTGACAGTTAAAAAATAATCAAGAATGGAAGACACAGGTAGTTTCAACAGGGTTGCACAAAGTTTAGGAATTGGGGGTGTTTTTATTGAAATCTGTGCTGAAAGGCGTAGTTGACTGCCGCTCTCCACCACGAAATGCTCTGCCAGGTATCATGAAAGGGTGGCGACGCAGACTGGACAAAAATACCGGTAGCACCTTGCCGGGAGAGAAATGGTCTACTGTTCTGCCTTGTTGGTTGGAGAGTGACTACACTAGTCGAACTTTGTTTTGGCAGCAGGTGGGGTTGTGAGAGTCATTCCCACACCCTTCAGATACGGCAAAAAGGTGTCTCTTCTACTTAGAGCATGTTGGAACACGCAAATCCCTAGAAGTCAAATGCTGATGATGAGTTGGCGAAATAAGGGCTCCATAAAACGACCGCATGTTTTGGATCTTTAAATAGAAAGTGTTAAAATGTCCTGGACAATTCCATAGTTTTTCGAGCACTAGGAGAGGCATATGCACTGCCTCGGTATTCCTGGTTAGCAAGTAACAGTAATATCAACAGCATCTGGAATATACAGTGAGGAGAAGTCAGTTAGGGCGTCAGTTTACTCCGTTAGTTTAAAGTGAGGAAATATTATCATTCTTGCATCGGTTTCCTTAAAATTACCGTGTTGCAGCTTCTGTAAAAGCATGAAATGTTAATAGACATTCCGAAATATTCCTTCGATTGGAAAGGGTTAATTAGTCATGGTTGAGAGATCACTATAATCTCACGATGTTTTACACGTGTCACGAGGTTTTACACGTGTTGTACACGTGTCGAGTACAGTTCTTTTCGGCCGTTGGAAAAACTGCACCCGGTAAAAATTACTGCTTAAGTAGTTTCCCGTTCTTTAATTGGTTTTCAGTGGTCTCATAAATTCAAATATATTTCCCAGAAAACATGCCCAAAAATATTATTTGGTGTAATCTTTTGGTAGAAAATCGCGTTTTCTCCAAATTCCACATCCGAAAGTGGATATCATTATGTTTTGAAGAATTCCCACTTCCCGAATATTTTTGAAGTCGACCTGCAAACGCATTTGCGCTTGGGGTTTCCAAGCTAGATGCCGCATGCTCTCCATGTAAGGATAACCATGCATGTCATTGAATTGTTAAGAAGACACCATATGGTGTTCATGGACTTTTCAATAGATGTTAACCATGTTTAATTCTTCACAAGCACCAGTAAAAGTAGCCAGACACGAAGATGTGTGGATGAACATTCCACGATCTTAAATAATCTCATAATTACAAACCGCTTATGTCGGCACTTATTCTTTCATCAACGGTAAAATTCAAAGAAGACATAATTAACCATAAAATGACAACAACAAAGAATATTTTATGCATGTCTTCCCCAAATCATAGTCAAATATATATGGGTGTCGAAAATCAGTGAGGAAAATTCACATTATTCCGGTAGTCATCTTTTGTGGTTTCTGCAAAAGCGAGTTGAATACTTCACGGTGAACCGACAATTACTTGCAAATGTCTACACAGGACAAAAACACAACAGTTGAAAATAGCCTTAACGGGTGGCGTAGAAAATAAAGACCCATTTTTAAATTCATCTTTGTATATTTTGTAGGGGGGCAAGGAAACGGTGTGTCTGATTGGGCCCACATCCTGAATATAAAAGAGGAGGTTCTCAAAGTATGGCGTCTGTCGGTGAGTAAAATTCCCAGTTTCTCTAGTTGTTTTCGATCTTTAAGCATTTTCAACCAATACTGCCAGTGACTGGAAGAATAGGACAGTGTTACCGAAAATCCACCCGCGATAACTATATCGAGATGAAAAAATTCTCAGTAATCAAACACTACGTTAATGGAGTCAACCGACCCTTGTTATCTAGTTACTCAGTCTAGACCACATTATGCAGCAGAACAACTGAGAATCTCCAAATGCCTCCGGTCGGTAATGAAAACGAAAGTTCAAAATAACGATCAAACCCTGATTACTAAAAATGTCAGCCTAGTTTCTACGTCCGTATGAATGTAGAGGGATAAAACTCGATAGAAGCAGCCAAATGAAGTTTGAACCAGTTATGCGATACTAAGGGGAGCTCCGTTGAACAATAAACTTTTGTGAAAACGCATGCCATTTCCGAGGTACTTTTCCTCTGAGACACGGTCAGGTGCTATTCACTGTTTCAGAGCGATGGCACACCTTTGGCAATCCCTGACAGCGATGTAGGATACTTCTTCAGCGATGAGCTTTTCGTCGTTCTAAAGACGATGTACAAGAATGCCAAACTTCACTACTATATCCACTTCTGGATTGGGAAGGATCTGGCTGAGGTGAGTGTTCTTCAGACAGTTTTGTCTTTTTAAGTTTGCTACTAATTTTCACCAAATAGTATAACGATATTCTGTTGGACAAAGTTAAGGTTTCGAATGCTCTACCTAAGAGAGTTCAATAGAAAGTTTATATATTAGTTGGATGTTAATTTAGGTGTTTTTTTAAATGGATTTTGGGTAAGTATATAGGGTTTCATATCCGGATGCTTCGACACCAAAACTGCTACTTAAACTGACAAGAAACACTACAATAAAGGTTTTTTAAAAAGACTTGATAAAGATAGGGCCCTTATTCAGCGAAAAACGTAGGTTGGGTTTATAAACTATAGAACCTGAAGGTTTGGTCTGGGCGAAATCGAGAATCCTCATTTTTCATGAGGCCATATTTCTGAATTCTATCTCCAAACCCTAAAACGCAAAAACCCTATGATACTGTAGATATAAAGTCACTGCTGCAATGTCGGCTTTTGCTAGTGTTAACGTGCTCTCCCTCGTATAATTATGGGTAGTAATAAACTCAAGGCCGTGTGCTGAAAGCGGGCAAAAAGCCTAGAGTCTTTTAACTATTTCAAAGGTAGTATTTAACTTCGCAATTATTTCGTTTTAAAGTACAAGCAAGAGCAAACGTTATCGTCCCTGAGTACAAACCGCCTACTCTATTTATCTTATTTAAACAACACGGGCAGCTTTCGGGTCATAAGCGAGCCTCAAAAAAGGTCACTTCATTCTCGGATTAGATAAACGCCTTTCTACTCGTTTGACTACTGCACTAACACTCATCCTCGTTCTCGAAAAGAAAGAGTCTGGTTAAAGTTTATTTACGAGGTCAAAAAGAATCCATGCGCATTGCTTACCGCTAGATTTCCCATTTACTTAATCTCGTTCTCGTTTTTTTGCTGTGCATAAAATTTGGGATATAAGTTCTCAATCATCCTGTGCCAGTACTAACTATTAAACAGAACAAATACGTTTAGCGGCTACGGAAGTCTCAAGCGGTTGACACATGATTGACTGGACGGCAAGTGTCATGAGCTCAAATTGCAAATCTTAACTTTGGTCGGTGAAATTGTTGATCGTATTTTCTAAAAAACTGGGTTTCAGATTTGTTCTCCATTCAGACAGTCTGAATGAGGCAAATATTTGGTGAGTTCCGCCTACCATGGAGACTGATGAAAATTGAGGAGCCCCTACGACTGGGCCAGCGTTACTGTGGACCACAGGAAACTTTCAATTCCTCATAATTCGCAGTTCATTTTTTGAAGAAAAAATATCTCAGCGGGCATTTCATAGAAGTGTTCTAAGCACTTATGTGATTGAAGGATCTTGGATTTGTGTGCACCTTTGCAAAAATGTCATCTTCAATGTAGGCTTGTGTCAAAACCTACACGACACTGCACCCTGTATATTTCCTTAAGCGGCCATCGTGGTAATGCTTCATTTTAACATTTACATGTCCTGTCCTGGTTCACTTTAAGAAGGACAAATTTATCTTGTGCTATTAAAAATCCAAAAGTACAGCGTATCGGCAAGGGAAAATTAATACTTATATGGCTTACTTACTGCTTTATCTTAAGAGAAGGATCTCGATTGTCCGTAATAAACATTTTCTCTGAAAGAAATGATACTCATCACCCCTATATATCTCAAAGGCTTTCTCGTCTTCCTTTAGGAAATGCCACCAAGTCCCCCGTCCAAGGTGGCGGAACTGATGTCCGTCCTTAATGACAAGGTTGTGCTCTACCGCGAAATTGAGGGTTTCGAGTGTCCTCAATTCAAGCGTTACTTTAAAGTCTTCGGGTAGGTCTCTGATCCACTCTTTGAGGGATGCCTAATGGGTGAGCGGGAAAGAGTTGGCGGCAATCGCACATGCCATCTGTATCCACTGATGTTTAAAGGCTCCACTTTGAGCATATTACGATAAAAAGAACACGTCTGCCAAAAAACTGACACTTGACAAATGTGAAGGTGACAGTATGTTTAGCATTTAAGCGGTGCTGACTTAACCGTCTCAACGCGAGCCAAAGAAATCTCACGAGCCTACCTATAGAGCGCAATCGACAGGACTACGGACCCGTGGTTCATATGACAGAGCGCTAGGCTTGTGGTCACAATTGGGTTTGGAGCGCGGGGTAGATGTTCCACTTCCTCGTCCCCCCCCACACTTGGCATTGAGTCTCTGCGTGTGTATCGTCGAGTTGCTTTAGTGTAAAACGCCGATAGGTTGTGTTTAATACACTGTAACATGGTAATATCACCATACACTATAGCTGTGAGTAATTTGTCATAATGCCACATAACGACGAGGTGGCATGTAATGTGACGCTGTCGGTGAGCGCACTTCCGATCGCAACCAACAGGACGACTGGCCCGTGGCTCAATTGGTAGAGCGTTGAGCTTAATAACGTTTTATAGCCAAAGAAAGCGAGTTTGAGGCTCAGTCGCGGAAAGGCCCGGGTTTGGGTAAGATTGGCTGGCGACGACTAAAACACCAGAAATCATCGTCCCGGCTTCCTCTGTTTTTTGTGGGTACTCGTTCCGCCAGCGCAAATGTGACATATATGCACAGTAATCATATGTACTATGCATGTGGGAGAGTATATAGTACGTATAATACAGTATGTGTATAGAAGTTTAGATGTATGTTCATAGTTTCTATATGAGGTCCTCGGTATAAGCGTTAGGCAACTCGACATTGGGTAGTCTGACGTTTCATTCGGCTGGAACACACTTTGGGTAGGTACATTTACTTGCTTCCTAAACATTTCAGTGCTACACTCTAGAGTCGATAGGCCTTTTTAGTCCAATCGCTTGCGGACTAGTGGGCGCTGCTACCGCTGAGGTTACAAAAACGTAGGGAGAGCCGATGCATTGAAAAATATGGACAAACAATTTGTGGCATTTTGCCGTTGTAGCTAAGAACTTAATCTGTTAAGGGGCGAGCCATGAAAGTTGCAGATATGTCAAGGCGGGGACCACTTGGAGGCGAACGTAACGGGGTGCGACAGAAGTGACCCACTGTTCAAGATATCCTGAAGGGGACCCGTATCGCAGACCACGGATTTCGTTGAACTAGAGGTTGGCTGCCTTGCAGGCCTGCCAATGCCTGTTTTCCCTGGAATTCCCCCTTCTGAGCGTCCACTTGCCCCCCAGGAGTGGTTCTCCTCTCTCCATTCATTCAGTAATTGAAACTGCGTGTTCAACTCTCGGCTTAAAGTATACTTCCGTGTTTTGGCAGTATCGCCACGGACTTTTACAACGTTACATCCAACGTGTACTTGCCTGCTCTTATTGCCGACCGCAACCGACAGGACGACTGGCCCGTGGCTCAGTTGGTAGGGCGTTGGGTCTAAAAACACTCGATGGCCAAAGAACGCGGGTTCGAAGCTCAGGCGTGGCAACACCTGGACTCGAGTGAAACTGACTGATGACGACTAATAAGCCAGAAAGGGCCGTCTCGGTCTCCTTCGTCTTGGCTCGTTTCGAAAGAAATAATTATATGTTACTCGTGAACAACACAGTAGCTGTGACAGTTACGAATGTAAAATAAATCAGGTTAATCGCGGCAGCTTGCCCGCTGCACACAGAGGGGTGTGGAAAGAAATAATTTTGGAAAGGAGGCCTGAAAATAGCACTCTGCCCGTCTACATGTTGCTCCGTTAACCTTTTTCGACAAAATAACACCTGAAGCCGACCTACTTAGACTGCCAAATGATAGTAGGTATAAGCATTCAGACAGAGGTGGTCCAAGAAAGGCGTATTGGTTAACAGAGCAACTGTTTGAGGATTAGTTTTGTCCGTTTCCGCCGGTAAAACCTCAACCAACGTGTATGACTGAGAGCGCACAGTTGTACATGTGTGCCATCTGGCAGGGGGTATCATCTCAGTTCTGCATATATTTGCCAGTTCATTTCAGGTGACGTTGGCTTGACCGCATAACGGCCTACTAAGTGCTTGTCCAACTGTGATTTCTGACCAACCAGGACTGAGGCTGTTTGACCCTGAATCTATTTTGTGTCTGAGTAAATATCCAACGACGACAGACTGATGGGGGGGGGGAGCATGGCTGGAACTGCGACCCGATAGTTTTGAAGCACCAGCGCCTTTACTTTGCCTGTAAGAACACCACCATCTGTGCCTGCACGTATGCTGCTTTGGCCTAGTTGGCTGGGGAAACACGGAAAGGCCTGAAACGGCTAACGGCTCGGTCCCTCCTGTCGCAAAGGGTTTATCTCCCTTGGTTTTCCAAAGTGTCCTCTATTCGCAAACCTTGCCGCCGGATTCGGAGACATCAAAGTCTATGCCTGTATGCCAGGATGGCCTTTTTGTGCAGAAGTCAAGCAATTTTACGGTTTACAGGCGTTTTCTGCCCACCCGCTTATGCTACTGTTAACTCCACAATTCAAGCAAGCTTGTAGTACCCGAACTTTACTGAGTTATCCAGACGGCATATTTGTATTCGCATTTAAAAGCAGTGCAGATCCTAATTGCGTTCCTCTTTTTAACCTACTCAAGTGTCCACAAAGGCTCCATCAAGGATGTCTTCGACCCCAAAAACCCAAAGGCCTTCAAGCCAAAACTGCTGCATTTCCGCCTGAACAAGAAAGTTAACCGAACGGAAATGTATGAGGTTCCGATCAGCTGGAAATCCCTAACCTCGAACGACGTCTTCATTTATGACGAGGGTACTAAGATGACCCAGTGGAACGGGAGCAGATGCGACGAGGAGGAACGACAGGCGGTAGGCATTGACACAGCTTTTCAATGATGTGTTTTTGATCGACTTGAGGCCCAAAGGGATGGATAGCATCAACAAATGTCATTATAGAGCGTTTCTTCACACTGGCCGTCGCACACTGTAATTCAAATGATTTAACTGGGTTCAAAGTCAACAGCTAATGCTAAAAGTTTACTTGTTAGCCGACCCATTGGCTTCCCGAAGCTAACAAGCTTCGTATGGGTGATAGCTATCAGGAACAGGCAACCACCTACCAGGTCGAGGTCGGCCAAACTATGATATATATATATTTTTTTAAAGTTATTATACCGTACTCCCGACATAGATACTTGCTAAAAGCCCAGACACGTGTTTCGCCGATATTCTGCCGCTGCGTGACACAGCTGCGAGGGGTTCGGCTCTTCAGTGGGACCCCCAGCGTTCTCTAGCGGTTTCTGGTATATGAACTCCAGAGAATAATCAGGTGAATAATTTCAGAAATTAATCAGGTGCAGGACTTGGAGTTAAATCTCCGGGACATGACTTTTTAGGGTCAGAACCGAAATTTCAATGAACATTTGAGTCGAAGACAATCAGCTACTGTGGACTAACCACGTAATGCCCATTCTACAAACAAGTAGTGCTACGAGTAGAAAGAAATTCATATGGTAAAGGTATTATACCGTACTCCCGACATAGTACTGCAAGCCTGAGCCTGGATATGCATAACAGATGACGGCTGATAAGACAGAAGTGGTCATTACAAGCACTTGTCAGTAATCTCCTATCAAAAGTCACTGTGCGACCGCCTGCAGGGCTCAAGATTGAGTCCCATAGCACAGCGGGAAGAGTATGCCCCACAACGCGATCCGTGAGCGCACTCTAACGGATACCCCCGATACAACTTGTCAAGGGTTTGCTCTGAGATGCTGATGGACATTTGAGCGAAATCAATCAAGGTCTGCAGAGTAACCACATACGGTCAATTTTATGAGTTGATATTGCCATCAGTAATGTGATTTTACGTGACAGTTGCTCCACCATACCTTTAACAGGGGGTACCATCAAAAGGCCCAGACGCATATTTCTCTGATGATTCTGCTATTGTACGACGTAATCATGAAAAGCCTGCTTCTCAGTGTGGTTCCCCAGAGTTCTCTATTTTGTTTGAATACATGGATTCCAGATATGAAAACTGCATTAATAATTCCGTCGGGGAGTCACTTATGAGCTGGGCTCATCGCAGCAGCAGCAGCAGCAGCAGCAGCAGCAGCAGCAGCAGCAGCAGCAGCAGCAGCAGCAGCAGCAGCAGCAGCAGCAGCAGCAGCAGCAGCAGCAGCAGCAGCAGCAGCAGCAGCAGCAGCAGCAGCAGCAGCAGCAGCAGCAGCAGCAGCAGCAGCAGAGGCACCGTCGAAACACATGCGCGGGCTTTTCGCCAGCACTCTTGCTGGGAGTTTAGTGGAGTCGCTGTCAGTGTCGGGGGACATGGCACTGGTAAACTCCGATTCGATGAACCGCTTATGCCACATCAGGTAGACACAGGCTGTGGATCATCTGATCCCTAGTAGTCACATTCCCTTTAGAAAATGCTCTCAAAAAGATAAATCGTCATGACTGGTCTGGTAAGGTCAAATAAGACAGACACGAACTACATAGGAAGGTGAAATTTCGAGTTCACAGCAACCACCCGGTGGCTCGCAAACGAAGCTGTGTGAAAACGCTCTTCAGACGGATCCAAACTCATTTCAGCAAACTGGAGGACAGATCACATGAGGCCCGTTATCTTCGCCACCAGTTTGTGCAAAATGGCTATCCAAGGGCATTCATAAGTCGCTGCCCACGCGGTCGCCTCCAGAGGATTCGAACCTCAACACTACCGACGATATGGCATTCTCTGGCATACATCAAGGGCGTTTCACAAGCGACCGAGCGCACTGCTGCGGAGCTAGGTGTTGGAATTGCATACCGCCCCAAGGCCACCATGTGCAATTGGGTCCTGAAAATTAAAGACCTGTTAAAGCCTGAAGAGCAATTTGGAGTAGTGTATCGCATCCCGTGTCAAAAATGTCCTTGTAACTACACAGGCCAGACTGACAGCATGCTCAGATCGCGCATGCGCGAACATAAGCTGGCTGTGCGACGAGGCGACACATAATCACAAGTTGCCGCCCACACCTACGAAATGGGTCACAAGTTTAACTTCGCAGCCACCAAAATAGTCGCCCACGCCGGAAACAAAACAGGCCGAGAATTGATTGAAGTCTGGACCTCGGATGAGAACTTAGTCAGTCGATTTATCGATCTGACGTCGACGTACAGGGCCCTGCGCAGTCACCCCCACTCTTGCGCCGTCAGTCGATGATTGCACGAAGTGCCCTATAGCTGTCGCTTGTTCTGTTGCTGCTACTGTCTCTGACGATGGACTCCTGCACGAGTTCAAAAGCTCAGGACAATAAAGGAAGTGTTCCGGTACTCGACCCCTCTTCTTCTTCTTCTTCTTCTTCTTCTTCTCCTTCTCCTTCTTCTTCTTCTTCTTCTTCTTTTTCCTCCTCCTTCTTCTTCTTCTTCTTCTTCTTCTTCTTCTTTTTCCTCTTCTTCTTCTTCTTCTTCACCAACCATGTAGTTTGTGAAAGTATAACCCGAATGTCAGAAAAACATCAATGAGTAGTTTGTTTTGAACATTAATTACCACCAACTGCACCCATTATGTCTTTATATTTCCCCAAAGAACATGGTTTTTCTTTTCCGTCTTTGTATAGGCGAGACACTACATCTCTTCTGCACTCAGGAGGCGTAATTGCAAGGCAACTTCTGAGTTCTTTGATGAAGAAGATCTGTTCGAAAAGGTGAGAGACCGATCTATTTAGCAGAAAGCTTCGAAATGCATTGATAGTTATCGAATTGCGAACAGGCAAACTCTTCTCACCTCGTTTTGAATGCGTCTAGACGCCTGAGCTCAATAGCCAAGGTGTCAAATGAACAGGCTGAAGCTAACAAGCTCTCATGAAGAATTATTAATCAAGTACTTTTACTTGCCCTTGATAACACAGAATGAACTCCGTAGCAAATTGGGTGAAGCGGAGGTACAGCCCAGGAAGGTGAAACAGGATAAGAAGTCGTTCAATAAGGTAATGCTACGGTAAGTCCCAATTTGCAGAAAATAGTCTCCCTTCATTGGTAGAACTCGGCAAACAGTTTTTTTTTCTGTCCGTGGAAGGGTCAATCTTCCGTCAATCAGGGATTTTTCCGTGGCATCTTCGTTAAATTTTTCTCTCGTGTCGCTGAGCTTCTGGGTCCCAAGGGTAAAGAAGGGAGGGACTCTCAACTCCTGGATATGGGCGAATTGCCCTTTAACAATGAATTTTAAAATTGAATAAGGCAAGCCGTTTTTAAAGGACTAAAAAAGACCGTGTTGGGCACAAAGAAGATGTCGCAGAACACTAATACTTCTACCGTCACGGAGTCATAACATGGGAGTGCATACTGATAACCTTGCTTAATAAGCATGCCAAAAAACGTTTTTAATCGTTTTGGGGGTTAAATTTCTGGGATTTTCTGTCATCTACTATTTTCCTTGTTAATTGCATCCGAAAGTCTGTTTTTATGACCCCAGTCTTGTCATTTGCAAGGTTACTATTTCCGCCTCCAATGGACGACAGCTGAAGGCATCCTGGATGATTTAAAAACTAGATGGTCATTCCCCGCCACGTTCGCCCACGCGGAGACTAATAGCAGAAAAAGTGGATATGGCGATTTTTTAATACCGTTTAAGTGAACAGAATGTCAGAGCCTGATTCAGAGTCATTTTTGCCGAGTGTATTTGGAGAGACACGGTAACCTTAGGACAAGACTTACCCGAAATTTTTAAACAAGATCAAGATGCCAAAGTTACTCCTCTTTTCTTCCCATTCAAGTCTGTCTGACGAGACGGGCAAACTGGTTCTGACAAAGGTCTACAGCGGCAAGGTCTACCGGGACGGCATCAACCCAAATGATGTGACCTTCGTGGAGGATGCCAAAGTTCTCTTTGTGTACATCGGCCCAGGCACCTCAGAAAACGAGAAGATCAGTTGTTGGGATCAGGCGGTGGTAAGAACGAAACATTTCTGCCTGCCATTATTGCTTCAGTGGGTTATTATGCTGAAGATATGGACACAAGGAAATCCAACTTTTTCCTTCTTACATGCATATGTATACTTTGTTCTGCAGTCGTGAGTTGTTGTCAGCTAAGATCAGGCAGACTGGAGTGAACGGCTGTGACTCACTTGTCGCTGCTGGTTACCAGTCAGGACCGCACTCGTCGCCAGGCAGATGCACGACCTGGGTTTGACTCGGATGGTAGTCGAGCAAGCGTCCTCTATCATGGAAACATGCTCAAGCTCTGTTTGCTGCCAGCTGTACTTGCCTACCTTGCCCTGATTGCAGGACGGCAAATATGTGTTCCGAGGCCCCGAAAAACGGGCTCCTGTCGATACTGACAGAATAGGTCGGAAAAATAACAGTCTCAGTCTGTATGGCCTTCGCTGACAATACGTATAAGTGCTTGCTCGCAGTCCCTCAGGCGCCTATAGGAGCAAGATAAGGGCGATCCAGGGCAGATCAGGGTCCCTTTTCTTCCCTCAGCTCGTCACATGATGCTTACAAGCGACGTAAGGTTTGCAGAATAAGTATACAGGCGCCTGAAATTGCCTAGGGAAAGGTCTACGATTGAAAACAGTCTCGACAGAAGACGAAGATGTGATCACTGGAACAAGAAATTTATTGGCCTGACGTTTCGGATTCTCACTCGAATCCATCATCAGAGACATTCGCAGATAAAGGTGATGGTGGCACAAGGAGTGCAGGATTTATAGCACGTGGCTGCCGTGGGCCCGTAGGCGCACTGTAATTAACAGCTCTCGCACTCACCGCTGCGGTCGTAATCGATGCGATTGTGGCCTGTCAGTCCGAGTCGTTAATTGCCGTGATTTCGTCATCCGTGCTGGATGCTGGTGACGATTGCTCGGCAGATTGACTCACTGTCACTGGGACTGATTCCCCTGCCCAGGGAAAATTTCAGTTCGGAATAGTCTTTCAGTGATCGCATCTTCGTCTTCTGAACTGCCACCTGGAACTCGCCTGTTCGCTTCTATCAACAGTCTCAACAGTTACAAATTTCGAAAAATTGTCTATTTTGTAGAAATATCTGCAGACGGAGGCAAGGCCCAACAAGGCGATTGCCGTCTTCTCTTCCGGGTCGTACCTGCCAGAATTCAATGAGATCTGGGATGACGTTCGGGCCTGCTAAAGTTTCGAAGGCTGCTGGCTGTTGTTTGTCGAACCACTGGACAACCCCAGCCAAGTTGTAGTCATAAACCTTAACTGTGGTTATTTGATCAAATAAATGATGTCTCTCAACGTCTATCTGTTCCCGAGTTTTGAAGTCTGCACTGGGTACCTCAACTTACACGTACTGTGAATTGTCTTCACTAAGTCTCTCTCTCTCCGGATACACCATGTGAGGCGAGCATATTTAGCGGCTGAACAGAGTTTGCGTGGATCGACCTATATACCTGTCAACAGACACAGACGGTTATGGCCCACCGAACTGAAAAAAAGAGACGATCGTTGGGAAATCTCTGGTCATCCTAGCACTTCATTTTGGTCAGGTCTCATTCCCTACCAAACGAACTTAGACTATGGCAAAACGTAGGCAGCCAGGACTAGAAAATCTGGCTAACTCGATGAACAGGCTTCAGCGCGTGTGTACTGAAGAGCTGGTTTGCAGCCCGTAAGGGATTCTCCGCTAGCAAGTTCTTATCTGTCGTACGAATCAATGCTAGACCAGTTGAAGTTTATACAGGAAACTAAACGAGGTTGTTTAACTCAAAGCGAAAGCCGGGAATCCCTGCAAGTCTTGTGTTGTCTCTTGGATGGTCTACCATCTAAAGGCACGTGCTGACGCTTCCTGAATTCCGTCAAAAAATACAAAATATAAAGCCCTTTTACTGCATATTTTAAATCCACACTAAATTTTATGGAAATAACATATATGCCCAACCCCTTTGTGTGAGAACGTGTTGTGTCGTGCAGGGGCGAGGTCGCCTATGGCACGCGTAGACGGGTTATTGAACCCACTTTCGTCCATTCCCAACATCGGATTGCTGATCAACATGGATGGTGGACTGGTGCATGGGATAGGGAAGAGAGAGAGGTCGGATCAACGCAATCCTCACTATAAACAATTTGGCGCGCATTTATGCTATCATGATACGATAAAAGTCGCGCACTGGACGGCTGCCGACTGAGGGGAAAACCCAGTTCTCTTAGCACAGAAGTTTAGGCTTTTTAATACGACCTCTATGACACTTCCACTCAGATGAGATCCGATCCGCCTCCTTTCTTGCTTCTGTGATAACCTGGCCCATCCTGCGCGGACCAGATGTGTTTGGCATACACAGGCGGGCAGTTTAAATTTATCAGCCACTGCGACCGATAGCACCTCTGGTTTCCTTTCTTTTGGCCTGACACCAGGCTCAGATGGATGAGGTTGGGGAGAGTGCGGTGGATACTACTATCATTGTAGTAGGGAGCGCTCGCCGATCGTTCTTGCGGAATTCACTCGTTCCGTTGTGCCTCATGGGCTCTCTCTCGAGCCCAACCAACAGCCGCACAACGGCGCATGATATATGGGCAGAATGACTTTACCGACAAAGACAAGGGAGGCTGGAATGGCCATTTCGGGCATATTAGCCGTAGTCAGCCGGTCATACCCAAGCCCGAAATGTGGAACACCCGAGGCTCGAACTCGCGACCTGTTAGTTAGAAGTCCACGCCTCTACCCACTGCGCCACGAGCCCGTTGTCCTGTCGGTTTTCGATTGGGAATATACAATGGTAGGGGGCGCTCACCGATCGTTCATACGGAACTCACTCGTTCCGTTGTGCCTTAAGGGCTCTCTCGAAAACCGACAGGACAACGGTCTCGTGGCCCAGTGGTTAGAGGCGTGGACTTCTAACTAAAAAGTCGTGAGTTCAAGCCTCGTGTGTTCCACACTTCGAGGTCGGGTATGGCTGGCTGACGACGGCTAATAAGCCAGAAATGGTCATTCCAGTCTCCCTTGTCTTTGTCGGTAATGCCATTCCTGTTACTATCACTATACACTAGTCACTGTCTCTGAGCCCACGTTGTTCTGGGGCACACGGCGAACATCATCGTTCGCGATGGTGGAATTGTCGCATAGTTAGTTAGCTTTGTTAGCTGGTTTCTGCTTACACTGAGCTCACCTAAGTAGTTGGGACCCGTGAAAATAATTCCAACAACTGAGGGCTTTCTCATACCAGGTTTAGGCATACAAATACGCGTGTGTTCTCCTTGCGCAGGCCGTGAAGTTGGGCCTTCATGAACACAGAACGCCGGCAGGTTAGAAAACTAGTAAAATTAAAAGTAAAAGTACACCCTATCATCCAGGTACTTTCTCCACTTGTACTTGATGCGGCTGTAATTATGCCTGGTCTAATTGATCTCGATGATTTCGTTCGGACACTTTAATTAGGTTTCTTGGGAATTTTCAGTACAGGCGAGCCCTTCAACAGCCAGTCGGATTGTTAGGTCGAGATTGCATTTCCTAGCACATTGGCTCAAGAAACTCGTTTCAAGGCAGCGACTGCGGCAATCAAGCTTATTTAATGGAGCCTCACAGTTTTCGGTCGCGTCACCGTGCCGCCATCGCGATTTGCCACCTTTCCTAAAATAGCCTCTGGGCCAGACCTCAGCCCTGACGCGCCCTGGAAGCGCTGTCCCCGTAGCGCCGCTGTAACGTTGCTCCGCGACAGCTTATTAGCCAGACCCGAGGGTCCGCCTAATTCGCACCAAGGCCTCGCTGTAGAGTGCTTCACTGTCCGCCACTTGTGGACGCGCTCGTGCTTCCGTGCTGGATACTTGGATGTGCTGCAATTTTTAAGGGCAGGCTGCGTTCACTTTTTAAACCCAGAACAGAATCCCACAGTCCCAACGAAGGGCCAAAAACTAGGAAAATGGATTTGTTCGTGTGCTTTCAGATCTTTCCTCGAGTCCATCATCAGCCTCTTAAATGGCAGGAACCGATTTTCGCAAATGCAGTGTCAGTAGCGAAGGAGGCACCTTCTTGTCGTCGATCGAAAACACGACCTCGGTTCCACCGATATGCGCAAAAGTGTCTTTCATTCATACAAGGTTCGAGGCCACAGATTGCGTCTATCGCATGAACACAGACATTTCCATCTATTCTGTAATATTAATTCGGATCTGAATTTACCACTGGATGACATCAACATATCGGTAAGTTCGCCAACTGGGGCACGTCAGGAAGACAGTTATACACGCTCACTCCTTTGCCAAAGGTCAGCTCACTTAACCTGCTCGGGCGTGGCAATTTTTGACCCCCTGACATGTCCGACTTTTGATCCCGTTGAGGGTGGCGGCAAACTACTGAGGTCACTGGTGCGCATTAACCGCCTCCAACCTGTAAACAGTGCATTATTGTATCCTAAATATACGAAAAAAACGGACACCAAAGCATTTTTTGCGAAAATGTTTGTTTGGAGCCACCTACCAGGGGTCTTGCAGGTATCCGGAGGGAAGCTGTCCGTTTGAAACTTTTCTACAACCCGAGTAATAGTAAATCGCTTAGGTGTGTTTGTTTGAAAAGTCCTTCCACACTGCTGATAGAAGCAACCACCCGATCAGTCACAAACGCAGTTGCGTAAGGGCGCTATACCGGCGTGTTGAGACGCACTGCAGTGAAATGGAAGACAAGGTTGCTGAATTACAATATCTTCGACGGGTAATGAGAGCCAATGGCTACCCGCGCAACTTTGTCAACCAGTGCATACGAAAAGGACACCAGAGACCAAATCCAACTAGCCCCAAATTTTGGCGGGCTCTTCCGTACGTGAAGAACGTCTCGGAAGCCGTCAGTCGTCTTCTCACTCCCCTTGGAGTTGGTGTTGCACACAGGCCGGAAGCAACCATTAGGCGCCAAGTAATGAGGCCAAAAGACCCGCTGCCACGGCAGGAAACGTCTGGAGTCGTTTACCGGATCTGGTGTAGTTGCGGACAAAGCAATTATGTCGGAGAAACTGGGAGATTACTCCGTACGCGACTTGCCGAGCACGCAGCAGCAGTGAGGCGGGGAGACGCTAACTCTCAGGTGGCGGCACACTCGACGGGACCCGGCCATAATTTCAAATTTCAAGAGGCCGAAATCCTCGCAAGGGGTGACAACCGCGTGAGCCGCGAGCTGCTCGAGTCATGGTTCTCAGGCCCGCAATCCATCAACAAACACAATGACCTCCCGGTGGCCTATACCGTATTGCGATTTTCCCTGGGCAGGAGAATCAGTCACGTGGGGAGGGCGCGGGTGAGCAATTATCACGGTGACAGTGAGCCAGTTTGCCGAGCAATCGTCACACCAGCATCGAGCACGGATGACGAAATTGCGGCAATTAACAACTCGGACTCGGACCGCCAAGCCACCGCCGCATCAATTACGACCCCAGCGGCGATTGTGAGAACTGTTAATTGCAGTGCGCATACGGTCCCACGGCAGCCACGTGCTATAAATACTGCATTCCTGGTGCCACCTTTACCTCTATCTGCGAATGTCTCTGATGATGGGCTCGAGTGAGAACCCGAAACGTCAGGCCAATAAACTTCTTGTCCCAGTGATCGCATCTTCATCTTCCTTCCACACTGTCTGTCTACTTAAACCGTGTTTTCGAACCTCCAGCGTGGATTTCCTTTGCTCGAAGCTTAGACTAACATTAGTGCTTTTAATAGGCTAAATATGAAATGAAAGCAGTATCAACTGGACTCTCAGCTTTCTAAGTGCACATTCACTTTTTGGGACACCCTGTATTTTTCATATTGACCCGACTGTCAAAAACCCGGCGCCTCTGTGGGATTCGAACCCACGACAACAAGAGAAAGGTTTTAGTACAGTCAAAGCTCTATTTATGGAGAAATGTTTTGGAGAGATAGAGGATAATCAACGACGCTCGTATGTATGGAACTCGGTTGCTAAATCCGAGAGAGCAGTATAAAACATTTTAAAATAATTTAGAAAGAAAGGGCAAAACATGCTTGCATGTGCCTGTTCATGCCTACGTTTCGTTTTTTGTGCAATAAGAACGAATGAAGGCACGTGCCTGACAGATGAGGGCCCTTTAGGAAGTCTACTTTTGTGGGGTTACCTTGAAAGAAATTACCAAAAGAGGAATGCTTCCGACTAGAAAGTATTAGGATCATACAGCATGTAATGAGAGAAATTGGACCTTTTATTCGTGTTGGTATATTTTGAAGCACATTGTTCCACTAAACCAGATGCACGACCTGTCAAACAGTGTCTTCGTACAGGAGCAAAACAACCTTGTATTCTAATCAAGTTCAATGACAGCATAGATCTCTGGACACTTCGGCCGTACAGGCGTCAACGTTTGGCTGGAATCCAGCTTTGTGGATGGTGGGGATCTAAGAGAATGGGCGAAGGGACAGGTCCAGGAATGGGCTTATGGTAGACTACGAGGCAGGGCAAGTGGTAAGAGAGGGAAATGCGCTTGTACCAAACTTTCGTGGCCTCTAAATCAAACACCTCTCAGCCACAGAGGTGCTCTTTTTTCTGTTTGAATGAATTTTTTAGTTTGCTGATGGGTTATGACCGTGGCAGGGGAGCTTGGATTTGGTATTCGCCAGTTGATGACTAGTCACCCACAGATGACGCGTTTTTCCTGCGAGCAGCTGCTGAGTTGCGAGTATTGCCGGCTATATTGCGCTAGTTGATTGAGCACTGTTACTAAGACGCTGCTAGTTTCAGATGACTAACGTCTTCTGGGGGTTGACAGTCGCCTCACACACGTTCCTATCATAGTCTGGGACGCAGTAGAACCAGGCGTCTTCCAAGAGTACATACTCAGCGACCTCCTCTCAAATTTCGAAGTTTCGCGATAAACCCTCGCCGTGAAGGCCTGTTTCCATTTGTCACTCAGGAATATCGGGGTAGGGGTCAATTCCCATTGGTTAAGGGGAATTTTTCGGTCCTGATGGACATTTTAATACTCCTCAGTACTTTCCACAGACCATTCGCTGATTTTTTGGGGGTGTAGCAGTTATTCAGGATATTGTTCAATGCGATATGAGGTTATCCTGAAAAACGTTTACCTGGGTAGGGTTCCAATCTACTAGCCATAACCATTCGACCTTGCTGACCACTGTGTCCCGCATCACCACCAGTTAGTTATCGTTCCCGGACAGGCGACTGCTGCGTGGGCGAGAGCAGAGAGTGAAATAGACCCTGGATAGTCCATCCCCACAGAAAATTAGCAAATTCCTCACTCAAATAAATCTGACACGCTTGAGCCCATGTCGATGTTCTTAGAGTCATGGCTGGGCAAGAAACAAATTGAAGGAATACAGTGAGTGACCGATATCATGAAATGTTGGCTGAAATTCTGAAATGCGTCTTCGATTAGGAAGGATTACCTAGGCGGGGTTGCAATACTGATTGTCTTGCGGCAAAATCTTTTAGTATTTCGGACTCGGCAGGATGTTAGCTTTAAAATACACTTCTTTTTAATCTCATGCAGAAACCGCACTCGGTAAAAAAATGACTACTTAAGTGGCATGCATTTTCCCATTGGTTTTCGATGACCATGCAAATTCAAATATATGTTATAGAAACCATAAACAAAAATATGCTTTCTCCCGGTCTTTTGATAGAGAATTACGCCTTCTTTATATTTTGTACTCGAAGAAGGAGTATAATTAGGTTTTGAAATAGTTTTCTAATTGCCAAATAATTTGGACCCTGATCATTTGTTGCACTAACGCTTAGCGATTTCTGTCTACAAGGTACATGCGTTCCGCGTAAAGGAAATCACATATTCTTCTATGTCTTTATAAAGATATCATAAAGAGTCCATTCAATTTTGCAATGAATGCGGACTGTGTTGTACATTTCATGAGGAGTTGTGGTAAGCGGACAGGTACGACACTGTGTGAATGGACATTGCGCGGTCTTAAAAAATCTCATGATTAGAAACTTTTTTAAAACATACTTATACTCCTTCGTCGAGTACAAAATATAAGGAAGGCGTAATTCTCTATCAAAAGACTGGGAGAAAGCATATCCTTGTGCATGTTTTCTATGAAATATATTTAAATTTACAAGACCACCGAAAATCAATGTGGTAAATGCATGCTTCCTAAGTAGTCATTTTTTACCGCGTACGGTTTCTTCAGGAGGTCAGGAAGAATTGTATTGTAAAGCCGACATCCTGCCGAGTCCGAAATACTATAATATTATGCCACAAGACAATCAGTATTACAACCCCGCCCAAGTAGTCCTTCCTAATCGAAAACACATTTCAGAATTTCAGCCAACATTTCATGAGATCGGTCACTCACTGTAACTCGGGATTTCTCAGAGCTGAGTATTAGCTTTTAAGGTTTTTTGCTTAATGTGGCCTTTATGGCGTTCTCAGTAGAGCGAGATCCGAGGTGCCCTTATTATGATCTGGGACATGAAGAGGGAATCAGATTCTGTGTGTATGTTATATGTAGACGGCCTCTCTAACTAAGTCAGCTACTACGCGCTCTCGTCCACCTCTGGTCGTCCTGACATTGTCTTTCAATCAGAGCCCGGTTGGGTGGAGGAGGTGAGCGTGCAGTAGATGCTTCGTAAGTCTCCATCGCCATAAACCAATCCACAGCGATGCTGAGCCCAGTCCACTGGGCATAGGGTGGCAATTACCACTTGCAATGGTCAAATTGTCATCGTGCAACCATAGCGAAAATGTTAGAGTTACGCAATCGAATTTAGTCATCAGCAGATTGCTCGGGATCGTGCCTAATTTAAAGGGGAAACTTGTCATTGCAGCCGTTTCCGGAAGAACTCAGCCTTCATTAGTCGTCGGGAAATAAAACACTGAAATTCCATTTAGTGCGTGTTCAGCTGGATTCTTTAAATTGTTCGTGGTGCCGGCGTCGTGTTTAAATTGCTCATTTGACGAAGGGGTAGGATACGCGTTCAGCCCTAATGCTGATGCTATTAATAAATTCATGGCAGGGACAGAAAGCGGGCTTATTGAAGTCTTAAAAAGAAAAAGATAATAGGCTTAATTCGAAAAATAATTTGGCGAAAAAAATACTGTTATCTGTGGATAGCGACAGGCCGCCAAACAAGAGGCGGCTTAATTAACAATAAACGCATCATTATGGCTGTAAAAGTCTAAAAATGGTTCTCCTCAACGGACTGACACAACCAACCTAGCCATAGACGAAAAAAGTACTTTTTGATGCTTCTTGGGAGTTGTCGTTATTATGGCCATATCTCAAAGATACATGTTCAGTTTTGCCGAACCGAGCCACAGTCAAGATCCCTTGGGAGAACATGGTTCAAACTGAAGCCAGTCATAAATCAATAAGTAGAATGGTTGAACTGATTTCAGCCCACTGAGGATTGTACAGTTTGGAACACACGAACGAGATTGAGTACATACAGTTCCTGGCCGGAATGCGTGTCAGATAGTTCACGAAAATAGGCATCAGAATAGTCCTCGAGTTTTAAAGAATAAATTCGCATTTCAGAGACTCTATTAGGCTTTCATGTATGCAACAGACTGCATTCGCGAAATGAATAGTCTTTCACTATTTGCATTTTCGGTGTATTTCGACAAGTGCCGTACTAACAGGTCGGCCATTGGTCTAATGAATACTCGATTGTGAGGAGGGGAGTGGAGTTTAGGGATTGTTTTCTTGTAGGTCGATGATTTGAAACCTCCTGACAATATACAGTGCGTGACCTACCTCATGAAATGTTGGCTGAAATTCTGAAATGCGTTTTCGATTAGGAAGGATTACTTGGTCGCGGTTGTGATACTGTTTATCTTAAGGCATATTCTTATAATATTTTGGACTCGGTAAGATGTCGGCTTTTAAATGCACTTTTTTCAATCTTCTGTAGAAGGCGTGCTTGGTAAAAAATGACTACTTAAGTAGAATGCGTTTTCCCATTGATTTTCGATGGTCTTGGAAATTCAAATATACTTTATAGAAACCACTAACAAAAACAGGCTTTCTTTTAGTCAATCAATAGAAAATCACGTCTTATTTATATTTTATACTTAAGGAAGGAGTATAATTAGGTTTTAAAAAAGTTTTCTAATTGCCGAAAAATTTGGAGCGTGATCATTCGTTGCATTAGCGTTTAGTGATTACACTCTACAAGGTGCATGCGTTACGCGTAAAGAAAATCCCATATTTTTCTATGTCATTAAAGAGATATCATACAAGGTCCATAAAATTTTACAATGGATGCGGACCATGTTGTACATTTCATGAGGAGCAGTGGTAGACGGCCAGGTACGATGCTATGTGAATGGACATATCGCGGTCTTAAAAAGTCTCATAGTTAGAAACTTTTTTAAAACCTAATTGTAGTCTTTCCTTAAGTATAAAATATAAAGAAAACGTGATTTTCAATTGATCGACTAAAAGAAAGCATACTTTTATTTGTGGTTTCTATAAAATATATTTGAATTTCCAAGACCATCGAAAATCAATGGGAAAAATGCATGCTCCTTAAGTAGTCATTTTTTACCAAGCATGCTTTCTACAGAAGATTGAAAAAAAGTGCATTTAAAAGCAGACATCTTGCCGAGTCCAAAATATTATAAGAGTATGCCTTAAGATAAACAGTATCACAACCGCGACCAAGTAATCCTTCCTAATTGAAAACGCTTTTTAGAATTTCAGCCAACATTGCATGAGATAGGTCACGCACTATAAAGTTGAGCCTTTTGTTCCCCCCCCTTTTCAAAGACCCTTTTTCCATTTACAGTTTTATTACAATATAAGATAAACAGAAGTAATCAGGTTCAGATCGAAGTAGGACCTCGGCAGTCTGCCTTGGGGGAGGCAGAACGCACGTTCCCACTTACTTTGGACCTTCCCCCTGGGTCCCCCACCCCGTAGGCGGTTGTATCGTTACCAGCAAACGGTGTAGTGGGAGGAAACGGTAATTTCAGTCTCCCTTTGTCTCAAGTCTGCGTTGCTCGCTGCCATGTAGGCGTCTGCGAAGACCCTAGATTAGATCATCAGGGCCAAGCCGAAAGAGCGTGCTCCCTCCTACAATCGGATCAATGAATCGGTCACTTCTACTTGATTTCGAATATTTCTGATGGCAGATACCAGGGCGTGAGGCCCTGGACCAAATGGCAGAGCGCTTCATTCGTGCGCTGGACACTCAAACGTATCTGGACTCCATTCTCCGTTCTGACCAGCTTAGTCTAGATGTGTGGTTATTTGACAGTCGCAAATAAATCCGAAATGACCGTCCTAGTTTCCCGAATTTTGATCAGTATTCATTCAAGCAAACCCAGAGCATCGAGAAAAGGACAAAGTATCGGGACCTTTTTTAACATAGCTGTTTGACTTCTCTTTCTCTTTGCGAGAAGGGAAATTTAGGCTTACTATGACCAGTATAAAAGCTTAGAGTGCAAAGAACCTCATTCTCTATCGTTCACCGTACTCGCACGAAGTCTGATTAACTCTGTGGACAAATAGGAACGGATTATGATCTTTAGTGCATCAGCTGAAGTGAAGTGGCGTAAAGTTGAGTTACAGTATATGGCCTATCTCACGAAAAGTTAACCGGAATTATTAAGTGATGACTTGGGTGGTATTGTAATAGTGCCTATCTTGCAGAAAAATCCTAAAATATTTCAGGTACGAGATATTGCCGGCTTTTGAATGAGCTGCTTCCTGGTCGTCTGCAGAAACCGCACTTGATACAATAATGTTCATCTAAGAAGTGTGAATTTTTCCCTTGATATTCGATGCATTTTTAAAATTTGAATATGCTTTATGGGAAAGTGCACATAAATAGGCCTTCCTGTACTCATTTGGCAGCGAATTACTTGTCGAAAGGATATCATTAGTTTGCAGAACGTTTTCAGTTCCTGAATAATTTTTAATCCGATCCTCAGATGAACTTGGGCTCAGAGTTTCCAAACTAACTGCTGCATACTTCCTGCTTAAGGGAAATCATCTGAGTCGGCTTTTTTGAGGAGCATATAAAGTGAGATTTTATAGTCCCTTGAATAAGTAGCACCTCTCTTCTGCACCTGCAACTCAGCAGTATTTATGTATATCAGTATAACTCTCAGAGAGCTATAGCAACAGCAGCAGAATACGTTTTTCGCCTCGTCTGACTGCTGTAACTGCAAGACGGAGTTGGCATTTTTCTTGACTAAAGACCCACTTCAGAGGCTGAATATTGATGCAGAATAAGGGCTTTGATGCGACCACCGGCACACACACACACACACACGCCCATACTTGATGCCGTTGTGATCAATGAAGCGAAGAGGACGCGCTTCACTGCACATCGCAGTGCCAGAAAGGGCGCACACAACACACTCACAAGAACAACGAAAACTTCGTCACCCCATGATCTGGCACAGCTACAACCAATCCGTGTTGACCTGCCGGGCACGCACGCACGCACTCACGCAGCACGCGCCCACAGAACTGTGCGTCTGGCGATGCGCACAGGATGCTGTGCGCTCGGGGTTTGCCGGCTCGGCCCGGTGTGCGACTCAGTCACTCCGCCCCCCCCCCTGTCAACACTCGATTGTGCTGGCACAGTGGTACCTGGGTGCCAAGGGATGGCTACCTGACTAATACAATACGCTTGAGCAGTAGAGCATGACCAGAGAGGCAGCAAAAGTGAAGCTGTTGTAGCCAGACAGTGCGTACGTGTTGGGTGGTTTAGAAGTCGAAATAGGTTGGATGAGGTCGACGTAGACTGACTGCCAAGACGCTGTTTCTGCAGACAGCCTGGATGCCACAAAAGGAAAAACGAAAGTAATCCAGCTGCTGGGGGCACAGACAGGAGAGAGAGAGAGACTCAACAGCAGTCCATAATGGCTCTCGGTTGCAACCCTGATGCGAATATTGCCTACGTATTAGCAGGCTTGTGCAAAACTTACCTGGAATTAACCCCGATCGATAACACGACAGCATTACCGCCTACAGGGAACGTCACAGCACGAGTGCTTGTTTAACTGGCTGCAGTGTCCTGGAAATGTGTTGCACAGACGAGATCCCACTGCCACCCGAATGAAGCCTTGCTTGTTGCCGAAATAACGGTAGGGCTTGCCCCTTCTTTTACGATGGCCGACTGGACAAGTCGGCGTCTAGCAACACTGGAAGGTTTTACGGTGGAGTACTTCGCGACTGCTCATTCGTCGGAGTCGAGAGTTCGGTTACTACCCCATCGCTGAAGGCCGTCCTGCGTTACACCCGCCTGTGCACACACCTGGCAGTCGGCCGCTGGACTAGCCCATAGTTTCTGAATGCAATTTAGCGGACCACTGTGATTAAGCCCCCACCATCAACCGACTCCATAATTATATCCTACAGTAGTAGGAGATCGGCGGAAACAGTGGCTAGGCATTTGTAAAGTATCACTACCCACAGTGTGGGGTAAAAATCTGTGCTTGACGCATTCTACCACTAGTGTTGCACGGGTTGAAGGACAGTAGCGAGCCTGACAATCTCTTTTCTGCCACCCGTCCCATCTGTGAATAACCCGGCAACGTCGGTGAGATTTGAAGGTATGACGGCAAGGAGAAGGCTTTAGTACAACCACCTTAGTTACGAGGCCCCACCAGGAGCCGCGCGTTTAAGCATATTTCGGTTTGAATCCCACTGAGGTCGCCGAATTTCCACAGTTGGGTCAGAATAAACTACTTGAGATCTACCAAAAAACCCAATTAATTAATGGAGCCTGGTAGTCATCTGGTGGATTCCGGATTGGTTACTTAGGAAGGCTTGCTTGGGCAATCAGCTTACCGCATCAGATTCACTGACTCCAGGAGTTGCTGTAGGTTGGCCGGGTAACATGACCCAATTGTGATTAAATTCATGGCTCCCGGTGGGGTCTCGTAGCTCAGTTATCTAGAGGGGTTGATTGTACCAAAGGTTTTCCCTTGTTTTCCTGGGTTTGAATCTCACGGAGGCGGCAGAATTTTTCACAGTTGGGCCAAAAAGAACTAACTGCCGGGATTAAGTATATGTGTGGGGTAAGACAGTGCCAAGTGTTGTTCAACAACTTCACCAGTTTTAACACTTTTGACTTATTAGCAGACATATGCATTCCGTCTGCGCATAACCCTGACCCTAACTTAAATCCCAACTCTGCAGTTAACAGTAGCCCTACCTTGCGTTACCATTAACTGTAAATCTAACCTTAAACCTAACCTTTAGCTTAACCCAAACTTTTGCCTCAAATCTGACCCTAATGTTACTGGAAGTTGGCTCCACGCCACCCGTGTTGCAGGCGGTTTCTGTTCTCATGCCCCGTTTATACGTCCACGTTTTTCAGTTCTACCAAAAATAGTTTACAGCATTTCCTGCTCATTTTCAACCGTACAAATAGGAAAACTTCGGCGAAAATGTCTAAAACGCATAATTTAAAATTATTGATCTAAAATATACATAGAATCATCGCTCGGTTGAGCCAGAAAAGTACTATGGACATTAAATGATATAAAGAATTCGAGTTCGCTCTCCTTGAATGGTCCGCAATGATTGGGTTGAGCTTGGAACAACGCCACATACAATCAAACTATGCTCGAAGCAGGTGCGTTCACAGTTTCTAAGATCTGCAATAGCTGAATGAGTTTTTGATAGACTGCAATTAGTGAAGTCGGCAGGTAACTCTACCGCGGTCGCTTCGGAGAGGAGAAACGACAGGTGAATTTTGAGGAAAAGCACTGCAAGAACGTTAATCGAAGTCCGAATTCAGAGTAACAACAGGCGTATTACACGTGATGAAATACTGACAAATTGACCGACTGGAGTTGTAACACCAGTCAGAAATGAACACAATATCGACTTTGTCAGTAAGAGCCACTATGCAGCCCCTCATCAGAGAACCTTTTCATTACGCCTTCGGGCAGTCTGCGTATCTCCTTTTTATTCTGAACCTGAAACCCCGTGGTTGATGTTATATTTGAAGAACTTCTCACCTCTTCTTATCTCCCCATGAAGTGGAAAACTTAGGCGGGTCCGAACCACGATTTCTATTTTGCAAGAATGTGCGGCTATTGGTGGACCCGAGGACATATGTCATTGTCTCAAAAACTGTACGCAGGTTGACGTAGTTTGGAGCAAAAGACACTTCCTTCCTCCAAATCCATAAGTAGCAGTGGAAGTCGTCGTCAAAAAGGTGAGCATATATAGAAGTCCTTTACTAAATATGCCAAAAATAGAAAAAGCAAACGCATGCCATTTAAGCAATGAATTTTGTAAGTTTGATTGATACTACTTTCTGAAAAGGTTCCTAGCTAAACTCAACACATTTTTGTGTATGAGGCAGCTTAAGGTCCGTTCCCTGTTAATCTGCTTTGCTACTTCTCATACCTTATTTATTTGAATTCGTTGATCGCGTTTTAATGGATACCGGCATCCACTGTATTTGCGAAATAATAGATAGGTTGGAGGTTCGAGAGCGAGTTTGAATCACTGTAGTCTGCTGTCAGGGTTGACGAATATAAACTAATGACGCGAGAATTATAGTGTATAATATAAAACGATCTAGAAATTTCAAATAAACCAGCTTTCAATGTTTCTTCCGTTGTTTCTTGAGAAAAAACATAACCTGTGGATAAGCATGCGCTCTAAAGTATGTTGAGATAGGCTTGTGTTATACAGCAGATGCTGAGGTGCATATAGGAGACGAAAGATTGTCAAAGACAGTTTGGGCGTCATGATGATTCCTACTTGTGGTGGGCCTGTGTTAGTGCCCCCCAAAGCGGGCCACGTGATAGATACGCTGGACCAACCCAGAGGCCACATTGGATTCTGGCTAGCGTTATCGGGAATGCGTATCCATAACAACTGCCAACATCCGGGGTGTGGCAGCAGGCCCAGTTGCCGGTTCACGTCGCGCCGACTGGAATCCCTGTTGCCTCCATTTTCGTTGTTGTCGTTGAAAATACTGTCCATGTATTTGTTGTGGGCCAGGGGGTGTGGTGGTACACTTAAGTCCGGGTCCGGCCGTACTAGCCACCTGCACCCTCTCCCGCCTTCAGTTTTCTTAACCATGTCTTGACACCGAGCTCAAGTGCGGGGGAGGGGAGAGTGCGGTAGATGCTGTGCAAGTCTGCTACCACTTTATACTTATTCACGCACAAACCGCCGTGCCTGCACTCACTCTACTGTGGAGCACACGGTGGACATCGTTGGGCACGACGGTCAGACTGCCGGACTTATGTTAACTGCACAAAATTGTTCAAAAAATAACATCTACGAATCACAAAATCATGCTGGTTTTGAGAGTACTTTTGTGTATCCCGAATATCATTTGACGAGACGAACCTGCCAAAGCAGGTGCAGTTGAGCTTGATACTGAAAACTGCTCGAAGAGTGAGTTGAATGACCAAAGTTCTGTTCCCACTTTTCTTTGATCTAAACTTCATCTCAAACTCTGACTCCTTCAGACCAAAGTTCTTGGCCCAGTTATGTCGGTTTTTTTGAAAAAGTGATCATTTTAGTTGGCATGCCGCCGGCTGAAGATCTTTTGGTTCAGCCAGGCTGCTCAATCCTGGGTGGCCCTCGAAGACCTATGTTGGATGCCTGTCATTAATGCAATTAATTTGCAGACAGCTATCGTGCTTAGCTCGTCGCATGAAATGTCAGCCCAAAATTTGGAAATACTTTCTTGACTAGGAAGGACTGCTTTGGCGGTGTTCTAATGTTAATTGTCGGGCAGAATAATCCAAAGATATTCCAGTTACGCTAGAATGCCGGCTTTCGAAAAAATTAATTTCCCGCCGCCTGCGAGAACGACACAAGGAATTTTTGTAATCCACTTTCGCCAACTATATACATTCAGATTTATATAGTGCAAATATCTACAGAAAAATACTTTTTGCATTCATTTGGTAGTAATTTGCCTCTTCAGATTTTGTACTTGAAGAAAGCGTAAAATTCTGTTTAAAAAGGTTGGTAATAGTGGTTTTTTAAAGACAATGAAATGTTTACTGATAGAGAGTCCTATCCGTCTGCTTATTAATGCTACTGACAGAATTCTTCGTCAACTGAGTCAAGCGTATAAGCCAAAACAGATTTCGGCATATATATGGTACTATTGATAGAATAAGGTAATAACGAAAAACGTACAAACCTCAACAATGGATACCCTAGACAAAGAATTCCTTTGTTACTGTTCGAGCAAATCGAATTCCCAGCTCAAGGTCAGAATACGAAAAATAAGTTAATTAAAAGAACGCCGATCACACTCAAAAGAGGGATACAAAAAAGGGAAAGAAGAATGTCAACAGGGGCCAAACGTGGAAGCACTTGCGAAGAGAGCTTGGAGCATTCCAAACGTTGACCAACTGGATACAGCACCGCTCGCCAATTCTCCACGTCCGGCTCTAGAGAAAAACCTACAGGTTTGGAGGTATACGGCTGCTCTGACCCTCAAGTAGACAAATCTTTCTAACGCCCCTCTTTAAGAGACCGCCCGCCGTTCTAGTATATACCGTCCTAACGAGACCATCGCTACTCTTTTTGCGCATATCTATTACTCCCAAAGACCAATTCTCACGAGGTGCACGCTCCCCAGAAACTAAAACAACATCGCCAGGTTTCAGTTCTGTGGATTCTCTTAAGCATTTTGTTCTTTTCTGGAGACTTGGAAGATATTCTTTCACTCATCGTCTCCCGAGCACGCCGGCGAGGTAATGTATTTATTTCCCTCCAACGTGGTACCGTGGCACAAATTCGTCACTGCAAGACAGCACTGGACAGTTTCCCATCAACAATAAGCTATTGGGAGTAAGCGGTCTAAAGTCGTTGCTGTCTGATGTTAGCGGGACAAGCGGTCCATTATTTAGTATACGTTTAGCCTGTACGAAGAGCTGCTCGTCAGTTAGAAACTTCTCCTTACAGGGAGCAAGGAGAATCCATCGTAAAGACCTGACCATGCGTTTCCAGATGCCACCCCAATGGCCGGCAGTGGGTGGGTTAAAATGCCACTGTATCTCTAGAGTTTGCAGTTGGTCCGCCACTCTCTTTTGGCCCAAATTGTGTAGGTCGTTTCGGAGTTCCGCGAATGCTCCAACAAAATTGGTTTTGAAAAGTCAAGTTGGCTAACACGTGTTTTCAGTAATTCTTCATCAGGCCAATACAATTACATGAAGGAGTGAAAGTGTACAAAATTAACAGTGTTTATAGGTGTCTCAAGGTCAATTATGTCATTAACACTCATCTTTACCACGCCGCCCGCATGACGAGGTCGGCGGGTTTTGGTCCTTAGGGCTAGGGGAGGGGGGTAAGCGAGTTTTTGAGTAATGCTCTTGGATTGAGTACACGGAGTACCTATCACTGTAATCAGGGATTTGAGGTGGCATGTCGTCATCACGTGAGGTTGGCGTTGGCCACGGCAGAGAGAGAGAGCGCTTGTGTCAGGGTTTTCTGACAGCATAGCACCGGATTCGTTAGTCGTATTGCCACTGCCTCGGCCGTTGCTAGTATCCGTTGGCGTAGGCCTTTAGAGAAGCTTGTTGGTGTCCGATAGACAACCTGAAATGCTCCCTTGGCATCGACTCGGTGATCCGTATCGATTAAATGTGCGAGAATAGAACTCGAAACCGATCGGGTCTCACCTCTGCCTAGCCAGGCGGGCATATGTTCACGCACCCTCTTTACCAGGCGTCTCGTTGTGCGGCCGATGTATCCTGCTCCACAGGAGCAAGTGAATAAACAAATGCACATTGATGTGGCCTCCAACGGTAGTCTGTCTTTACCTCCCAGACGTAGGAGGGGAGAGTTTGTGAAACATACGCGTAAATTCGCCGCGGGGAATGCTCTCGTGACAGCTGTAGTTAAGCGCCGTCTGACTATTTCGCTCGCTGCGTTTTGTTGTCGATGCAACTGCCAGTGGACGTCCGTATCTACTCACGAATCTCATCAGACACTGAATAAAAGAATTCGTGGTCAGGCTGGCTGCTATCTTAAAATAAACGGCTCTCGTCTGGAAGCAACTAAACACATAACCATAGCGTTTCTCACGTTTAACCGCCACGTTTAACCATCAGCGGACCAAAATAGTCCATCCCAACACACTTGAAAGTATACCAACCGATTTTTGTTCTATGTAAGGGAAGCGGGGACATCATCTGCCCCTGAAGTTGTCGAACTTTGCGTTCGAAAAGTAGGCATCTACCGATGACATGTTTAACGGAAGCAGTTCCTTCTAGAATCCAACATTTTCGACGAATTATACCTAGATCTTGACTGTCCCATAATGGCCTTCCTATTCATGAAAGTAATGTATGATTAATTCCGTCACGGGAAGATTGTATGGGAGGATTGACGGGTATTTTAACGATTAACAAAAATTTGAGTAGTTCAGGCGGCCGCCAACGCACAGTACTCCTTCAATCAAAACAGGACACAACTTTCTCAAGCTAATATTTCTCACGGACTTTCTTTTCTGGTAATCTGCTGATGCAGAATGCAGAATACCCATTTCTTCTGAAAAGTGCCTTCTTTATAGACTATTTATCAAGTTAATGCTAGCTTGGCGCATTTCGGATATTCCCATAGGACCCAGCATCGACGTCTCCGAGGTGTGATTTGTCCGCCAATTACTGCCTGCTTGGAAGACGCAACTGTCATAAAACATGTCTATCTAGACGGCTTGGTAGTGAACTTTAAGTCAGAAGGGTTCATAGGGGAGTGGTTCATGTTTCAAACATCCAAACGAATATTATGAAGTTACAGAATCGGACAAAATCCTAGACGAATACATCGTTTGCATGTGTGCTCTGTTTAATCCAAACCTAGTTCATACGACTAAAATAAATGTGCTAAAATACACAAATGACAACTCCAAGTGGTATTTCCTACACAAATCCTTGTACATGAATGAGACAGTAAGAATCCCAACTGCCATCAGAAGGCTTCGAAGATCCCTTAGGGATTTAAACCCTACAGCACAAACAAGGTCCCCTTGAATGCTTATATTGCAAAATAAACTCAATCGACTGTAACACCAAATAATAATAATAAATAATAATAATAATAATAATAATAAATTTTCACTTCAGTAGTCTAGAATTTATATTATCGGTCTGTCCTGTTCCCTTTAGTCGATTCTACTGGTTAGGGTTATCTTTCGAAAGGCAAGGCAACTCACTCATTGAGTTACTTGTGATAGAACCTATTGGTTTTATGCTGATCCAATAACAATGTAGCCGCTTAGTTTTTTTCGATACGATCTGTATGCTAAAATTCATAACCCCGCCCTTATTACTTGTCGGGACATATAAATGCAAAGAATGGCATCTACCTTTCCTGGTTGACAATTACCCACTTAGAGCTTATTTGTATTTCGCCAGAGGTTGAATTATTTCTCTGAAGAACATCTGAACCTCTGCGTACCAATTCTTATAGCTTCTTTCTTGCGAAAGGAATTTCTTGACAGGATATGTAGGTGTGAGAACTAACATTTTAATTTCTTTTCTGATAGTTTTCAAAACTCACAGATTGTTTGTATTCCTCCAGATTTTAAAGTACTTCTTTATATCACATCCATTATTCGTTGATTTTTAACGTAAAGTTGCAAGCATTTTCAAAATAGAATTCTCTTTCTCTCTTTCGGGTTTCTTTTACGTCAACGTAATAGAAGTAGTTCTACGAAATGGCTAGAACGGCTAGATGCTATTTTAAGATATATTTGGGGTTAGTGGATGTTTTGACAGATTCTTGAATAATTTATTTCGAACCAACACTCATTAATTACATGAACCTGGTAGTAATCTCCTGGACTGTGTACTGATAACCTAGAATTTCTGCTTAGGTAGTCAGCTTACTGTATCAAATCTGCCGGACTCCAGGACCTGCAGTAGGCTGGGCGGGTAACTTGACATAATTGTGCCTCTCGGTGGGACCTCGTAGCTCATTTGGCTAGAGGTTTGGCTGTACTCAAGCCTTGCCTTTACTATCGTGGGTTGGAATCCCACCGAGATCATGGAGTTTTTCACTGCTGAGTCAAAATAAATATCTAGATTAGCCAATCAAATGAAGATCCGTCTTTTATTTTATGTAACTGGTAAATAGGCCTTCATGGCCATTTTATTAAGACTGTCGGACAGTATACTCCTACCTCTGTGAAATGACATATTTTTAATGAGTGACACTGATGAGGGAGTCGCCGTGTCTACCTAGGTCGGCACCATCGGCCACTCTCCTGTCGCCTGATTCATAAAGAAGTAGCAATTTTATTCAAATTCAGCAATCTAAGCGCAAAAACCCCGAAATCCCGAAAAAGAAGGTGAGGCGCAGCCTTTGTAACTGAATGCATCTCTGTGGCGTCATCACACAAGTCGGCACGTTCATTTCCACTGTCGTTCGTCTCCCTCCCCACCGTCTGCAGGGCTCAGCTGGTTTGGGCAGATGCGGACTTCCTTTACTGTCCCATCAGTATTGACCTCTGCATCGGCACGAGTCAGTTATATTTCAGTCGATCGCCGCGGGTTTTGGCCAGCTGGCTTGTGAGTTCTCCTCTCAGGCTTGCTCTCGAAAGTCAACGTATTATCGCCAACAATAAAGTTTGCCTTTACAATTCCGGGATTTTGGGACCTCGCTCTTGTTGCTCATCAGACCTGCCAAATCGTCTCCCGCATCCTGTTGGCTTGCACATTCTCTGTGCTTACAGCCTAACGCCTCTAACATGTAGACACTACTTTAGTCGAGGAGAAGTCCAGATTTGCATTCCGGTTAAGGGCACAATGAAGTAAAGAGCAGAGGAGAGGCCGGCTCTGTAAACTAAACAGCGTCCTAGTATTCCAGAAGGACAAATTCTATATAATGTTTCTGTAGACTTTCCAAAATTTTCAGCAAAGGATTAAGTTCCTGTTTTTACTCGACGATGTAGGTAGCTATTTGCATAAATAAAGGCAGACACTTGAATGTACCCCTGTCGTTAGTTTTGCCACATGGAATGACTTTCTGTGGCTTATTTGTGGTTATCAATCATCAATGCCCCAATCCCGAACAGAACACCTAAGCATCGAACCCGACTCAGTTGATAATACAGCAACGCTCTCACCCCTGCACACTAACGAACTTGCGTCATGTTGACTGTGGTCGGGAATATTCCGCGAGATGTGAGCAGTGTGGACTGACGATCTATCCTGTTTGCAGGTCAGAAATGAACTGTGCACAGTCAACTCCAAGACAAGATAGGGATACTGCCTCCTGTCCTGCAATTAGGAAAGACGGGTACACGTCACTATCGTGTGACATAGCAACGCCTTTGTAGGCGTCGCAAGCCGTGAACTGCGGCAGTTAAGTTTATACCGAGTGAATTCGGAATAAGTACCGAGTCATATTACCAAACATTCTGATAGGTACTGGGCAAAAGGGCCGAGAACTCTATTTGAACTCTAAAAATTGGCGAGGGGGTGCTGTGACTGTAGGGGGTATAAAAATTCGAGGTATTAATAGGTATATGTAGAGGAAAGGAAGATGTTCCCACTTAAGGTCGATTATGCTATTTGATCAAATGAAATGAAAGCTTTGTAGTCTGGACTTCACAACTTGCCAAAAAGCTACCTGTTTGAAAGGCAGACAGACCGCTGAAAAAAACTCCATTCCCATGTTTCCTTGGATAAAAATAAGGAAAAAGTGCATTTTGCGAACAGCTTTCGATTTTTATAATCACTTGAGGATAGGATGGGGCGATGCGGGCATTAACCAACGGGTTGTCGGTCGGAGCTGAATTTACAGTCGATCACGAATGGCGCTTAGGTTAGGCACAGTTTCGACGGCCCAGCGGTGCAGCTCTGGGTGGAGGTGATGATAACTCAACAGCTGCCCCTTTCGCTACCTGAGGCATCTTGGCTTTGTGCAACCGCCTAAAGGACGGTCAAATGAATGGGAGCATAAAGTGTGATATACAATCCCCTAATGCGTACCCAACCCGGGGCAAATGGCTGAACGTGACATCAATGACCACCTTGCGGTGGACAATTACTTTGACAGCGAAGACGCTCGACGTAATTATGGGCTCGTCCCCGAGGATTTCATAATACGGATGGAACGATGGGCTCGCTAGCCGAGTTGTTACGAAAGAGGGATTTAACTGATGGAAGGGCGCTCACCGATCACTCTATGGAATCACTTGTCCCGTTACGGAGTAGTTTATTCACCTAACGTTTTTGGTTCATGCTGAATTCTATTACCAAAAGGCAGCAGATGCAAGGGAAGTGCAGTTTTGGTAGGGGACAGACGGAAAACCACCCAAAACCTCACAGGGTGTCTATAACTGGAGCGATAATACCTAGGACGGCAGCCATCGCGTCTTTAATAGTCACTGCTCAATCACAGGTGTTGGTAATTACTCCTTAACTTGATTCTTCGGTTAGTCCCTTAATGAGTTTTTACCCGTGCATTCTTTGTGTGAGTAAGTATTCGCCCAGACAAAGGCCCAGGACTGCACAAGAAAGTGGGAGGCAATCACGTCTATTAACAGACCTAAGTCTGGAGAACCATACCTCAAGCAGTGTCGTCGCACGCGGTTGTCCCCCTCAGTCTCTCGGGAATTTTTAAACACCATCGAGCTCCCTGAAACTAGTTCGTTTCACACTTTCCGGCAGCCCGGTTAGATGCGGATATGTAGCCCCACCTGAAGTAAACAAACCTCAGCCACCCGTAATACGGAACCGGCGATAGTAGGGGTTTTTACTGGTGGGGCCGGGGAACGCACAGGGGACAAGGTAATGCAGTTTTATGTAAAAGGAAAGCTATTGGGAATGTTCGGTTGTGGTCTGAGTGGTTAAGAAATAGTTGCCCTAACCCTTTACCCTGATCCCTAACCCCAATCCCAACAGCATTGTGTTCACCAGGCGGGCTATATAACCAAATCTTACCCATTTCTCTGTAAAAGTGCCAGATGCTTAATATATAACTTGACTAGCGTCGGAAACTCCCGTTTTATACAGCAACCGCGTAATAGTCAATATTTTTCTGGCGTGGACTGTCTGTTTAAAACTCAAACCCGTTTAGAACCATTGCGGCCGGTCGCATTTAAAGAAAAGGCCCAGGGTATTAGTTTAAAAAGGCTTTATCGATAAAGAGACGACACATCAAGGTATGTGGGTTAGGTAAGTATGGGTTCATGACGGCTTCAGGGTTTTTCATAGAACCGTCTGTCTATCGTCATCCCAGATCTCGTTGAATTCCTGCAGGTACGAGCCAGCAGAGAACACGGCGATAGCTTTATAGGGCCGATTAACGTCTTTCAAATATTTCTGAAAGGAGAATTGCGGGGAAGCAGTAAAAAAGTTTTTAATAAATCTGCTTGAATGTAATCAACCACGAAAAAAACAAGTGCTAAGATGGGAAATGCCCTCTAATTCCTATTCAGATTTTAAGTCAGTTACCCCTCGTATGTTCACCGAAATTTGAACCATCTTCTCATCGTTACCGACTGCAGACTGTTTGTGGGCCTAGTGGTCAGACTATGACTTAGTTTGGTCTATTTTTTAACAAATAGTTTACTTTAATTCTTGCAGAAAGTGGAGAGTTGTAATAAGAAAGCTGACTCATGAAAACTATGCACCTGCTCATTTTACGTCGAGGTAAATGCGACGTAGAATTCATTGTTTACCAAGAAATTACCAAATGCTTTTGATCCGACATCTAAAGGGTTATAAACGACGTTGTATTGGTGCTAATAAAAACCCAAGAAAAATACCAGACGCGAAATGTATGATGATAGAATTCTGTTGTTTATTTAGGAAGGTATCTGAAGGAAAATAAAATTAATCTGTGATAATTCTAAAAAAAATTTTGGCTATATCGCAGTTGGTAGCCAGGCCCCATACTACAGAGGGCTAGGGATTTGCTTACTGGGGCTATTTTGCGTGGTTCCATAATCACATCTGACCGATTTGGCTTCCGTTTTACATTTGAGGTTAGGATTAGGATACCGGTTAATGGTTTCCGATTTTCGGGTTAGGGTTATGCCTTTAGGCTTAGGTTTTCAGGTTACGGTTAGCGTTTGAGCGTAGGATTAGGTTTCAGTATTACGGTTATGTTTTTCAGTTACGGCTATGGTTACGTTTACGATTTCGGTTAGGGTTAGGGTTGCCGTTAGGGTTAGCGGTTACCGTTTACGGTTCAGGTTAGGATTAGGTTTAGGGTTAAGGTTAGGACTAGGATTAAGGTCGCCCTCCGCTCCCCCATTCCTGGCTACCAACTGCGATCTGACCAAATTTTTCCCCTCATCTGACTTATCAACTGCATAATTGGTAATTAAATGCTGAAGACCCATGTTCACCGAAAATAGAGTGAAAATGTTATCGATCGGCTAACGAATACGCTCTCCAACACAGCTAAATCTCAAAACGACAGTCTAGCCAGGAGGTCTGGTAAGCTCGGTAATCATGAACATGTAGTTTAGCAACTTACTTGGCGAAAACCTCCGTTTCCATCATGAGGAGCCAGTGTTGTGTCCACTAAAGCTACTACTATCCTTGTTACGAGAAGGATAAAACTCACTACTGACATGCCTACTAAACCCTAAAGCACATTTTTTCGACGTTGTTACCACTAAAACGCCATGTTCATTCCAATAAAACTATAAGATCCCTCAGTGTTCCGTAAAGCCTTTTTTTATGCAGCCTCCATAACGGATGTTTTTACGCACTCCTAATTATATAATTCACAGTTACTAAAGCAGAAAAACGTTTACATATGTTTCATGACAAAACTGTGCAATTCTCTCCGTTCATCGAAAAGAATACATCGTAAGTTTCATTACTGCCAAAAATTCAGTTTGTCGTGAAAAAATCGCAAGGCGAATTTAACTGTTTATGATAAAGAAGTTGCCATCCGCAGACTTTAAGTGCCGCGCATGATTGTGTATCATTCTAAAGGTCTAAATGAGGGCATAATTAAAATAGTGTTCTGTAATTAGTACAACGCCCACTTAAAGAGCACTAACAGTTAGCTGCATCATGATCAACTTTTTTGTATAAGGCGTTTCTACACAAGGGCGCCCCTTGACCAAGTAACTTAGCAGAAAGCCGTTTATACCTGTCTGGAAAACTACTTCAATTTGATGAAAATAAATCATCTTACTATAGCTTGATCCCAGGTGTTTGCTTTCTCATTTTCTGATGCACCTTGACCGATGTAACCGTAGAGGACTTCGAAAGTCTCCACGAAGGTCACGTCGTCGTTGTTGATGCCGGAACGATAGACCTTACCCGTGTAGACTTTGTTCATTACCAACTTCCTGGACTCGTCTGAGAGCCTAAAAAAGACATTAAGCTCCTTTGTACATTTCCAGTATGTGTACACATGGGCAAAAATAATTTACGGCGGCCGAACAGTCATGCCGGTGTGTATGCAGAAGTTCAGACGACCGATCGTTGCCTTGTAAACTCACCTATAGAGTGTTTTTTGAAAGTTCCTCCTCTGTTCCTTATCCGGTGAAGGAGGCACAGCAGCATTTCCCAGTTTTTTGGAG
>CACRXP010000002.1:91177-118348 GCA_902702965.1 Spirometra erinaceieuropaei
TCCTCCTCGACGAATATCTGAATGAGACTGAACAGATGTGATGGGGCGGGGGGGGGGAGAGGAGTCACGCCGGCCATTTATTTCCGGTTTGATTATGTTATCATCGTTACAGACCGTTAAGTACTCCGTCCCACCCCCTGGGCTTCGCTTTGAGCAGCAGCTGGTGTAAGAATAACAAACAAGAAGGCTTCAAAGTACATTTGGGTGGAGGTCACAAGTGCGTTCCCATTTTCTGCTCCTTCGCAGGATGAAATAAGGTCTGCTTTCTCTCTTCCTCTCTCTCCCTATCTCTCAGACTGAATGTCTCATATAAGAGGGAGGATTATACTCGAGCGACTGAAAAGCTGCGACTAGATTTGTTGCGACACAGATGTCCCCTGCACGGCAACGATGTACTCTATTAGCCAAACATCCCTAGATTGAGAACACTCGGGGTAAGATGGTTAGGAGGTCAAAATTCACGAGTAACATCACATTCGTCATCCCGGGGGACAGAAATTTGTATTCCATTTATTTATGCAGCAGGACAAAAAAGTGCCTTACAGAAGTTCTAGGTTTGGAGAGAAAACTGTGATAGTTTTGAGTCGCGCTTTAAAACAAACCCTGCAAACTATTCATCCAGCAGCTAGTTAAGATCATTGACTGTCACTGTCGAGTTAATATGTTCCTGAAAACTCGGCAGTTATGCGAGTAACTGCCGCAGAAGCAGAGGCCCCAAGACCGCCTAGTTCGAAGACGACCAAAAGCAACAGCTGTTTTCTTTGGCGAACAAGAAGTAAATGGCTCGAACTGTTTCCATATTTACTTAGATCATCTACTAACCAATAAGAGAAGGATCTCCCCTGATACCGTGAAGCAATAAAAGCCCACTTTAGTGTCTTGTTTTTAGTGAATAGAGAGGGGGAAAATGATGAGAGAAAAGCTTGGCACCGTTTCCGAAACTGTGAAAGATACTAGAATGTGAAGTATAGTTGCGTCCTTGAGGGAAAGCTAGAAATGACCTTCTAAGCTAACTGATTTAATTTCACAGCGTCTGGTCCAGTTTGGACAAATTAGACCTGCCGAATGCTGCTCAGCCGCCTAATTCCGAGACAAAGCACTGACAGACACCCAAACAGAGTCCCGATTCCTCCTGTGTAGGAAACGTTTCTTAGGAGAGTGGGTCATAATCGCAATTCTAGTACGTCTTTACTTCGGCGTCTGAGGCTGGTCTTTTTTCACAATTGCCGACGATTCTTCCTGACTGTCCCTAATTATATTCAACATTTTCGTCTGAATAGTGATGTGGCCATTAACACCATATGTTGTACTGAGGCGGCAGGTTTTCAGTCTCATTTACGCCTTAGTTGAGTTTCTATGATTGCCTCGAGTTCAATTCTCGGGTGTCCGTTCATGATTAATGGTGGCATAAATGGCCATTCGGATTTCCGTGGATCCTTTATTCGCTGACTTTTCCGTTATTTTCTTTACACCAAAGGATACCTGTTTCTGGCTGGAAGAAGACACAGCCGGTGACCGATCTCATGAAATGTGGTTCGAAAATCTGAACTGTGCTTTCGATTAGGGGGTATTATTGAAAGACAGCTGTAAGTCTGATTATCATACGACATTATCGCATAATTTTCCAGACGCACCAGGACGTTGGCTTTTGAATGCACTTCTTTTCATCCGTCTGAAAAAAAACCAGACCCTGTAAAAAGTGATGACTTAAGTAGTATGCTTCCTTGCTATTGATTTTCGGTGCCTTATGAATTCAAACATAATTTATGAAATCATTCACAAAAATATGCCTTTTGTACGCATTTGATAGAAGCTTACATCTCCAAACTTTACCTTCAAAGAAAGAGTATATTTAAGACTTGAAAGTGTGCCTTGTTTAATTTATGAGGAAATTACTGCGCGAACTTGGAGTAAATCTTTCGAAACAGGCCTTTTCAGGCACGGCCCAAAGTCTGATATGAATATTTGAGCTGAAATCCATTAACTACTGCAGAATAACCGCTTAATATTCATAAACCGCCAATAGGCAGCCAGTATTATAGGACTGTGCAATGATTTACCGTACTAACAACACAGGTATTAGCTAAAAGCCCATAGAAAACACAAGGGTAAAGCTGGGGAACCCACTGACGAGCCGAACCCCTCGCAGCTGCGTCAGGCAGCGGCATAAGATCGGCAATACACGCGTGTGTGGGCTTTTAGCTAATACCTGTGTTGCTAGTACGGTAAGTCATTGCACACTGAAAAGTGTCCAATTATGATATTTTTTAAGAACGTGTATCTGTCCGTTTATTGATGCTCCTCATAAAAAATACAACATACGTCACATCCACTATAAAGTTTGATGAGTCCCACGTCGTATCTTCTTAATTATTTAGGAGGAATGCCTGATTTTTCTTACACGAAAAGTATTCAACTTGTGGAATGAAAACTCCAGACGCTAGTGCAACAGTAGGTTGGCTCAAAATAATTCAGAAATTAAGGACCTTTTTACAAACCTAAATATACTCTTCCTTTGAGTGTACGTTTGAACAAAAAGTGATTTATTACCAAGTGAACGTAAAGAGATATTTTTGTGCCTGTTTTGCAGAAAGTGTATTTGAATTTACAGGGAACTAGAAAGTCGGCAGAACAATGCGCGCTATTTACGCAGTAACTTTTAACCCGGTGCAGTTTTTAGGTGGTCAAAAAGAAGTGCATTCAAAAGCTAACATCCCCGCATGTCTGAAATGTCATGAGATTATGTCGCAAGATAATTAGTCCAACAAGCCCTCTGAACTAATCTTTCCTAATCGAAACCGCATTTCAGAAGTTAAGTTAACATTTCATGACATCGTTCACTGTATATCGCGCAAATATTTAACACAACTACTAGGTATACAACGGTAGATGTTTGGGAGTTTTCAAATGTTTGAACTCGTGGAATCCAGGCGGGAAATTCCGGAAGGTTGTCAGAATTACATTAAGGGAAGAAATGCAAAGAACTTACGGCCATCCGCTCCTCCTCGTCACACCTACTTCCGTTCCACTGAGTCATCTTGGTGCCCTCATCGTAGATGAAGACGTCTTGGTTGGTCAACGATCTGACGCTGATGGGCACTTCAAAGACTGCGACCCTTGTTTTTGCAGCGTTCAGTTGGAAGTGCAGCAGTCTTGGTCTGTAAGCTGCAGGGTTTGCTGGGTTGAAGATATGATCCGCGGCTCCGCTTTGCACACTAAAACGGTGAAAAAGTTCCGAGATTGCAGTCATCCATCGTCCCCACCTTCATCGATATTGCCTGTTGCAACTGAAACCAGTCGCTGTATATTGTGAGCTCGGAGGCGACGACCACCGGGGATGAAACCTATCTTTTGCAGTGAACTCAAAAATGAACGCTTCCCTAGCCGAGACATACACTGGGCATACTAGTCATAGTATACGCAATCGATCGTGTTCCTCCCATTCAAGACGATGAAGGGTGTTTACAAGTGCATTCTCGTTGCACGAAGATATCCGAGTGGGGACGTGGTGTCTCGAGAGTACAACAGACGAAAGGAATTTTCATATCTCAAAAAATTAGAATATTGCTACCTAAGCGTACGAGTTTGTGCTCAAAGGCAGGTTTTAGGTCGTGGGTCTCAGTACCTACCCGAAGACTTTGAAGTAGCTCTTGAATAGCGGGGATTCATGACCCTCAATTTCTCGATGCAACACCGCACGGTTCTCGAGGGATGACATCAGCTGCATGACCTTCGGTGGCGGAGAAGTGTCTGATGTCTGCAAATTGAAAAATACAAGCGGTCGTAGAGTTTACTCGGGAGGCGTGGGTGATGCCACACTATGAGTCGGCCACATGGCTTCGCATGGGGACCAGCACTATCGTGTGGGCAGTTAGAACCGATATATGAATGCGAGAATGACCTGCGCAATACCTGCCTCGTTTTTATGTGGAATTCAAAGTTATTTTGGCAATGTAATGCCCGGGTGAAGGTCTGGGAACCAGATTGGGGGTGAGGAAGCCTTACCTGCAAATATACAGGCAACAGTTTAGTTGTAACCGTCAAACCTGTATATGCATGACTGACAGGGCTGTCTAAGGACCACGGTATCAACATATAATATACGACCATAAACGTAGGAAAACTGGACAGATATGGAAGCCCACTCAAGGAGGGAGGCTTACCGCCTGCGGTTGGCTGACGCGGCTCCTATAATGCCGCATTAGTCTGCTATCCAAAATTAGGATTTTGGTAGACAGCATTCAGCATTTTTTTGCCTGAGCGCTCATCTGGATGGGTTTTAAGCGTTTGACGTTTGAAACGTGCACTTTCTGCGGACGTCAAATTCGTCACTTGACAGTCAACATTTAGCAACATTTCCGTCATTAACATTTTACGTTTCTTTAAATTTCTACTACTTTCCTCCTGGACCCCCATTGAGGAAAATATTTAGAGAGGATCCATTGCTGGAATTCTGAAGAAGGCAAAGCAAATGTTTGTCATCCTGAGTTGGTAATATGACCTACAGGCCGCCGGGTGTATAAACAATAATTTTGGTAGATAATTTTAAAGCCGTAATCCATGGCGTTTCTAGCACAATATTATGCTTATATCATCAAAAAACAAGTCCAGGACGCCTATACGCCCATTTTTTAGTTTTTCGACCAAACACTTTGAACTAGAACACTTGGGCTTTTGTGGACACTGGATGAGCAAAGGAAAACTCGATACACTAACAAAGAAGAAGATCTCTTTTTGATCTTTATTTCCTTCTATACTGAAAAATTGTTTTTAAATTAACTAGAGGACTTAACTGGTCTTGTACATCTAACTGATTGCTCAACCCCTAAAATTACCAGTGGTTCAGAAGTCAAAATTCCTGCCAGCCCCATGCATCTTTCAAAGTGTAGCAGCTTGATAGAAGCATTCGGACATTTTAATTCGGGATTCTGAACGATTGCAAAGTTGTGTGATGACTATTCTTCTGTGATATTAAATAAATCTAAAAGGACCCGTCCTCCTTGAAAGTGGATGTTTACTCGGGGGCCACTATGGATAAACTTATAATTGGGGCGATCATGTGCAACATTTAGAATATAGAGAACGGAATGGAAAAAATAGTCGTATTAAAGCAAATTTGAACCCATTAAAAAACACACTAACACAACCTTCGCACGCTCCATGCCCATCCAGTAATGCACATTAAAGCAACTCTTCGCGTTCTTGTTTGCAGCTCGCAGTACTACGTACATTTCATTGTTGAAGAAGAACCCGTAATTTTCTTCCGGCAAGGGAACCAATGTTGTGGGGGTCTGGCAAAATAGAATCACGTGGAAAGTGGTTATTATCGAAGTTTTCCATCACTGGTCCGAAATAATTCCTAGTATGCAAAGTCGTCGACAAGTAATCTGTATTTTTAAGACTAGAAACTGCAGCCTAGTTTTAAAGGTCTTTCGAAAGTTTGAATAAGCGTTCGTCGAAGGACAATTAAATGATATAGGCTTCGGCTCTGTTAATATAAAATTATAAGAACACACCAGTATTAAACGTTATGCTGGTTGAAGCGTTTCACAAAATGATGTGTTGACCAGTTTCGTCATAAAATGTGATTTTTTCTTCATTTATTCAATAAGAACAAAAACGGCTGTGTGTTCATCATTCAGGAAAATGTTTTGTATGCATCCCCCGTGCAGACTTCGTGGGGGAAATTCAGAGCCAACTATTTTTAAACTCTCTCTCTCACTGCCCGTGGTTCCATCGGGTGGGCTTTGAACAGGCCTATATCGCCTGATTATCCACAGGAGTAATCCCAAAATATCCAAACAATTTCTTACTGCCCACCTAACCCTAGTAAACAATCGGGAGCATAATGAATAGTTTCGTCATCGCCAAGATCCGATGTCCGAACTTTGGCCTGGGACGCCTGCAATTTGCACCATGGATTTAACTCTGTCTTGGACAAAGACCCGGAAATTAGCAATCCGGGATACAAGCTCCTTCGCTTCTAATTCTACCGCAGTTCCCAATGTCTGAATCATGTGGCAATGCCACTGACCAATCGGGCCTGATTTTGGCAGCATACATCATCGACTTTTAGCAGCCCCATAAACTTACTTAGTGTTTCCGCCCTAGGAACTCTCAACCGTAGCTACTTGATCACATCTGAATTTTGACAAACGCTAATCATTCTGTTCCTATCATTTCGAGCAAGATATTTTAATCTGCTAAGCCGAACAATGGCGTATGTGCACGTACATTATTGGCTCTGGTCTAATGGATTACACGTAGGGAATCGACTGGGTGTTTTTATAAATATAAAGAAAATAATCTGTCGTCGACAAGACCTTAATTTATATACATGGTTTTGGAGTATCCTCTGGGGGAAATTTTCGGACTTCGGTAAGAAATTATAAACTGCAGTAGGCAATGCATTAGCCACAGGATGTTTAGCTTCACAAACGAAACCATATAAGACGACAGCGGAAAACTTTACCATTCTCTATCTGGTAAGTACGAAATGAGAGGAGAAGAAGAGGGAGAAGGCTTACGGCAAAGCGCCAAATTTTTAGCGTCTCTTTGTTTATGTTCTTTATGTTCGCCCATTCCGGATCAAGGCTGCCGTCCTGTGCTCCCGTAGGTTTTGCTGAAATGGCGTTTATGTTAGAAATTCGTTAAATGATACGTTTACGAAAATGGATATATGACAGACACTTTTAAAGCACAGATGCTAATTTCTACGGCAACACATAGTTGGCGCTGCTTATACACGATCCGTTACAAAGAATAAAATCAAAATTTTAGGTGCATTTTTTTGATTGGTCGATGGTACTTATTTAAAATGAGCATCGGAATATTCGCGAACTGCAAATCTTATTCGATATGATTGCTTAAGCGTGACAACTAGGGATTAATCAAATTTAACCAGTCTTTTTTCTCATTATGGAGCTCTCACTCTTCGCATCAACTCTTTCCCTTTGGGTCGGTTTTGGTTCGCCTTCCGCGATCTGTTGCGTAGCAGTTTGAATCAGTCGCAAAATTCGGACTGGCCTAAGGGCGACTAAGCCAGTTCCCATCTCTTTATAGAAGTGTCTTTCGAATAAGCTTTATTGTATCGACTGAGATAACTGACCATCTGGGGTTTTGGGGGTTCATAAAAGCGAAACGCACTGCCTAATCGGTCAAAAGCCAGCATCTGCTTGAACATAGTCATGCCGAGATCTGACTTCTGGACTTTCAAGTCCAATTAGCGGTTTTTTTCATCCGGTTCAATGCTAAAAGGCTATCATGCTGTACCATACTACAGTACTTGGCAACCCAATTCCATTAACTTATGAGAACACACGATTTCAATTTCACCTCCCTGATGCAGTATAGGACCCTCGCGAAGCGGTTGCTCTTTTTGCGGTATTTTATTCCTTGACTTCCATGCGTGCGTCGATCCCAAAGCAAGCAAGTGCTTTCCAACTGCTCGAGTTATGCATTCCAAGACTGTGCAAGGCCTGATTGTGTTTTTTGACTTTAAAAGTACTACTTTAAGCGCATTCTCAGTCAAGCACTCCTGGTATCTGCATGATGGCCTCCTGCCACTGGCCTCTGTGCTAGGAGTGAACATTGTTCAGCACGATCGACCACGATGACCAGCGTGGCCCCAGTGAGGGCTTGGCGGCATCACTGGGATCGCCCTTCATAGAAAAAAGGACAAACTTAGATGAGCACATTTATCGTCACCGACACGTGTCGGTAAAAAGGGGATAGGATTGCATCCATGGCACCATTTTCGTTTCTGTACCCCAGAGTAGATTGTTGCTTAAGTGTGAAATCTACTCTTCTTTACTGTTTCAGCTGCAGCAATCCTTCATGTTCGCTCCAGCCCTGAATGATCAGCCCTTCTTTGATTTTAACCATATAGGATGCAAAAGCCTCCCACAAAGGTGTCTTTGACGATTGGAGACGAAAATTACGCATTCGGGCAAAATTCCCGATCGCAAAACGACATTGCAGACAACGATAGAGATAGATCAACGCCACTGAAAAGACCGAGCCAATGAATATTTTCAGTCCCCTTGTTCTTCCATTAGCTTATTAAATTATTAGTTAGTGGCTACTGCAGATGGATAATCAAGAGGTGAGGTCGACGAACTCCCATGAAATTCCCCAACGAACAGACAAGTGAAATTTTATCTCTCTCACACACTTTCGAGAATGTGCCTTCTATGTGATTATAGTCTTCTAAAAATATCACAGTATCACATGTGAAATGTACAGTTAGCATCAAGAGGTTTGGGTTAAGCAGAACAGGGAAGGCAGGTCTGAGGGCGGAAGAGGCTGAGCGGTTGTCGAGTCCAGTGGGGAACGTACCAAAGACTTACCCTGTTTGCCGTAGGTGTCCGCCTGCGAGGTGACACTGGGCTGCCGACGGCTGAAGAAGGACATGTTTCACGCTGACGGCGGAACAGAAACTGGAGCAATTATAGCCCTGTGGTGAATATTAATTAGGCAGCATATGTCGGAAGGCCTAGGAGCTGAGCAGGCACCTATCAGAGCAGTCGCCTTCAAGACAGGGGCGAGAGTGAGAGCGCCTGGCGAGACGAGGGTCGACTAGCCTGTCTTTCTCTCTCCCCCAAAGGGGTCTGCGCGTGTGCAGCTGTTTTGTTTTCGGGTAATGCTCCACACGCCCTACAGGTTGGAAACACCGAAAGGGTACTTTAATTTTTTTTCCCGGTCTCTCTTCTTTCGCCAGCACAACACAACTTTCGGCACACCGGTATGAGAAGAACACTGCAATTTGATCAGGATCAAAAAATCATAATTTATGTCCCCTTGCTCAAAGAGCATCCTTATTGAAAGTGAAAATTCCACAGCCAGGGGAGCATTCTCGCAGTTAATCAAAAAATAGTAATAATCATACTACCTGCGTAATGCGACCACAGGACCCAGCGTGCTTGAGTAGCTGGTTTGCAATTATGGTGATTTTTACTGTTTCATACTGTGCGTACGAAATTGGCTGCTGTTTTGAAAAGCCTGACAGAAAGCTATTTTCTAGTGTGCCGTTTCTTTGGAAGCAGAATTCGAATACATGGGTTTAATGAGATTTATAAGGGAATACTAAATATGGCTGTTTGGACCTGTGATAGACTATCAGCGGTATTCCTGATTAACCGCGCAGAGCAAATCCCTCGGTGTGCTTCTACAACAGTACAGTTTGATTCTGGATATTTCCGCAACTCAGCACCTGATAAATCTCTGCGGAAGTTTGAAACGACATAACTGTGCTAAAGTGGTCGAACGCCAGGTAACAACACACGTCCGGTTTAGGAAGTTTTGAAAGCTAAAGTGTCGCCTTGTTTCACAGGGTTCCTTCCACTCTAACGAAAGTTTCTTTTAGGGGAATGTTGAAGACCCTTTTGTGAATCCTGAACAAAAATCAATCAAAACGCTAAGTCGATTAAAACAGGAGCAACCGTGCTGGAAGTGGAGATCTTGGAAGCGTGCCACGAATTTACGCGGTTGGCCGAAAGTCGCTGTACGACTGCATAATCATCAAGGTGACACCCATGGCCGCATTAATGCATGCAATGAACGCGGCCCTGCGAGCGTCGTTTTCTTATGCGTGGCCTCACACGAAGGTAAGAGTCGACGTTATTTTTCCGTTTCGACGCAAAATACCCGAAGGGCCGTTTGCGAGCATGGACGAAACGCCCGTAAAATCCGTGTCATGTGTCTTTTCAGATACTGGTCATACAATTAAACTGTCTGAGAATAGAAATGCTGAGCAGGCAGGGACGTGGTCTAAAAGTTGCGAGTCTGTGCTTCGTTCAGAGGATGCAGTGTGCTGGCTTCATCAAGACGCACCTTCCACTGATCTGAGTGTAAAAACTGTGAACCTCCTGCCTCGCAGTCTAGTCCCCATGCAATGGTAGCAAATTTTTAGTAGAAACGCAGGATCGTACGAGGCTTTCAAAAGTGTGGGTCCGGCCTCTGCAGTTTACCATGAACGTCTTGAGTGTTTCGTCTCTTGACGAAACTGCAGCGGTGTTTTAGGTTCCAAATTAAGATCGCACATGTTAAATGACAATTCCTTCTTTCGCAATTTCTTCCTCGAAAGGGAGCGTTTTTCAGCGAGGCATGTCTGAACAATGTACTTATAAAGTATCCTCTCAGACGTCGCAAAATACAATGAATGTCTTGTTGTCTAACCCTGTAGTGTCAAAGTGATTAAATACTGCTCGGGAACTATACTCAGAGCACGATTTTTACTTGTAACTTCGAGCGCGATGGGGACACTGACGAGTGAAGTCGTTTTCACCAGCATCATACAGATGCATGGTTTTTGAATTACACGCATCCTTCTGGCATCGAAGGCATGAGTGGGCATCATGTTTCACTAAAGTTAATCTGCCTCCATCTCTCAGCCTGTGCTGGTTCACATTTTAAGAGCTGAAATGTCGTAACTACTCAAGTGTAACAATATTTGCCTCACCTCCCTCGCGCACTGGTCTCTGTGCATTTTTTTAATATTTGGCAAAAACATGGGAATGTGGAAGAATTTCAAAAAATGCCATCCCGCAATTTCAGTTCACAATAAAAATCCCTCGGTAGTTGGACATCTTAACAAAACTGTTGAGCGAGTTCATATTCCAACTCAAAATTACGCGGTATTTATGATAGTGAGACCACAGTTGTTTTCCATATAATTTCGCAATGGATGCGGACTATGTTGGTATCTTTTTAAAGGCATAGAAGAATGTATGATTTTCCATACACGGAACGCATGCATCATGTAAACTGAATTCACTAAGCGCTAATGCAACCACTGAGCAAGCCCAGAATTACTCGGGAATTGTAAAACCTTTTAAAGACCTAATTACACTCCTCCTTCAAAGATACGATATAAAGATTACGTGATTTTCTATCAAATGAGTAAAAGAAAGGATTTTTATCCATGTTTTTATGGAATATATTTGAATTTATAAGACAGCCGAAAATCAATTAGAAAAATGCATGCTAATTAAGTAGTCATTCTTTACCGAGTAAGGCTTACACAGTCGGGTCGAAAAGATGCGCATTCGAAATTCGAGATCCTGCTGCGTCTGAAATGTTACAGGATTATGCTGCAAGATAATCAATACTGCAAATCCACCTAAGTCATCTTTCCTAATGGAAAACGCAATTCAGAATTTCGGTCGACATTTCATGAGATCAGTACGCCCTGTGAGTGTAACGGCAAGCCTTAGATGCAGGCCTTCACGCCGTGTCAGCAACTGACCCCAGTTCCATTACCATCTGATGGACAGACCTGTCTTGAGCAACGGTGCACATCCTCACCATCGGGGCCCTAAAACTCCGAACCCTCCTGATCATGACCGTAAACCATAATTCTCTGAATACTAACTCTAACATTAAGCCTAATTTTAACGGTCCCCCGCCCTTGAAATTTAGGGCAAGACGAACTGTACTACATGAAAGTCCGTATTTCTGTGTCCATCCCCGCAAAGATATGGTTTACGCCGGGGTCAATTACTCCGGGGAGCAACTGTTTTGAGGAAAAGAGCCGAACAGCCGGGAACTTTGTGGTATCACAAATTCTGATCCTCCATAATGCCACCAATGAGAATAGGACACTATTTTACAATTTTATGATAATAATAACTAAATTCAGTGTCCATTTGGAGGCATTGTCAAAAAGGCACTGCAGTGTCGTATTTTTACCCCGATGAATACCTTTAAGCCTCTAGATCAACCTAACACAGCAGCCATTAAGATGTCTTTTCATTCCTTTCTCTGTCACCTACAAATAAATATCGCCAGTCACTTACTTCTAGCGCAACTGCTCCCCGAAATAAGTGAGCCCGAACGTAAACCGGACCTTTTACCGCCCAACCCTTCTCGCTGCAATAAATCTTGCGTAACTGAACCCATCACAACGCGCTGGAAGTTGTACAGTAGGTGGGCTAACTGCTGAAATGTCAACCAAAATTCCGGAATGCGTTTTCGTTTCGAAAAGATTAATTAAGTAGGGTTCTAAAACTAGTCAGCCTGCAACATAATTCTATAATATTTCAGTTACCTCAGGGTGCCGACTGCCGAATGGACTTCCTTTCGGCTGCATACAAAAACTGTACTCTGTAAAAATGACTACTTATGTAGCATGAATTTTTCTCATCGATTTTCGATGACCCTAGAGGTCCAATTATATTTCATGGAAAACATGCATAAGATTATTTGATCTTTTACTCACTCGGTGGACAGTTATGTCTTATTCTAATTTTACTTTCGATGGCGGGGCATAACTCGACTTTAAAAAGTTTTCGAATTCCCGACTAATTTCGAAATCGCTCTACCGTCACACTAGGATTCAGGATTTCCAAACTACAAGCTGTATATTTCCGCATATAAAAAGCCCCACACTTCTCTACGGTTCTAAAGGGGGACCATATGGGGTTCATAGAATTTAGCAGTGGATTTGATCCACATTGTTAACTTTACGAGCCATATTGGTAAACATGATTTATGAACGGCCATTTCACGGAATTTAAAAGTCTCCCAATTGGAACCTTTTTCAAACCGAATTATGTCCCTCCTTCGAGAATAAAATTAAAAGAAGACGTAATTATCTACCGACTGAACAAAAGAATGAATATTTTATGCATGCTTTCCATGAAATATAATTGGACCTTTAGGGGCATCGAAAATCAATGAGAAAAATTCATGCTACATAAGTAGTCGTTTTTTACAGAGTGTGGTTTTTGCATGCAGCCGAAAGGAAGTTTGTTCGAAAGCCGACATTCTGAGTTAACTGAAATATTATCGAATTATGTTGCAGGCTGACCAGTTTTAGAACCCTACTTAATTAATCTTTTCGAAACGAAAACGCATTCCCGAATTTCGGTTGACGCTTCATGAGTTAGCCCACCTACTGTAGCTTGAAAGAATACCAACTAACAGGATAACCCGGTCATTGATGGGAGTAAGTTTGAGGTGAGTGGAAGATCAAGAGTTAAGCTGCAATGGCTACCTTTAAACGCGATCCCTGTGGCGTTCTCAGTTATGTGAGATAGGGGCCGCCTACTTGAAATCCTGACATATATGCAACGGGGACCAGCCCGTGTGTGGCACCCGCAGACAGGCCGTTTAAAACTGTCAGCCACCGCGTCCGCGCCCAGCTCCCATCGTCTTGCCATCGTCCTACCCTCAGCAGACGACGAGCGGAGAGGGACGAACGCCATCCGTTCAATCTCCACTTAGACTTTGGGTGTCCGCTACTCTTCCCTGGATCTGGAGATTGAGTTATGATCGCCATGAGAATATCCTGTTGATTTGTACAACAACAATCGGTTAAGTAGGCACTGTGCACAAGAATACGTGGATACACTTAGTTCGGGATAATATGCAGTCGTGAATCACCCGTCGTGAGAGACTCCCCTTTTTAGCTGCTAGACTCATCATATTTTATGGTTTTACTGTCTGTCGTTCGATGGGTAACTCAAAAATCTGAAGACATTTATATCATACATAATGGGATGCAGTTTTGAGAAGTAACATCGGAAAAAATATAATTCCAGTACATTTTCCGGCCTCAAAGCCCACAAGGGAGAAGTGTGCCAGGAAAAGTAGGATGTATGTATCATGTATTATTCATTGAGAAGCATAAACACACATTAACTAGATTACCAGGAGATCAGCAGTCTATTCATGGTAAAAAATAGTATTCGCAGTGAAAGAGACGGAGAAGGAAGCTGTGATCACTGGGACGAGTTTCTTATGCATATAACTTCGTGGAAAACAGATTCGTTTATCAGTCATCAGAGACTGAAAGGCACTGCGCGCAGTCTAGCCTTATTAGGGCCTTAGATGTGTGTTGTTGTTATTGGTCAACAACCTGGTCATTTGGTGTGTGGACCAGGGGATGGGGAGTGCAGCACCAAAGTGCGGGTTCGACCGTGCCGTCCACCTACAACCTCCGCGCCTCCGGTCTTCTTGGCTCTGTCTTGACACGCGGCCCAGGTGAGAGAGGAGAGAGTGCGGTAGGTGCTGTACAAGTCTGCTACCATTATAAACCGTCCCTGCTCCACCTTTCTGTGAAGCACATGGTGGACACCGTTGGAAACGACGGTTGAACTGCCGTGTGCGTGTCCAACAGCGTGTCTAGGCGTATATTGCGCATTGGTAGTCTGCAGTTTAGGTGGTCTTGAGACCGTGAGTGGGTGATCTACCACGGTTCCGGCAGTGATGCCAGATGGAGGGGTGCCGCATCCGCCTCCTACGGTTCGGTAGCCTGATTGTTAGAGAATGTCACAGGCTAGCGTACGACCCCCGCCCCATAGGTGATTCCGTCAGTTAATCGAGTAAGCGCCTGACAGCCGTGCACGTCCCAACTTTGTGACTCGGCAGCTGTCGCCTTTGCCTAGACTGAGAGCAAACTCATGGTCAGCGTCAGCGGTCCGCGCGCGCTAGTCGATGCCTGTGCGGCATTCGTTGGTCGGTTTCCCAACGGAGCTATATTCCCCGCAGCTGCATTCTGGCCAATAACTGACGCATGATTTCTTTCCCTTTGGGGACTAAGTCTTTCGAAAGTATCACTTGGTGTCAAGTAGCCGATTCTGACCTCCCAGGATTAGCCTTCTTCGACTTTCTCCATTTCAGCTTTTTTGGTGTCACGTACTCTCCTCTACGAACGTCTGAGGTCATCCTTTGTCTACAAAAGACTCCATGAAACGGTTCATTTCGTTCTCCTTGACGACTGGCCTATCACGGTTGGCATTTCTCTATTAGTAAAAAGGGCGTAAACTAACCTCTTGCTTTGCAGTTTCTGTCGGGCGCAGTGTACGCGTTGCTTCCGTTGTTTTTTTTCCCAGAACATTGTCACAAACGAATCATGGGGCTAATGGCAGACAAGGATATCTCCCATGGTGAAGCATAAGTCGGAGCAGAAAGACTAAGTTGTGTCTTCAGAAACTCACTGCCGTCCAACTCTATTATGAGAAAAGCATCATGGACACCTCGTCTGTAACTTTAGAGTTAGTGCCTATCGAAGGTCTCAGTCCAAGGCAGTATGGTATACCTCTGCCAAAATTCTTTTTCTGGCTAAAACTGAAACAAGGATTTCTAGGAGAATACATGTGCAGTTCAGACAATCCCTGATAAAAGTGGTTTTTGGCTTAAACGTGGACTCGGTCACTGGTATTTAGTAAATTACACTTTTGAGGTCAAATGTGTTCATCCAGACATCGTTTTAGGACATGTTAGAATCATGAGGGAAACTTGGTCGGAAACAGTCTCTCTATGCTTCCCTGCCTTGTGGAAACATTTTATTTACTATTAGTTGCTCAGTACGACGGAATCCTAGATCGTAGTTTCAAGACAGGAAATAGTCGACCGTCTTATGACCTTCAATCAAAAAATACCATTCTGCCAAGGGACTTACAAGGTAATTCATTTTACAAGATAGAACCATTCAAAACAGCCGCCTATTGCGAGAAACTGAGTCACTAGATGCTACTGCTAGCAAGTTATTGTATTTATCTAAATACTAAACCAGGAAACTACCTGACTGACCATCAATCAAAGTCTGTCCTAATGATCATTTTATAGTAATTACACCTCCCTCTCCCATGCGTTTTTACTCGGAGTAAAGGAACATTCAAAATTTTACTCGGAGTACTTTCTCTGCCCGACATGCCCTATGAAATAGGGCCTCCTGGCATTTCTGAGATAGGTCAACAGATATTGACCGTAATACATACGATAAAGGCAGTAGCAGTAACTCCTATACTAGAAGGCCACATGAATAATCCTAGTGTACGGAAGTTTATTTTGAAACTGAAATACTCTCTCCTCTATGTCTCAGATATGAAGAAGATGCGGTTGACATTCATGCATGAAATTTCACAAGCATATTTTTAAGAATCTGTCTGAGTGTTTATGAGCATCGTGATCCAGTTGAAAATATTTATAATATCTAGATCACTCAAGTTAGATTATTGTTTTCCAGGAAGGGAGTCGATCGTGACAAAGTTGGCGAAACATGCAAAAGTCAATGACATCGTAAAATTTCGTGCTCATGGTTATTGCATCATTATAAAATCAAGTTCCTTCACTAGTCGCGCAGCATGCCCTTCCATATGTCTGTGCTTAATTCAATGTCGATTATATACCCTTTCCGTACGGCCACCCTAGGCTATTTTCTAATTGAACCGTTGATTTTGAAAGCATGCTAGGATCGTGGACCGTGACATCATACTTTGCATATTTTACCGCCTTTGCTTGGTTCAAACCTAGATTTGTGCCTCTTTCTCAGTTCAGTTTCCATAGTTCACGGAAAAAATATGTTGCTTAAAAGGCTGGCATACTGCTCTGTGATACATGCGGTAAGATTATTTTTTGCGTTGACTTGTAATGCTGCGTAGGCGGAACATATCTAAGGAATTTTCAGTCAACACTTCCCAGATTTCGGGGCACAGTGTAGCGTATGGAACACTGTTTCGAAAAAGACTACATTGCCTTTGTTTGCGAGCGTTTAACATTTAATGTAATTATTACGCACTATGAGCGATGCGAAGGGTGCATAGGAAAGATCAAAGTCAAGGTAACAATAAAGGCGGTAATTATTGACGTCATCCACTGTCCCCTCCCCCTGCATGCGACAACAACGCACAGAGTGGGACAAATCTTGTGAATTGTGTAATTTCCAAAGAACCCCGATTGAGTAAGCGGTCGCTGACAATTTGGCACTTCATTCTCTGTCTTGGCCACCGCTGCGCGTCAGGTCGCTTCAGCGGTTGCCATCTTCTAGCTTTTTCTCCAACAGGTCGCCTATTAACGTGCTCATTTTAATAACATATCCTCAAATCTCTCCTGTATTTGGTTAGTCGTGGGGCTTCTGACTGGAATAATTCGCAGCCTCATACATACTCCCCTTTAAATAGCTTCGGGCTGAACGCGAAACATAACTGACAAGGGCGGATGGCACTGAGATGGGGATTTCTGACTTGGTTTGCTATCTGCAGACCGAAATTCCACAACTCTAGACCGGGAAGAGTTGATATTTGCGTGCGGATAACCTCAGCCCTCACGTCTCACCAACTGATTTTGGCAAACATTTAAAAAGTCACGCGTCAGTGGCGTTAACCGGTATGGCCTGAATGCAGGACAGGGGGCGGGCATTCATTTTGCCTTAAAGCCCACGCAGATGATCACATATCCACCAGAACTTACTAAACGAGAAGTAATCTCAGCATGTACAGGGGAGAGAAGAGTGAGCGTTTCCGGATCATTCTGTTTTTCTTAGCCAGCTAGACATCCCAACCACTGACCCAACTGACTTTCGTCAGATTATCACTAGAGGAACCCCATTAATTACAGCGTGTGAGGATGTCATACTTCACAGACGTCCTTCCAGCTTTGAAAACTACTGAATTTGGAAGAAGAGAAGGTCCTGAGGGGTCAGAACCAATTACCTACTTGAAGCTTTATAAAATCTCCCTATTCGGGCAAATGTGAGGGAGAGCATGTTTGAAAGCTGTGCAACTGACTGGCACCCTCCATCGCTCAGTTGATGAGGTGATTACTCATTGCCCCACCTCTCACTCCCATGTCTACCGGGTACACTGGCTACTCAGCTGGGCATCACGGGGTCTTCAGGAACCCTATCTGGAGTCATGTTTAGCGTCTAATCCGTGCTGATGAACCAAAGCATCCCTTAAAAATTGTACGCGAAATTAACAGTTGCTCTGCTGACCCTTTTGTAATTTCCTCGGAAGTCAAGGCGTGAAGTTGGCGTAAAACCCCCCGGACCAGTCTTTTCAGATCCATCCCGAAAGTTGATACAAATATTTGCGCTGACATCTATCAGCTTCTGCGACCAACAGCATAATAATCATAAGCCGGCAACAGACAGCCAGCAGTACACAAGTGTTGCATAATTCACCATAATTGCAATACGGTTAACGGTAGGACACTGGGATGGGTACTCTCGTATTACAGGGGACCTTGCGCTGAATTCCGGGGGTCAGGGCCAGGGTTAGGGTAAATGCTGAAGCTAGATGCCATCCCCACTGGGATTTAGCACAGAATCACCTGCCATACCCGGTATACGTGTTTCAGATGACTACTCATTCACTATTTGCGTACTGTTAACTGCCTGTTGGCAGCTCGTGCGGATTAAGCGGTTAGTCCGCTAATGCGGGTGGATTTTAGCCTGAATTTCGGCACTAATTTCACGCACTAACTCCTAAGAAAATTTAATAGCTCCACAGTGAAAATTGGAACATAAATTGATTACATGGGGAACGCTGAGGGACCCAATAATTTGTTGAACTAAGCGCGACTGAGTCCTGAAGCCCTACAACATCTACGAAGAGTGTGACTGGGCCTTTTGCTAATACCTATGCTGCAAGTATAGTGAGTCATTCGGAAACTGCTTTAGTGTCTTCGGTTCAACTCTCCACAGCGGTTGTTAGGTGTCTGTAATTGTCCTTGCTGGGATAATTTTGAGGCAGTTCGACAGGATGGAAGGAACGAAATTTTCTGACGCTTTATCCCTCCGATAACGGACATTAACGGTTAACAAAACGTTGAAGTGACTGTGAACACGCAGTCAAGAACGAGTCAAAGGCCACAGGTGATACAATCCGAAAGGATAGTCGGGCATATGAGTAGGCTGAGCAGAATTCTGTCAAGTAGTAGTGACATTCGATGCCTGTGCCCTAAACAGTTATTTTAATCCGGAGTGAACATGAGACCACGCTGATTGCCGTCAATTAATACATTCAATTAGTTTGTACTGCGCTAACTGAAATTTTGGAGGAAGCGTCCCAATACGAGTTCCGGTTGTGCACATGCATCGAAAGGCTCTCTGTGGGAAAGTAGCTTACTTCTAGCAACCTTCGTGATCGTGTCAGGGGAGAATGTGTGGTGACAAGTCGTTCGAGGTGAAAAGAACGTTACATTTTCGAAGCGTAAACAGGATCTTGCAGGCACTGGGGAGCAAGAAGACCAATACCGGTTTCTGACAGACTCTTGACATTATGAGGGTTGGATTGTTTTGATTTGCCAAGCAAATCAAGGCCCTCAGAATTATGCAAATCACTGTTGTCGGTCTTAACGTACACCAGTACTCAGCCTAGTTCACACCGTCTAGAATTGCATATGGGCAGCCTATATGGGATTTATTGTAGTCAAAAAATCCTTCAAACCGTCAGCTAGGCTGAGTCCGTTGGCTTTTTTGATTTATAATAGCGCATTTTCAATCACCTCTAATGTAATCCTATTATTCATACTCAGACAAGAGTAGCACTCGAGCGATACGGACTACCAAACAGTAGTTCTCCTGTTCCACCCATCATAAAATGCAGGCAAAAGTTATCTTCCTTTTCTGCATTAGAACATCATCTAGTCTAACTTAAGTCACTAAGACCAGCAGTTGTTTCTCTTTATTCATTTTAATCATTTGAACTTCCATCAGAAGGGTACGATGCAACTAAACAGACTTCTAATGCGTTTTGCACTGATTTTTAACACTTATTGTTTTGATTTTTGCATTTGTCAACACGCCATCCACATGCAACTGACAGTAGTTTTATTCTTTAGGGTAAGGTGATATTATACTAACAGCACAGGTACTAGCCAAAAGCCCATACACGCGGGTTTCGCCGATGTTTTGCCGCTGCATGGCGCAGCTGCGAGGGGTTCGGCTCGTCAGTGGGTCCGCCAGCATTCACCGTGTGTTTTCTGGTATATACTCCAATTTACAAATTGTCGATTTTTAATTTCTTCGGAAATTATCTACGACGTCGGACGTAGATCGGTTTATTCAAGGATCTATAGTCGCAGACCAAGAATTGTATACATGAATATTTGGGCCCGCTGTGGCTGATGGATTTTGACCCAAATATTCATGTATAAAATTCTCGGTGTGTGCCTATAGACCTTGAATAAACCGATCTACTCCAACTTCGTGGATAATTTCTGAGGAAATTAAAAAACGACAGTAGTTTTGTTCGACCGCAAGTTGTGATGCAAAAGAGGCGTGGGAAGATTTATTTTGCCTTTTTACCCAAGGACGTTATGCTTCCACGAGACTAATATGAATATTTACTGGAGGACGCTGCAGAAATTCACAACTCAGGTATATTTTATTATAATTGAATTTGATATGTATGATGAAGTAAATCGGTTGGTCTGAAATGCGGTTAGGTTATAGTCAGAAACATGAGATTTCAACCTACTTAACTTGAGGTTGATTTATCAATTTACAACAAGCGGACTTGTATAGAAGACCGAGTCACATTGCTACTTTTTTTAATTGAGACATAATAATGAGGATATGATCTCAGTCTTATAAGTCTTCGATTAACGGCACGCAGAAGATGTAGTATGGGGAATTAATAAAATACAGAGTGATTAATTTGACAACAAGACGACATCCGGCTTGAAAGCAGCGGGCATTCAAAAACATGATTACTTCTAGCCAGAAACATTCCCATGGAAGTTAGTATAGTTGATGAAATTTGCATAACTATTTGACCGTAGGAAAAGGACTGCGAACACCGAACTCCTAGCTTCGGTAAAAGTAAACGCACTTTAAAACCTGATAGTCTTTATCCAGAATATATTTATTCTCCCATCGATTACTTGACGGGTCGATATTCATTAAAGACGAATTGGTGTCAGTAATTTTTCATTTGCTTGAGAGAACCTGCTTGAGAACACAAATCCTTCTAGTTACAGACAGGTGACAATATGCACACGTTGCGTAATCTACCTCAAAGCCAAAGTTATTAACCTTTGTTTTGCCGGTATTCTATCGCTGCATGGCACAGTTGCGAGGCGTTCGACTCATCAGCAGTTCCAAAAAATAGGGAGTGCAGACAGTCGATTCGGTTATGATATTTGTGTACTAACGTTTTTATAGTAGCACTATAATGTTAGGATTCACTTATTGCTACTTCGCGGGATGTATCGACATCCTGGTCCTTTTAATGTCAATTGGAGGCGCATATTACTACACAGAGGAGTACAGTCAAAACATTCGCCAATAACCGTGATACTGGCAAGACTGGGGATAGATTGTGGGCAGCACACGCAGCGATGTACAGCGGAATCAACCGATTTGTGTGAATGGGCGGCTTTCTTTCGTCGCGCCAAAGTCTAGATGTTGGGTGCAAACATAAATATAAACGATAAGGCAAATGAAACCATTATCGATCAGTATAGTCATCGTGACCGCAACTGCCGCTTGAGGAAGGGTCTCCGCTTCATTGCGATTAGTCGGGTGCTCATTCGGTCTGGCGGAAAATAAATTCAATTATAAAGTTTAATCTGACATTGACGAACAACATCGCAACAATTTTTTCTGGAAAAATCAAGATGCCACACAAGTATGTCATATTCGATTTATTCTTTTGAAACAGTATAAGAAGAGGCAAGTCCGCAACAACAAAGTTCCCAAAGGGAATGTAAAATTTCTGAGGGCTAAATTAGTCCAGACCGTCATCCCAGACGTCGTTGAGCTCAAAAGACGTTTCACCTGCGCGTAGGAGAATTAGAGGTGTGTGAGGGTGATTTGTTGTCTTCAGGTATTTCTAGGAAGAGAAGTCAAGTGTTACATAAGTTCTCGCATGGCCAAGTAAAAACGCAGGTTTCTTAAGGCAAAGGCTAGGAAACACACATTCCAGTGGGAAGGCAAGAGGGTTGATTTAATGATCGAATCTCTCGTACTCCTTTCCGTCCACCCTTGCCACGTGATGACGTCTTGACTAATCAGAGGACTGTAGGTAAATATACATTTATGTTGTTGTTGATATTTACATATTGGAAAGCGGCGAAAAACACCATCGTCCCAAGGACGTAGTGGTTACTTGCACGAGAATTCGTTTAGAGCGAAGCTAACGTGTGCTGCCTCCGTGTACCGCACTCTTCTCCTTCTTACAATCTCAATGCATCAGTTGTAGCCCGGAGTCACAGCGACTGGAGGTGGATGCGGGAGAAATGTGCTATTAAGTCCAACAGTCCATCGTCAGTTCGACCTTTGTGGACGACGATGTCCGCCGTCTGCTCTACAGAACGATGGGCACGCAGGGCCCGCGACTTGCACTGTATCCACCTCACTCTTCCCTGCCCCACCAACCCAGGCCCGGTGTCGAAAGAGAATCAAGAAGACTGGCGGCAGGATCTGGCGCAGTGGCTGACAAGGCCAAACAGCCCGCCTACGCGTGCCGCATGCATGCTTGGCCCGCGCACGATGGGCAAAGAGGGCGGCTCGGGGCCAAACGGAGTGGGCGGACGCCATAGAGGCCAGGTTAAGAAGGAGCCAGTTCAATCTTATTCCGCCTCCTGAGAGGAAGACTGCTTTATTGCATTAGTTGGCAAGTTTTCAAGCCATGGCACTCAGCGCGCCCTAATAGTTTTAAAGAGCGTCTGGTTGTTTGTAGTGAGGATTAGGCATTGGATGCCGCGTAAGCTGAGTTCCCAGACTTGACCTCACCCTGCCTTCCCTCCTGCAGACACCAGCTCACTGTCCGAGCCGGTCGGTCAACTGATGTGCGGATTGGGCGTGGGTGGCTAGCGCGGCGTGAGCCCACGCGTGCCATCGGACCCCCTCATGTGTGGCCATTTTTTACGGGTGTGCAGTCCAATAACGCGTGCTGCACCCCACTTTGGCCCCCGCGTTAGCCCACCACAACCCCAACGTGGCCCGTTGTATGGAGCGAAAGTAGTCCATCTATGTGTGCCATACACTATTTGGTCCCTAGACTGCACGATAAGCATGCTTCGGATAGGTAGTGGAGTTTTGAAACTCGTATAAGCGATTGGGATCGGATCTTATTTCGTAGCCGTACCTGCCGTAGACAAGCCACAGCCAACCCCTAACCCCAACCCCTAACCCCCAACCCTAACCCCAACCTCAAGCGTTAACCCCTTAGCCCCTAACCCCTAACAGGTACGGCTACGAAATAGGATCGTGCCGCGATTGGATCGCGGAGAGCATATTAGGAAGGAAATATTACAGCCTGACTCTCAGTTCTTATTTGGGCCGTGCTATCCTGCCAGTTGGCGGCTTTCCAGACCACGACTCTTTGCACGCTGTAGGAGTTTCAGAGCGCGTTCCAAGCGAATTCACTGACCGTCGGGTCAGCATACCTCCTTCTCTTCGCCCGCCTACGCCAGTCGCCTGTCTGTGCCAAACCGACTGTGAATGTGACGCGACGCAGTGGGTAACATGACAGATGATGCCTGTCACACGCGGACGCAGATCTCACGCGATTCAGAGGTTTCCAAAGGGCCATATTAAGACGGAGTCATGGCAGTTTGATCTTCCTTTTAGAGGAAGGCGGAGTTGACTCATCAGTTGGTAGACTTCCATGCCATGACTTGTAATATGTCATAATAAAGTGAGTCGGATCCCTTAGAGAGGGGAATACATTTAATGGATTAGCACGATAAGAGATAACTCGGCGTCCGCCATGTTCTGCTTCCCAGCTCCTATGAATCAGTCAGTTGCATAGCAAAACACAAGTGCAACGACCGCCCTGCTCTGTCTGTTCAGGTCTGAGACTTTGGCTTAGCGGATTACTTAATGCTGTGTTGCGTGCAGGCAAAGACTGCTTTCAGCAATAGGTTCGGTTGGCTGGATTGCCCAGTAATTATAAAAACCACTATCAACGCCATTAATGAAACTGTTACCACCAATGACTTGGATGCAGGCCATCAGGTTATCATTACACACAGTAAGAAAATCCGAGATAAATGTGGGAAACGCTAGTTTAGTTAGCATATGGTTGCAGAGCAACCGTGCTTTATAAATACTCCCATGTCTTATGTGTTCGCTATCATTTTCTCTTGCTAATGGAGTATTACAGTGATTTTGCTCCCCTTCTGGACAAAATTATCCCCAAAACACCAAGGAAGACTACAAACTCTACACACTTGACACAGTGGACATTAAGCCTATAAACATTAAGCAAAAACGATTCCTTCGTGATCGTCTGCAAATGTCTTCTACTCAGTCATTTTGTTTCGCTTTGCTGACACCCGTCGACAAATTGCCAAGTCTCCCTCAGCGGTGTTGAGATATAACTTACTAACGACGTAGGACAAAACAGAAGGAAACATCCTAGTCCCTGTGTCTTCGTGGATACTGCCTATTTCAGACTTACCACAAAGTCAAAGGGAGTCAATGGACAATACGGCGAATATTGAAAAATGAGACTAATAAGACGGCATCGCTAAACGAGGAATTATCCCCAGTTGAAAACTAGAATTACTTTTGACTATGTGGCGATATTTATGTTTGGCAGACAGAAGTTAAGAGGTGGTTTAGTAGAAGTTTCATCTTTCGGAAAATACAGCGTCGCAGACAATGAATGAAAGTGTGTAATAATTCAAGAACCCAGACATCTAACTTACATTGGCTTCGGACCAGGCGCTAGCTCTCTCCTTCGGCGATGCTGTTGGACCAATGTAAACAAACAGACCAGTGGCCGTGTCTATGAACGTCACGTCCTCAGGGTTGATTCCGGCGCGAAGCGCCTTCCCAGAGTACACAGTCGTGAGTTTGAGTTGACCTGACTCATCCGACAACCTGGTTAGTTAAAATAAGCATGTACATTTTCTAAACTAGTGAGCATGCTAAAAGACCTGTTTAGTCAATTCAAAGAAGTAAATATATTGCAAAGATGGAATTCATTTGTTTTTAGATGTTACATCACAAGTTCGATCGAAGTGTGCTTAAAACTTCCTTATTTGGTACTTTTCATACTCAAAAAATTGCATTTGGAGTCATTTGCCCCTTACCGAATGGCCGCGGAGAGCCCCCTACTAGGCTCAAGAAGTGTAATCGCAACCTTAGGATGACTAAATGACTGAAGAGCAAATATACCTTCGTGATGACGAACGGGAGGCATACGTAAATTATGATCCTATTCCATAGCATAGATAAAATATAGTGACATTCAACATATTTAAAGTTTCCTGATAGGTAAGGTTTGGTGTCCTCATTTCCTCTCCATTTCTTTTTGTTTCTGTGAAAACGTCAAAATCACAGTCTTTCAATCACTTTTTATGTTAGGTTTGCAAACTTTAAAGAAAACCGTAATTTCTACTGATTCCTTTTCAGTAGGGGCTGGATTTTGCAAGTTGCAACGGAAATGAGGACGTTCGGGGTGCTTCTTACAGTCTACGCATATTTATTCTTGGAATCGAAAATGTTGTTGTCAGTTTTCCTCACTGACTGTGTTTGAAAAGCTCCCTCCTGTAGTTTAAACACGTGTGATAACATAAGTAGCACGATATACCATGTTTGATAGCACAGGTACCAGCTAAACGCCCAGACACGTGTTTTGCCTACATTCTGCCGTTGCATAACGCACCTGTGGGGGGTTCAGCTCACTAGTGGGTTCCCCTAGCGTTCCTCATGTGCTTTCTGGCAGATACTGCAGTTTTGAAATTGCTGTTTTCTAATTTCCTTAGAAATTAAGCGATGACTTGGAGTAACTTAGTCTATTTGAGACTTGGAGAATTATAGGCTTTCAGACTCGTTGCAAATTTCATTCTGAGTCTATAAGTTTGCGAGAAACTGATTTACTCCAAGATGGAGACTTAATTTTGAGGAAATTAAAAGGCTGTAACATGTGCTGACGTCTGTGCGCAGGTGCAGCTGATGTAATTACCGGTGGTCCACGATCGGCAACGGCTGACCGAAAAACTCGATTTCTTTTTCTTAAAGTATACTTCACAGAAACATTACATGACGACGCAGTGGGTAGGCACGATTATGACTGCCAGGCAGAGGATTCTTTACACGGATACGACTTTACAGATCTTTTGGGAACTTAAATCATTACTAGGGCAGACTTCTAAATTGTGACTGGACGTAATGATGTGCAAATACATTTGCCGCAGGGCTTGGATGGCCTTGTAGTTCGTCATTATTTTTATTAAGGTACATATGGTTTTCTCAGCCATCAATCGCTTCTGAACGATGAGAAATGCAATTAAGAAGTTACCTATGCATAGATTTCGGAAAGGAAACCTTCTTGGGACGTTGAGGAACTTCTTCATCGGAGAGTTGATTTGTGAAATCATTCTGAATCAGAAAGATGTCAAGGTTAATCTAAGTACTTTAAAGGACAAGAAAAGAGCTGTTAGAATGGCCATTTCTGCTGTGCTGCCAGCGTTATTCAGCCTAGGATCGTCAATACCTAAGGTATGGAATCAGGTTTGGTTTGTTAATTAGTCGACTTTCTACAAGTTGAGACGTGGGTTGGCTCTAGTCGGGAATATTTGGAGGCCAAGCGAGTGGCGTTTCTATTGATCCATCCTGATTGCTGCACAGGAGAGCGGTTTTCTGTTCTGTCATAAAACCCAGCCAGGAGTTCCTCTAGGCTACAATCCATGGCAGTAATTCATAAAACCATCTGTGTTTGTATCAATTTCACTGCTGTTAGGAAGGAGGAGGAGGAGAGTGCTGCCTGTTCCACGATCGTTACTGTAAATGCCCACCTTGTGTTCAACAGAATGGTGGGCTCAAGGACGGCGTCTTGCGCTCAAATTCATTTATAGTGATAATGGACTTCTGCGGCATCTACCACACTCTCTCCTCCCTCGCCTTTCTAGGCCCAAGACCCAGGAAGTGTCAAGAAGACCAGGGGCGGTTGGCGTGATGTGAACCTGAGCCTAGGCTTACAACCAAACCCCCCTGTACGACGTTCGTTAGGGTTGTCCAGCCCAATAGCGCGTGCCGTACCCTGATCTGGTTTCATGTCGGCCAACCGCAACTCCCGTGTGGCCAGTTGAAGGGAGCAAAGAGGCGACTATATAAAGGAGAACACATGAGCAAAAATGTCTGACATCGGATCTTAATTCATTTATATCACACAACATACCACTGGGAGTAGGTCTTCTTCATCGTAGAATTCAACCTGAAGCTTGCCCTGACGATTCTTCACAAGACTCTCAACATACTTCCTTGCCTTTGAAGAGGAAGAACAATAATGAAGAGGGGTCAGGTGACAACTTTCTAGAGTTGCGAAAATTCCCATAGCAGTAATCAGAAAGCGAGGTGGCAAGCATACGTACCTTTCGGTAAATTCTCGTCGGGCCAGTAAAGTTAGCTAGGAACGGCGTAAAAGTAAAACATGTCCACGATAAGAGAAATCGATAAAAGTTCTCCTTAAAACACGGGCGGGATGTGGG
>CACRXP010000002.1:118395-149365 GCA_902702965.1 Spirometra erinaceieuropaei
ATAGCAGTCACTGTCAGGGGCGGGTGAGAGCGGAAGTGCCCGGGGTCGGTGCTTATCCAAGAGAATACGGGAACACCTCCCGGCATGGCTGGTAAAAGGCGAAACGAGGAGCATAAGCAGCGCCATCCTCGCGCATATTGTCGATTCCGGACATCATGTAGACCCCAAAAAGCTTTTCGTGTGATTTATAAAGTCCCATCGAGCTAGCCTAAGCTACTAGGCCAGCGCCTGTTAGCGACAGCGGAAGCGGTCGCCATTAGGTTACGAAAGCCAATCTTATGCGCACAGAAGAACCGCGTACAGGCACCGTGCCTACAGTGGTCGAAGGTCGACTAACGCTGCAACTCTCCCCGCGCACTTCCGCTCTCACCCCGCCCCTGATACTGACTGCTACTACCCCCTCCCCCTCCTCCCCCACATTTTCACACTCCGCCTGCGTTTAAAGGAGAACTTTTATCGATTCCTCTTATCGCTGACATGTTTTACTTCTACCCCGTTCCTATCTAACTTTACTGGCCCGACGAGAATTTATCAAAAGCCATGTATGCTCGCTACCTCGTCTTCTGATAAATTTCGGTTTATTTGCTAACATCTCCTGTTGTATGTGCTCTAGCGAGGCAGACTCGGTGTAGAGTGGCTGCTGCCAACACCACTTTACTCAGTGTACTTATAAATCCGTTCAGGACGGAGTAATTAGTCCGACAGGAAAGTCACGAGAACCATCTATACCTGGGGGAGTCCTTTTACCTCTGCGAAGAAATCTTCAGTATCTTTACCAACCACTTTCTTCAAGTGTCACCCAAAGTCCCAGATACTTTTTTAAGCAGCCCAGCATGTATTCATATAATCCAGTGTTTGTCTCTTAAGAAAGGCGAATGCATTTATATATTTAAAGCTTTCGTCCTACCCTGATGCGCTCCTCCTTGTCGCAGTTAGCTCCATTCCACTGAGTGAGGAAGACTCCTCTGTCTAGGATGAAAACATCGCCCTTATCGAGTGCCTTCTTTGAGCAGGGAACTTCACGGAACTCTACCTTCTTTCCTATCAGCTTGAAATGGAGGAGGCGTGGCTTGTAGTCTTTTAACTTCTCCCTGTCGAAGGCTGATTGGAGGCCATTCCGGAAAACTCTACAATGCAGGAGGATGACCTTGAGACCTTAGGCTTTTGTCACTTGTACCGCATAGGGAGTTGGCAAGATAATAGACAAAAGTGGCAGATAAGGCCTGAAAAATCGGTAAAATGCCGTATCTGGGGACGGCAGCCGGAAGCAAAAACAGAAGCCAAACATTAATCAATTCATTTTTACAACAGACGAGCAGTCTGCATACTGTGTAACTACGGAAGATCCGATGGTCGTAAATACTGTTTACTGGAGTCCTTATGCTTGGATTTTCTCATTTTCACCTGATGTTATTCAGAAGCTAGGCAAGCAAATAGTCGGGTCATTAAATCGTCACCAGCCCTTACACACAGGTATAGTAGATAAGCTATCTCATAAAGTGTTGGCTTAAATTCCGAACCGTGCTATCATTTCCGAAAGGCTACCTAAGTAAGGTAAGTAAGTAAGAGATCACTCTACGGAATGTAATTTATGCAGGTGTTCAGCAAAGAACTCGCGTGAAAGCCGGCATCCTAACGTGATCTGAAAAATGTGACATTTTGCGGCACAATAATTGGTATTACAATACTACTTAAGTAATCATTCTGAATTGAAAGCACATTTCAGAATTTAAGTTAACATTACACGAGATGGCACATATGCAGTATGTTTGTAAGATAACAGTAGTCCAAAGAAGTCTTTACAACAAAGACTACTTTCTTTGCGACTGAGCTGTACCGGCAGTTATAGCTTCTTGATACAAGGCAAAAGTTTGGAACCCAAAATAATGCAAGGCATATTAAGGAATACATTTCAATGACCTACTTGAAATCCCTCAAGAGTTTATTTTATCCCTAACAGACATACGTATTTTCAATGGAGAAACGTCCTGCTTGTAGACGATTATACACATCCGATGTATTATTAATGAGGAAAGGCAGGTCCACACCGATATCGGATACTCTCTAATTAACGGTATTATTCAAAGACCCGTTTCCAGCAATATTATGAAGGGCTCATAACCGTCACGTGAGAACGAGTGTGTGTATTTCAAGTGATTTCGTGTAGTATTCTACCACTTGAACTTCGCAGTTTCGTCAGCATATTTTTATCTCAACTGACAGTCCGACCGTCGTACCCCACGATGTCTACCGTGTGCTCCACAGCAAAGTAGAACAGGCTCCGTGAATTGTGCATGAATTAGTTTATAGTGAGTATAGACTTGCGAAGCAGCTACCACACACCTCCTCTTCCCCCACCTGAGCTCGGTGTCAAGACAGAGTCGAAAAGGCCGGAGGCGGGAGGCGGTGCAGGTGACTAGCACGGCCGGACTCGGACTTAAGTGTACCACCACACGTCCCCACCCCCGGCCAACGACAAACATTTAACCAGGATTTTAACCATCAATAGCAGCATCACAACGGGTCAGAAGGACGAGGATGACTAGGCATTCATGCTCATGACCAGTATACCCAGCGGGAGCGCAAGCACACCTATCGGCAGGGAACCAGGTGCCAGAGAACAGCTAGCGTATACCAGGCTGCGAGGGCCATGGTTTGCTGAGCATGACATAGCAGATGCCTGCATACCTTGAGGCCCACTTTATGTTGGCTACCAGGAGTAGGATGAAATTTGCCCGTTTGCCTTTCTACATATTACACTGGCGGAACATGTGATTCAGAGACCTTGTGAACCTCTTTCAAACTTAATGAATGACTAATAAAAAAAGTTGGACCGTTAGCGGAAGTACAAGGTTCGAGTTTGAAATACAACACCCAAACATGCCAGCAACTACAGTTTGCTTACCCAAAACAGGGGAAGTAGCCTATAAACAGATCAGACTCGAAATATTCGATTTCTCGATGGATGATTGCCTTGTCGTCGAAAAGCGAGATCAGCTCGTAAAGTTTTTTGGGGGGCGCGAATCCAAATTTCTGAAATTGCAGAAAGTCTAGCAAACATCAAAGCATAGAATACATGCTTAGAAAAAACTTTGTTTAATTTTAGATTCAAGATTTGAAAAATAAGCCAAGTCAAGTAAATGGGCATAACTGCAATAGTCATGCAGTTGGAGCTCTTAAAATGGCCTGAAATATTTGAATGCGACAGTTAATTTCTTGTGGAAAACGCAAATTTAGGGAGATAAAGATTCTCAACAAAGGTTGCTCTTCTGATATTGTTATCAAAATATCAACCTACACGGAACACTTCTCGCCAATAACATAAAAGTCAGTTAGTAGCAGCTGCCGGGTTCCCATCTTCCAGAAATTTACACTTTTATAACAAGGTAGTTCATCTTTCGACCTTACGAGGACAAACCATGGCCTTAGATGTCTCAAGCACAGGGAGTTTATCTGCAGTGTAATGGGCGATCAGCACTCGCCGTACAGCCTCGGAACGGGGTTTTCGAAATTAGTTTCGGACTTGTACTTCGCTCCGTAATCACTGAACTCCAGTCAAAAGAGAGGACTGGGACGTCTGCGCCTCGACATAATTGCGAGCCGGTACTCCGGGTGGTCTGTTTAGCCATATCTGTCAGGTTTGCTCTGCATGTCCAGCACAAGTCGAACTCAGATCGCATTATGTTCGGCTTGTACTATCATTCACTTAAGTACTCTGCAGTGTACATTACATGAGTAACTCTCATTTAGGGCCTTATTTTAAATAGAGCAAAGTCAATCGAGGTTCTAGTTTACGCGACTGCAACAGTCAGCCCACAGTGCACATTTCAAATAAGTGGGGTCTTGGAAAGCCGAAATCCTATGACCCTCTCTTCGTATCAAGTAACCCTTAACTAATGAAAGATATAGACGGTCGTTTGCTAGATGCAAAAGAATTGCCAACATTTTTGATATAAATAGGCATATCACCAGAAAATTTCTCATCCGGCTTTCCAACTAGATAACTTACACGTTCACAGCTAAGATCTTGGTACAACACCATTAAGACAGCTTTCGATGTCTCCCATAGGAAGATACCTTGGCAAGATCATGCGTGTTCATGAGTAAAAGGCCGTTAATAAGAGCTACACACAGCCTCGTAATGTGATGTACAGTAAAGAGAGTTGAACAATGACAAGTGCATTAAGGCGGTCCCGACAGTCACCTCAAGATTCTTCAATCCCACCCAGTAATGGACATCAAAACACAATTTGCCACGTTTGTTGGAGGACTTGAGGACGATGTAGACCTCATCATCAAAGAAAACGCCCTGGTCTATTGGCTTCACTTTCACAGGTTTTCCGTCCTGAAACGATAAAAAAATAATGTAATTTGGCTGTTCGCATGCTTTACGATTTCATGAAGACTGTCTTATTGATAACCAACTGGCAGCTTCACACACTCCTATATATGCAAGTTACGTCCGGTAGGCTATCAGGTCCAACTGTAAGACACTTATAATGTATACCTCTGTTATCACAAAAAACCATCAGAATGTCGAGCGAGTTACTAAAATCCGAATTTCATAAATGAAAATGCAGATAAGAGCGTCTGTGTGCGGCATTTGGGCAACATTTGATTAAAATGGAAGAATGGCAGCACTTGTTAAATCTTAAACATTGCATTTAATGACATCCTGGTGGTCTGATATTTGCTTCATAACATAAGTTTGGACAGACTACCCTTCCAGTCACTGAACCAGTTGTAAAAACCGCCCTACTTTAATTTTACTCTCTATTAACTGATTTAGAAGATGGTTTTCCCAACGCACCTTGTCGACGAATTCTCGTCTGGCCTGTGGACTAGTGCAAAAGCATTTTCGTGGATCTGGTAAAAGAGAACGCCTAGCAACTCATGTATGGGAACTTCAGGCAGTAGATGGGTATGAAGTCTCGGTTAAAATGACGGTACGACACCCTGTCTGTGGTCACGCGGTGGGTCAACTTGGGCCATGGTATCTGGACTATCCGAAAGAATTTATTTTGCACGGGTAAGGCCCCACTGCTTGGGCAAATTCTAATCTCTTCCGATGCGAATAGAGGGCGCTATCGTAGGAAAGCCTGATGGCCCTGTTATGCCCACTCAGTTACCTGTGTTTGGTAAGAGGAGATGGAACAGGGCTGTTTACCTTCTTTAATTCATCTTCGCCGAGTCACGCAGGCAAATGTCCACGTATATTTCTGCTCACTTCATTTCACAAGGCCCGTGCAGGTAATAATTTGTCAAACAGATGTGCCATATTTGCTAGAAGTGACATATACGCCGTAACATCCAGGAAGGTGGAGTTTTGCATATGTAAACAGCCTTTGTTTGGTTTAGTGACGTCAGATTACTCCTGTGCTAGTTCAGGCATGTCCCTGCGTAACACAATCAATTAAGCCAGCACATTTGCCTGTGGAAGCCTGCTACTTCTCGTCCGCCGAAGATATTCCGAAGACGAAAATACGGTCAGATGTGGTTATGTAGTCCCACCTGGAGTAAACGAACCCCACCCACCTGTAATACGGGACCAGTGGAAATACGGGCCGGGGAAAACACAGGCGACGAGGTCAAGCAGTTGTATGCAAAAAACTATTGGGAATTTGCGGTTGTACCTTGAGTGGTTGAGAAATGGTTGCCCTAATCCTAACTCCAAACCCTAACCTAACTCCTAATCATAACCCCTAATTCTAGCCATTAACCCTAACCCCTGACTCAAATCCTAACAGTACTGTGTCCATCAGGTGAGACTACATAACCACATCTTACCTAAAGTACTTCATAAAACTCGCCCAAAATTTTCTTAACTGTCAAGGCTTTAAGTACTGGTTGTTGTCCAAATGTCAATAATGGTTTAATTCTTTCTTTTGTCGAGTTAGCTTGACAGATCAATGTGATTTTTGAAGGGGCACTCAAACTAATAGTAACTTTAAATTGAAGTAATACAAACCAATTTTGAAGCACAAAGAATTCTATGTTTGGAAAGCGAGACCCGGGTTTTAGTTCGACGTTTTAGTACACAGTTTTACCCCCCCAAATTTAGTAAGACCTTCACACTTTATTTGTTTATAAATTGCGTCCACCTTCAAATATATGCTTGCTGTTGCTTATGTTAAAAAACCTAGGCATTTTCAAAGTTGCCGGATATGATAAACGAACCAACCTCTAGGCGCCAGACTAGTAAGGTTTCTTCCAGAAGTACAGCAGCCTCAATCCAAGCTGGTTCATTTTCTGCGGCCTTCTCTGTAAATAGAGTAAAAAATTCAACGCGTACTTTAACTTGTTCGAGTAGACATTTTTCTGGCCAATCGATAGTTCGCATGTCGTAAAAGGTAAGCGCATCAGAGTCAGTTGTGATTACACCAGTAAGCACGGACGTCAGAAATGCCAGTAGTTTGCGTATACATAGGAGAAACCATTTCGGAAAATTCCTAAACTAACTGTCCAAATATGTTGCAAAGAAATGTCAATGCACCAAAAACCGTCGGCAGTTCTGATGCAGACTTTGTGTTATCGCTTGGCCTATCATTCATTTTATTTTCCATTTGTTAACCTGTGCAATAACTGGTAATCTGTTACTTAAATTCACATTAACCCGGCAATCTGTGAAGCACGCGAAAACAGCATATTACCTGAATGAGATTACCGCCGAAGACAAGGGGGACTGGAATAGCCATTTCTGGGCACTTCCAACGTGGCTAATATTTCCAATTGCAGCCGACCGGACAAAAAACCGCGGTTCAATGGTTAGAGGGTTGGATTTACAAACGCTTACTAACCAAAAAACGCGGATTCGGTTCTCAGGTACTCCCCAGACCTGGGGCTGCGTAAGGCCGGCTGACGGCGGCTAATAAGTCGCAAATGGCCGTCCCAGTCTCCCTTGTCTTTGCCGGAAATTTCATTCTGCCCATATTACAAGACGCCTGTGTCTAGCTGGGGGGATCTAGCTCGAACGCCAAATCACAACGGTACCAGAAGGTTCCGTAAATCAATTGGTAAACGCTCTTCCAACATATAATATTACCTTTCAAAAATGCCACCACCGAATTCTAAATTCGTTATCAGTTTGATGATTGAACACTGCGAAAGTAAAATTTGCGCATTTTGACATTCAGATGGTTACAAATTTGGACCAGAGTCACTCTATATTGCTAATGGTATGTTTCTCTGTAAGATAAAACACCCCAGTGATTAGCCAAAATATTTAAGTCCATCAATCTTCTTCCAGAAACATGAAAAACAATTATCAGAAAAAAGAAAAGTGATCTTTATGAGAAACTGTGTGCTTTCAGTTCGAGATTGTGGGAGTTGAATTAGCCATCTGAAACAGCGGATCAAAAATAAACCTCACTCAGCAAGCGCCTTCACTCCTTGTGAAAGGACACTTGGCAAAAGCATACAAGGTGCAAAGCTCAGAGAGATAAAACGTTGCATTTACTATTTCAAAACAGCCTAAATGTGCAACCATGTATCTCACTTAAGGCGTGTCAAAAATACTAGTTGCAAATGCAGATGTATTAGTAAAGAAGCATTTTATAAGAAAATATCTGTCTGGTTTTAATTTTGCCTTGCGTAAAAACAAGGCCTCTATGAAGTCATGCATTCGTTCATTCGAGCCTTGCAGAACGAAGCGCTGTCATTCCACGTTCGACGGCAACTGCTTTACTCGAAATTCAGTGAAATTCCCCTCTCAACACGCATGCCCATTTCGTCTTGAAATAAGTTCACCTTGGGGGAATAAAATCTCGAAGGCAAACCACAGTACTGGCTTTCTTGTTTTAAAGGAAAGCGAAATACGAAACGAGAAATCAAAACGAAAGTTTTGACATGTTTTTAAACAAAGACAGGTCAGTGTTAAACGCCCATTTTTCATGCTCAATGAGTGTTTCCTGACTATTTATACATCAAAAGCCTTTGAGCTCCTTGGATATATAAACAAATTTAAATTGCCATAACTACTTAACAGGAAATCAAATCTCACTTCGTTAGCTAGTAGAAAATAAACACAAATAAATGTGCGTTTTGAGGATTAGTAATAATAGCTCTATCTGGATGATCTTTTATTTGAATATTCCCGTCGTCCTACTTGAGTGCGTTAAGACTACTTACCTCTGTTAGGTGAAATTTAATCCAACTTTCACATATCTGTTGAACTTGGCCAATCTCATATTACTCGTTTGAGTTAATAGTTCCATTAAGGATAAAATATATTGGGATAACTACTTAGTTTTTTGGAGAAAAGATCCCTGGGACACGTTATTTTAGATGTGGAATATTGAAATTGTGTGAGACTTCAAGGTCTACCGAAAGCATGCCTCCTTAAATTCCTCCTGTTTTTTCGCATAGGGACACCTTACTAGTGAGTCGGCTGTATGTTAATAAAGGGTTAAACAGTCAAACTTCATAAATTATCACTCTTGTAAGCGCATGATCAGTGCTGTATTTTTGCCTCGTAACAGAGTAGTGGACAATAAGTGTATGTGTTTACAACGTCATCAGCACCAGACAGGAGACAGAAAACAACAATCGGAAAGCGTTTATCTCCGAAGATTATTTCTGCTTTCACGTAGTCCACATTGCAGTGTAAATAAGAACGCCCTTTTTCAACTGATGCATACGAAATTCTGAAGGTTACTCTCATTATTTCCAGTGGTCAGCTGATTTCCATATAAAAGACAGGTCACAAAACGCGTACTAGTAAAGCGTAAGTTTAAAAACGTTTAAGCCTCATTAAAATCGACTGGCAAACATTGGCAAGATTTCTTTTCGTTTCCAGAACACGACGTTCTCGATATTGATTAACGAATGTTGCTGTTAATATGGGAGTGTTCGTTTGTGAACAACTACTTTTGGGTAGAAAAGGTAAATGCTTTGGCTCTGTTTTTTTCATTTCTGTTGGGATGCATTTTCAGAGAGGACTAGGTTGCTCAATTTTACAAACACGGTCAAATAAGCAAGCCGTCAGGTCAGGCACAGACCTGATTGTACCTAATCCCCAGACTTCGTGGTAAAAACGATCAAAGTGAACTGGTGGCGAGTTCCATAGATGTCATTATTATTATCTTCCCCCGCGTCACTCAAAAATCTCCCTTCATGTTTTTCATCAAACCCTGCACATAGCCCATTAAGAAAACTAACTCCTTTCGATCGTAATTATAGACGACACGCGATGTTTCTTTATCTCGCAGCGACTTTACTGTTAGCCCATTTCATTGTTAGGGAGGACTCTCTCTTTTTGAAACCAGCGACATTGTTTATTAGTCAGTTGGCATGAGAATATGGACCCCCAGTATTCCAGGTGGCTTTACGCTACGTTCCAGGGGGCGGAATTAGTGTTAGTACCAGTTTTACGGCTACGCCTAGTGGTTGGACATGGAATAGGTGTCTTCCGGAAACTTACCGCAAGGCAGCCTGTAGTATGCGGGTGTATATACACTCGTGTCAGACCGAAAAGTCTCCGATATGACCGTTTTGTCCCAAAACGCCTTGCCAGCGAACAAACGAAGATTTATAAATAATGGCAACTAGGTCGACCATTGCTTCATTAGCGCTTGGTTACTGAAACACAATTCAAGCGGAATTTTCATCTTGACAGCTTCAGTGAATACTTATTAATGTGTTTTGACTCAGCCGCGGAAAACTCGGCGGCGTCGGTAGGACTCGAGCCCATGACGGCTAGGGGAAGGTTTGAGTGCAGCTAGCACTCTAGCCACCTGCGCTACAACACCCCTCTGGGAACCGTGAGTCTAATCACATGTTGGTCAACTTGACCCCCACTCTACTGCAACGCATGGATTCAATCAAATCCGCCAAAACTGGATGGCGAAAGAGGCCTCCTTTACAGAACTATTTATATTCGCTGCGCTCGCGATCATGAAACTTTTGCAAATTGCAATTCGGAGATGTCAAGTGCTCAAGAATACTAACTTGCAAAAAAGTCTTTGCAAATGAATTTCATAAATTAAACTTTTACATACGTACAAAAGCATACATGCGATGTGGAAAAAGCTAAAGGCGGGCTACCTTCTTCGGACTAACAAAATTGTCTTGGAATGCATAGCTGCAAAGTTTAGATTCCATTTGAAAATATCCAGATATATGTCTGCCCAAAAGGAGAATGTCTGCAATGAAGTAAACATATTTATTCAAGAAAAGATTCTATATGCACTTTTGACAGTGAATGTGTTAAATCGGAAGATCTGAGGCAAGCAGAATCGAACCCAAAGAAGCTTTCCACAACTCGTGGGTATAAATCGACCGACGATTTGTGCCACACTACATAAGATGACGATAAGTCAGACAGGCTGTGTCTTGGTGACCCGATTAACGGAAACCTGTGGCGAAAGTTTTGTAACGGAAGTAACTCATAGGTAAAAACTGAAGATGTGACTACCTGTAAAGCAATAAAAGGAAAGTCACTTTCTTGCAAAGTACGGCTACGTATATATAGGAATCGCAAAGGGTGGAAAAGGATGTACTACTGGAGTAGCCATTCCAGTCAGTAGGAAGTTTTCAAGCCTCCGAAAAGAAGCTTACTCAGAGCATATGAAATACCCTGGAAGAACTATGAATGATAACCGGTATGGCGACATCATTTAAGCTAGAATTTCCCAACGGAACCATGTCGAAATCCCCGTCAGTGCTTAATGGATTTGGTCGCACACTTTACACAGAATCGCTATGAGCCTAATGGTCTTGACAACATCTGCGGCATGAAACCAAAAATTTATTTATGCCAAAGCTATCGTCCACCTCTATTCAAATCATAACCAACACGCTAACTCAGTTTCAGCCTTCCAATTAGCCTTATACGTTAGGCAAAACCGGGACCTTAAAGCGCCAGGTAGTTGCCCATGCCACTCCCGAGCTCTTATGGCCATTTTTTAAAATCAGATTTTTTCAAATTAGACAGAGATTAAAATCAGCATGTCCTTTTAGTTCGAATTCAAATGCCAAGAATGTAGACGTACGTCGCTCCAGCAGATCCGCTCTCTCATCTATCGCAGCTGGTGGAGGTCCGGCCGTAGATCGCTTGAAGAGGGAGGCCATTGCTTTGTGATTAGTAACGTCCTTAGTCTCAACTGCCCCGACCCGAACTAGGTGTGAATTTTCTTCAGCAGATCGACCCACCTCCGTCTTCTTTCATCTGTGGTTGGATCTAATTCGCACTTGAGAAGATGTGTGCGTTCAGACTGCCGACGGATGAGCGCAGTTAGTTATGCGGGCTTTGGTGCGGTAGTGGCCGTTAACCTAAACCGCGGTGTACTTACTTTACTTGCATAGAAATGACAAGAAATTGCCAACCAGAAAATTTCCGCATTAGTTTAGGTAGCTGCCCAATAGCGTTTGACCGTTTTAAGTAGAAGAACTGACATGTTTGGCGGTATTCGAAAAGCTGAAATATGTAGTGAGTGTGCTATCTCGCGAAATGTTGACGGAAATGCTGAAATGTGTTTACGATTCGAAAAGATTACTTAGGTGGAGTTGCAATACTGATTGTCGTACTGCGTGATCCCAAGATACTTCAGTCACGTCAGGATGTCGGCTTTTGGACGAACTTCTATGCGATCGGCTGTGAAAACAACACTCTAAAAAATAACTACTTAGCTAATATGCATTTTTCCTATTGATTTTCGAGGCCCTTTTAAATTCATGTATACCTTCTGGAGAACATCTATAAATTTACTTTTTCTCGTACTTATCTGGTAGAAAATCACGTTTTCTTTAAATTTTATTCTTGAAGAAGGGGTATATTTTGTTTTTAAAAAGTTCATTATCTTGAAAAATTTGAAGACTGCGACATGTCCATTCATAAATCATTGTATCTTTTCACTTATTAATGCTGCTTATGAAGTAAACAATATGACCCACGTCCATTGTAAAATATTAGAAGCCTTATATAGAGCCTTTTAGTAACGTATAGAAGTTTATGATATTCTCTACACGGAATATATAGAGCTTGCGATTTGGGGACCCTGAACGGAAGTGTAACGGAGGGTTGGGTTCGCAATTATTCGGAAATCGGAAAGGTTTTTTAAGACCAAAAACAGTCCTGCCTCAGGGTCTGGGGTCTTCATATGCGGCGTAGAACGATAGGAAGTCAGTAATCGCAACTGTCTGTGAAGAAGCCAAAGGAGATTGGAATGGTTTTTTCTGACTTCTTTGACTGCACTGCTCAAATATGTCCCAGATGGCAACCGAAACCTGAGGGTATGAGTTCGATTCAATTGCCTACCGAATGTTCTTAGGTCATTAAGCTTACCGTTTGAGCTGCGAAACAACGTCCTTTTGATCTCAGTTAAAAATATCACTTATAAGTGACGTTTACTAATCTATCCTGAACAAAACTCCAGGCGGAGTGGAAGTATCTTTTTCTGCCCTGCACCCGAAAGAGGCACGCTAATTGAAATTGTATGAAAATCTAACCTTCCCCGTTTCTTTCACCACCATCCACTGTCGTTTGATCAAATAACACATTTATGAAAATACCAAATGAAGAAAAGTCAAGAGTTTATGTTTGCCTAGGTTGGAGTAATTACCAAGTGATTCATGTACTCCCCTGTTCTTCTTCGGCAGCCTAACACAGTTTTTCTCACTTTTAGAACGTTGAAGTTTTTGACCTGATAGTTTGTTTGGTCTAGAAGTAACTTCCGACTGGTTCAGGACTGTCTGGAGAGTACTTTGTGATTCATTTTGCCCACCGGAAGGTCAAGTCCGAAGGATATATGGATGTTCCACTCTCCCGTGAATCTTCGATTAAAAGCTCTCGGCGTGGTTGCATAGCCCCAAAAAATTAACAGTAGACTAATAAGAAATGGGTCATTTTAAGACCAACAAAAAGTGATCATAGAAACCATGTGTTTCTTGTGTTTAGGTTTCTAGAACTTATAAGCTCTCATCAATGGTGAAGTCAATGTATCTCTCGAAATTTAAATACGATATTAATCTCACTGATGCATCTCTGAACTTAGATCCTTCCGTGCAAGCTTTGCGCTTGAAGAGGATTGGGAATTGCTGGGGTGGCTATTCGCTGCATCAATTGTGAAGACTCACCTTATCGAGTGTATGGTAGGCAAGGGGATGGTAATTGTCAGATAACCCTATCCATCGCAGTCGGTCTGCGTGCCATATACCACCTCTTCCGATCTCATTTGATCGCAATGAGCTGAGGATCTCAAAGGCGATCATATAACGCCTAACTGACCTTATAACTGTCGCTCTGGATGGCAGCACAGCAGGCCGCAGAAACTTAACCTATTCAACAATCTTATGAACTCACGGTCAAATAAAGTAATCTAACCTGAAACATTATCCCTTGCAAAGACTGGAAAACTCGAATCAGAGCCGTTACTTCTCCTTGCCGAAGGCGCATACAGAAGTCGGCTTTCGCCAACCTAACTTTAACCCTCCAGGCTGAATTTAGTGTCTTGCAGCTTGTTAGCTGAACAGTTGTGTGCAGAGCAGTCTGGTAGTCATGTATATGAACTACTGAACTATTGTAATATTGATCAAATGAACACGTGGTCCCATTTTCATGCACATACGGCTGATCGACAGAGAGAGAGAGAGTGGTATTCTTTGAAAAGAGTTTGATGATCCCCCACTCACCTACTCTTTTAAAACGGAGACTTCCTCGGCCTGTTCAGAGGGTGCTCGACGAGCCAGCGAGTCAGAGGTGAGCATTCTAGATCCGGTTCGTTATCCAAACCCTCAATGACTCCCTGTTCTTTGTTCACGCGTTAAACACGATAAGGAGGGCCTAAGTGGCCAGGCACAATTAATTTTCTTTGGTATATCCCCATCTTAATGGGCGAATAAAGTTATGCAAGGGTAACTGGCAAACGCACGTGATCAGCTTCTCACAATCAGGTAATTCAACGAAAAAGGAAATAAGGTTGAAAATAACCAATTGCAAAGGGGACGGAGGGCGTTGGGGATTGTCTGAACTTCTAAAACAGGTGGTTCCGAGGTCCGGACAAGCAAGGGCGTCATTGAAATGTGTTTGAGTTTCGTCTCAGGCACACGATGCGGTAGGATGCTGGTTGGGGTTTGTGGAGCTCACGCCGAGCCAGAATGTGAGAGGGTTTGCACAGAAGCCTCCTATAGGCATAAATTATCGGTTGGCTAACCGCATGAGGACCGCCCGGCGGAGGAACTTGAAGTGTTTAACCTGAACTATGTAGATGGTTTGAACTGGTAGAGGGGGCGCTCACCCATCGCGCTACGGAACTCACTCGTCCCGCTGTGATTTGGGACTCTCTCGCAAGCCGAGTCGGCAGCCGTACAACGGCGCTTGATGTAGGCTGAATAGCATAACCGACCGGTCATGCTATTCTATATATGGTTCAAATTGTTTGACTGAGGTCTACACACTGTCCGTCGTCCTTCCCCACTATTATCCTTGTTACGAACAAGATTGTTATACGAGGTTTCCAGTCGACATGACGCCTGTAACCCTAAGGGACGTGCCCCTTTGTTGTAACTTCGACATTTTATTCCGAGTTGGGGACCTATTTTGTTGTCAGAACGAAGGCGTAACGATAGGATTTGCCCGTGCGCTGCTTCTATCAGACGTCTTCATGGGAAACTAGAGAAGTACCAACTTTACTCTATCACAAGCGACCCTGATTCCTATGCGAGGATATGCTGATTGTGATTACATGATAGACGATGAAATGTTTGATTGGAGAGACTTTCTGATAAGAGTGAACCGAGGTCACTCGGAGTTAAACTTCTCTCCAGAAAACGGGAGGGGAGATGACCTCCCCTTTCTGGAAGTCCTACCAAGTAGAGCGTCTACTGGAATTATTTGTAAAAAATGCGAAAATTCCCATAACAGTAATCAGAAGACGAGGTGGCGAGCATACGTAGCTTCCGATAAATTCTCGTCGGGCCAGTACAGTTATATAGGAACGGGGTAGAAGTAAAACATGTCAGCAATAAGAGAAATCGATAAAAGTTCGCCTTAAAACACAGGCGGAGTGTGGGAATGTGGGGGGAGGGTGGGGGTATAATAGCAGTCAGTGTCAGGGGCGGGGTGAGAGCGGAAGGGCGCGGAGAGTTGCAGCGTTAGTCGACCTTCGACCACTGTAGGCACGGAGCCTGAACATGGTTCTTCTGTGCGCACGAGATTGGTTTCCGCAACCTAATGGCGGCCGCTTCTGCTGTCAACAGATAGCATCGATGAGGAACTCAGAAAAATCCAGGACTTCCTTCGTGAAAACGGGTATCCTGACATGTTTATTACAAAGAACGCTGCCGAAAGACCGATCAAACCCGCCACAACGACCGCCGAAAAAAAAAATTTGCTCTTCAAAGCCCCTTTGCAAGGGGACGCTGCGAGTGAAGTCCTAAGGAGACGATGGATTAAGCTGTCTCGCGAACCTTTCCAGCAGCAAGGGTTCAAATATCATTCGCTACTAAGCCTATTTTGCGCGGAGAAGGTAAGAATAAGTTGATACCGCAAACCACCTCAATGTGCATCTATTCCTTCACTTGCTCCTGTGGAGCAGGTTATATTGATCGCACGAGGCGGCGCTTATCCAAGAGAATATGGGAACACCTCCCGGCATGGCTGGGAAAAGGCGAAACTAGGAGCATAAGCAGCGCTATTCTCGCGCATATTGTCGATTCCGGACATCATGTGGATCCAAAAGAATATTTTTGTGTGATTTATAAGGTCCCATCGAGCTACCCTAAGTTACTAGGCCAGCGCCTGCTAGCGACAGCAGAAGCGGCCGCCATTAGGTTACGAAAGCCAGTCTTATGCGCGCAGAAGAACCAAGTTCAGGCTCCGTGTCTACAGTGGTCAAAGGTCGACTAACGCTGCAACTCTCCACGCCCTTCCGCTCTCACCCCGACCCTGACACTCACTGCTATTATACCCCCAGCCCCCCCCCCCCACATCCCCACACCCCGCCTGTGTTTTAGGGAAAACTTTTATCGATTTCTCTTATTGCTGGCATGTTTTAACTCTACCCCGTTCCCATCTAACTGTACTGGCCCGACAAGAAATAATTGAAAGTCACGAATGCTCGCCACCTCGTCTTCTGATTTGTAAAAGTGTACCTAGGATGAAAACGTGGACATGGCAATGCTACTGTCCCTGCATCTTTGTTTCTTTAAAGACGCATAGGCTGCTGTCTAGTCAACGGAGTTAGGGAAATATACTCTGCGGATATGTTGAAGATCGAAGGCGCTTTTAGAAGAAACCCGTGGACGGATAGCTTTTCTAGAAAGTTGATCACAAAATATGTGAAAGAACGTCCACAAAAGTGGGACATTCTCGTGGCTGAAAAAGGAAATATTCCATAAATTGCCGTCTGGAGTAGATTTTATCAAGGCACACGTAATCAGCAGTCATGGTGAGATAAATTGTATCCGGAATTCCTTTCTTTGATTCAAATGTGAGAAAATTCTGCCTTTTCAGATTTCTTCAAACGTGCCCCTTCATCGTCGCTTATTCGGATAAACGCTTGCCTATCCAAAAGGATGAGAGAGTGTCATTCTGCTCGGTTCAACCAAGGCCCTGTAGATTTCATCTCCAGAGCGATCGTGGCTTGCCTGATTGACGGTGGCCACTGAGTTGACAAAATGTCGTTGAAACACCCAAACTTCTACGCCAAAGGTTATCTTCGGGGGCGGCGGCGAGAGCCATACGGTTAATTAACCCACTACTATATAATGCCATTGTTCAATCCTTCCAGTCATCCCTGCCCAAAGTTGAGACCCACAACTGCCTACCAAGTCGCTCTGCAGTGACAAAACAGAACCACATCTCCCGGACACCCATCCGCTCTCCTCTGACATCAAAAGTAAACCAGAATCCCTTCCCCCTATTAGGCATGTTGAGTCACCCCTAAGCCCTCTCCCTCCTCCCTTGTAATTAACTGTTTTTCAACATCCGATTCCCACCGTACAAGTCTGGTGTTAAATAATTAAAAAAATATGCGTTTGCTGATTTCAACTACTTAGATTTGATTTAAGTCTTTGCGAAGGCCTTTGTAGCCAGTTTCTTTAGTAAGCCAAGACGAAATCATAGGCCGCTGACTTTTCGCAAAAATTTGCCATTTTCCAGTTGCGTTTCGGAGCCTGAAACTTCTTCATCTGTGTTTTTGTGATGCATCCCAAGAGAAGATGTGACAGCAACTTCGTGAATATAGCAGATTTCCTGCTTGTAAACCCTCCTGAGAATGTAGCAAAATAGACTTCGAAATAGATTCGTTTTGTTTCCACTAGCTGGCATCTTCTTGACCTCCATTTTGTTTGTCCTTCCGTTGGAGAATTGCTGGGAGTGTTTCCGACGCCAGATAAATATGTGGTATAATACCTTAAATGTAACTCTGACAAATAGTTTAGATCGGTGGTAACTGCGTGTTCAACTACCACTTACAACCTTACTTTGAGAATATGACTTGAAAGGATTCTACTGCATGTTTATAAAGCCACAGCATACAGTGTGCTTCCCGAGACAACTTTTTATTTCTCCTGGGATTGCAATTTGGGCGTTGCTAAAACTTCGGGAGTATTAAGTTCATCCCTCGTAATCTACAATTACAAACTTTATCGAAATGGCTGGCCTATGGAAAACACACGCTATTTTTTATCCTTATCCTCTATTCACACGGGACCCAATGTGCCAACTTGAGTGCTTGAATGTTGAAATACTGTGCGGGTGTTAGGTAGGGAACTTGACGGTTGCTGAGCGGAGTTCCTAACAGCGATTTCCTGTTCGTGCCATCAACGGTAGGTGTTAAATGGGACAGCGCACAATTTGAGATCACGGTGTTCCGGCGGCATGACTGATACGGGGAATATGGGGGTGTCTTACGAGGGCAATTAAAGACCAAAAGCGCGACTGCATGAAAAATATGCGGAAGGGGCTTCTACGGGAGGTCTCCCGGACGTTTCCCTGATGTCACCTTCATTCACCTTGTTGAAGAGCACACCGCGGTGTCCTTATAGAAGAGTTGCTTCAGATAACTGCCAACCCTTATCCTCACGACCTTACCACCCCACTGAATTTTGACTTGCGCTAAAATTGAGGAAACCTGAGCACGTTAACCCAGTTTCGTGGACCACATGTTCGGAGCCTGTTTCAGCCGCTTGGCCTACAGTATCCTCCGAAGACATTTTGGGCAGAAGTGGTCGAATCTCATAATTGTTCAGGTCTGTAAAGGCCGGAAACCGTTGTCAGGATAAAAGCCTCGTACCTTCTTAGCTCAGTATTAAGGAGAACGCCGTAACGGTATCAGCCTAAAAATTAAAGCTCGCTAACGTCCTAGCGGATTTTGTCCTGTTTGTGACGGGGTGCCTTACAGGTTATATCGTCCATGCAGTGAGTGGCCGATCTCATGAATTTTTGGCTGAACTTCTGAGATGCGGTTTCGATTAGGAAGGACTACTTAAGTGCGGTCGCTAAACTGATTAGCTTGCGGCATAATCCTCTAATATTTCAGTCTCGGCGGGATGTCAGCTTTTGAATGCACGGATTTGCAATCTCCTGTAGTAAGCGTTCTCGGCAAAAAATGACTACTTAAGGAGCATGCATTTTTCACACTGATTTTCGATAGTCTTGCAAATTCAATTATATTTTACAGTAATCACTAACAAAAGCATGCTTTCTTTCAGTCTTTGGATAGAGAATCGCGTCCTCTCTATATTTATGCTCAAAGAAGGGGTATAATTAGGTTTTTAAACTTTCTAATTATGGGATTTTTCAAGACCGTGCAATGTCCATTCATATAGCATCGTACCTGTCCGTTTACCACTGCTCCCCACGAAATGTACAACAAAGTCCGCATCCATTAAACACTTTATGGACTCTATATGGCATCTTTTTAACGGCATAGAAGAATATGTGATTGAATTTACGCGGAACGCATGCACCTGACAGACTGAAGTCGCTGAGGGCTAATGCAACAACTAATCAGGCTCCAGCTTAATTTGGAATCATAAAACTTTATTACAACCTAGTTATACTCGGTCTTCGAGTAAAAAGTATAAAGAGGAAGCGATTCTCTATCCACCGACTAAAAGAAAGCATATTTTGATTCAGAATTTCTATAAAATATATTTGAATTTTCAAGACCATCGAAAATCAATGTAAAAAATTCATGCTACTTAAGTAGCTACTTTTTGCCAAGTACGCTTACCACAGGAGATTAAAAAGAAATGTATTTTAAAGCTGAATACTGCCGAGTTCAAAATATTATAGGATTATGGCGCAAGATAATCGGCTTTGCGACCGCGGCCAAGTAATCCTTTCTAATCGAAAACGCATCTCAGAATTTCAGCCGACATTTCATGAGATCGGCCACTCACTGTATGTACATTAGGTGTCGAAAACTGTCAATTTGTCCCAATTCGGTACAGACAGGAGATGAAAGCGCCGGTACACACAAAACTGAATACGATGTCCACTTTCTTTCCGCGACGTAGAAGTCATGTTTCAATGGTTCTGTCGTTTACCTCGCGTAGAAGGCAGGCACGTTCCCGATGGTGCTGTTATTTCCAAAGGCGAAATACAAAGTTATCGTAATCCAAATTTTCTCCGAACAACATCTATCGCAATTCAATTTTGCGTCGTCGGCATTTTTTTGAAGAGCAGTTCGCATGTAGTACCGCGACGTCAAAGTTATACCAGCTGAGTTCATGTTGCGACCAAAGTTGACATCCGTTCTGTTCAACTTGCCAGCATGCTATCTCTAAGGGAACGTCCATTCAGGACCCCCAGAGTTAGAGGAGTCACGCTGATGGGAGATGGCATGTTGGGAGGATAGGTTCACTTCGGCTTCTTGCGTTTCGAGCGCGTATTGAACGTCTCTCTGCTAGATAGACGACGTAAACCGGTATTTTCAGGCACCTTCTTAAGAACCTTCTCTGTAAACCAGTAAACAGTGCTTTCTCTAACTGATGCTTCGACACTCAGACTGCTGCCGAATTCCAGCATGGCTCAAGACTCTGTTTAACAAGAAACAATCCGAATAACCTTGAAACGCTTAGGCGTGTCATGTCTCTCTCTCGGCTAGACTTGAACAAATGGGTTTGGAGGTTGATTTTAAGGGTGATTGAGTAGTGAAGAGGACTTGCTCATAAATTTGATTATAATGGGGAACCCTGTACAGCGTCAGACTCACATTCTCTCCTCAAGGCCAGAACGAGCCAATGAAAGGACTACGGCCGAAAGAGTTTGCACTGCGTACAGTTATTAATCTAGTATAGAGTTCGAGTCCCATGAGCTTCTTCTCTTTGCTGCCTACTAAACAATCTCGCCTTCACACAACTTTACTGAGAGGGGATGCTAGTCGACCATTTTCCATTATCAGAGACCGTTAATGGGAGCGATTACCGGGGTTCCGTCAATATTCTGAGCATTTTTGTAGAACCACAAGAGGGAGCTTGGCTCCAGGTGAAGATGGACAAAGTGGCCAAACCACATGACAAGGGCATTAAGCACTACTGCCACTGTGGCAGGATGTACGCTCCTTCCTGGGCATCCCTGCATCGGAAGTGAAATAAGACTCTTGTCGCACGGAACAGAACGATGTTGTTTTTGCGTCGACTGATGAACCAGCATACATCAGGACATCGCTAGTAATACACTGACCCTATCTCATTTTCAACGGGGCTGGCTCAGTTTAGTCATTGGCAAAAACAAGGAAGAGGAAGAAGTGAGGCCGATGATGTTGCTGCTGCTGCTGCCGTTCTGTGATTTCATTCGCTATAATAGAGATGACGCGCTTTGAACTGCGGAGAGGGTTTAGAATTCGTGGCTTGGGGGGTTGCCAGCTGATAGGGTCAATCTTTCCCCCTGACTGCGAGCCAGGTTGCAATGGCTGCTTGTTAATGCGTCGTTGTAGCAACCATCAGTGATGTGATAGCTGAATGAATGGATGACTGGCACTTTTATGATACGCAATCTGCAGGGGACGTCATTAACAGCAGCCTCCGATTGCCTTGACACGGTCCTGGGACTGGTAAGTTAAGGTGTTCGTGAGGTGTGTACTACACAAGTTTTTTCCACTATAATTCAGTCCCACCTCAAGTCACCATTGGGGATGAGTGCTGGTCCTTGTACACCTTGGCTGACCTGCCAGCGTTTATTTCAATCGCAGTTCAAGTGGAACTTTTAGAAACGATGGTCGTTTAGCGAAGTAGAAAACGCTTGCATGCAACACCCTCATTCAGACCTAAACGGTCAAAATTCGGCCGAGGGATTGTGCTCGCTACCCAAACTCCCGACAGCTTCTAAGAGTACTTAACCCAAGAGAACGAGAAAAGTAGCCGGATAGTAGATCTAGTCCGACATCCTGTAGAGAAATGCCAACGGGACACCCTTAACAACACATTCACCGTAATTTCCAGGCAATATGAAGACAACGGTCTTATCCTTCTCGTCTTCTGATTAGAATCCCTTATCGGTCATTGCTGATTGTTGGGTTTCAGTATACCCCCATCTTCGAGACACACATTTTTCCCCCAAACGGGCTACGTAGTAGATGTGCTGGACCAACACGGTGGCCATATTGGACTCGGGCAGGCGTTACCGGCTTTGCGCACCGTAACAAATGCTACATGCTCGGGGTGCGGCGGCAGACGTCGCGCACACTGGGACCCCTGTCGCCTCCCCCCATTGTTTTTGCTAGTCAAAAACCTGGTCAGTTGCCGTGTGAACGCCGTATCCAGGTGGGGGAGGAGAAGAGAATGCGGTAGAGGCTGTGAGAGTCTACCATCGCTGTAAACTAAATTTTCGCACAAGTCACGTCGCTGCCCCCACACTGCTGTGGAGCATATGGTGGACATCGTCGGATGCGACGGTCTAACTGTCGGTCAGTTTCGTACGGGGGATCTGGTTTAAGTCGATCGGGCATGACCCGAAAAGAAGCAGAAGTTGCAACTCCTGTAGGACAGTGAGTGCACATTTGTCAACGGGCTGATTACTGATTGGTCAGCCTGTCTTTGTCGGGCCGAAAGTGCACGGAACCTCTCGGAGCCTTAACTGAACTGGATGCACTTTCCTCCATTGTAGCCGTCGGCCCGCATTGAGGTTCCGACTCCGACTGTCTTCCTGAGAAGCATTCACCGCTTGCACGTGCAGAAAAGTGCTTCTACAAAAATATTTGTGTGAAACTCACTCGTAGCTACAAAGTGTCTGAACTCAAGAACACACTAGATCCTTTTATGAATCCTATTTAAGGAGATTTTGACTGTATTGTTCAGGATCTGCTGATTTTGTCTGCGTCAGTGTCAAACGCACTGTTTTATTTCCAACCTCTTGATCTCCTCGTGAAGCAATGCGACAACGCATTTATACCCTGTCTACAATTAGAATGATCATTACCCATGTAAATTTATCGGACTGATAATGAGTTACCGAAAACAAATGTTTGCCAACTGACTCTTCAAACGTGGAGTATGCTGTTTGGAAGGAAGATTTGTAGTCTGAGTCCTTGTAAGACAGTCACAAGCGTCAAGAACCCATTATGGAGAGAAGCACTGAAGGGGTACCAATTTTCTGCGAAGATGCTCCGGATTAACTTTGCTAGAATAAGCATGTTTTAACTGGAAGGGGAGACAGTCGACAGATATGACAGTTTGTACAAGGCTGCGAGGTTGGACCTGTCGACATAGAAGTAGTAAGCGCAGAATGAAGCGAGAGTAGACTACAGACTTTCCTCAAAGGTATTAACACCAAACTGAGCATCGTGGAACTTTCTTATCTTTCCAAAAGGTACCTAGTTTTCCACAAGAACCCAATGAAGTGTCAAAATACAGGCCATAGATCTATTTTGCTGTGGACTCACGGTAAGGATTTTCTTGTGGAAATCTGCTGCAGTGGTATCAAAAGCAGAAAAAATGATGCATGAATTATCATACTGGCAGAACGGGTGTTGCGGTTGGGCGGATGCTCGATTACAGCACCTTCTCCAGTGGAAGATTGAAGGTCATTCTGTCGGCCGGCTTGGTAGTGTCTCACATGTGCGCAGAACTGTGATCATTAATTTAGGCGGTCACCCCAATCGGCTGCAGCCAACGAAAAGCAGAATAGCTTTTGGCCAACAGACGTTGGGGATATCCGTCGGCCCATAATTCTGCTCCTCTGAGTAGTTGTTAAGACAGCAAAATGAGAAAGAAGAATGTTAAAGAGGTTTAAAACTGCAGCATCCAAAAGCCACGACAACATGACATCAACCTCCGATCAGTCAAAGTCACACCAGAAGTTCTGCGAAGTAATTCCTACTTTTGCCATCTTGATCTGCGGTGAAGACCTATTGTAGGCTGGGGAGCATCTTTGAGGTTGCGGAACGAAGTTTATAATTCAGAGAGATCTGGCCACTGTACCAAAAAATAAGGTGCCTCGCACAACTGAAGCCTGTTTCAGCCAGGTCGCATGGTCCGCTCTATCAAGCAGCCTACTTAGGTTGTCGGAGTAAAATAGCGTGCAGGTTGCCAAGGCATGATCCCCTATAAAAATGAAGGTACATTGAGTAGCTCGTAGTATATACGGTGCAGTTATTCAGCTATCTCGGATGTAAGAACTCTGAGATAGTAAATCTCTGTAGAGATTAAGGCTTTAACGTAGATCAATCAGAATAGACGACCGGACACAGAAATAAGTAACTCCCGTATTACAGGAGGCTTGTCACAGAACTCAAGGGAGAGCACCTATTCCCGTTTCGTCCTTAGCCATAAGCCCCTGGATCTCAGCCTAAGGCCACCTATGATACGGCGGGGGGGGGGGTTATCCCCGTGCCCCACCGAATACGTCCTCTCAGGCTCAGACAGAAATCTGACATCAGTATTTCAGCCGAAATTCGTCATAATTTTGCCGGATAACCACGTTCTACTAATGAGCCGCCGACAGGCCGTCAGCGGTACACATGAGTTGCAGGATTCCTCGTACTCACAGACGCGTGCTTCGCCGATATTCTGCTTCTGCATGACCCATTCATGAGGGGTTCGGCTCCTCAGTGCGTCCCCAGCGTTCCCCCGTACCTTCAAGGTAGATGCTGCATGTTGCTCCACCACACCCTGAACTTGAGGATGCAGGCACATGAGGTTTCAGAAGACGAATATGCGATCACTGGAACAAGAAATTTATTGGCCTGACGTTTCGGATTCACGCTCTAATCCATGATCAGAGACAGTCGCAAATAAAGGTGATGGTAACACAAGGAGTGCAGTATTTACAGGACGTGGCTGCCGTGGGACCATATGCGCGCCGTAATTAACAGCTCTCGCAATCACTGCTGAGGTTTCAGTATTACGGTTAGGTTTTACAATTAGGGCTATGCCTAAGAACTACGGTTACGTTTGCGATTGCGGTTAGGGTTAGAGTTAGGGTTAAGGTTGCTGTTACGATTAACGGTTAATGTTTAAGGTTAGGGTTAGGGTTACGGTAAGGATTAGGGTTAAGGCCACCGTCCGCTTCCCCACTCCTGGCTACCAACTGCGATCTTGCCCAAGCGAATAAATACAATGATTGATATGTGACTACTGTTTTTGAACAGTCCCTAATTCATGAAGACTGTCTTAGATAAGAGATAATTGTGAAAAAAAACATTTGCACTTAATTGTTTCTTTAATCTAGGCCAGGCCTCAAGATGGTAGACAATCTAGTCGAATTAGTGTGTGCTTAATGAGAAGTTAGTAAAAGTGTGAATTACGTTCTGAGGTAGAACTTCGGAAGCTGAAGGACTTGGGCGTTTGACGGAACATTCTGCGAGCAGGTAAATAGGAAACCAATGGGTTCGCCTACTTCAGGACCCATAGCCGAGACGGTCCTACAATGGTTAGAGTCGCTGGTCTTCCTACACCACAGACCGAAATTCATGGGCTTGGTACGTGGATGATACTTTCGTCATCATTGAACGGGATCAGGTGCTAACGTTCAAAGAACGTCTCAACAACGTCTTCCCAGACATACAAGTCGCGATGAAGAAGTGATGAAACGGCCAGCCAGCCTTCCTTAATGTCCTCGTCTGCCGCAAAGATTGTTGTGGCACAAAAACCAAAGTGTTCAGGAAGGTGACGAATACGACGTAGATACTACACGTCAACAATAACCACCCAATCAGCCCCAACCACAGTAACGTAATGGCACTATGTTGGTGTGCCGAGACACACAGCAGTGAACGAAAAGACAAGATTGCAGAAATTAAGTATCTTTGACAGGCGTTCAAAGAAAATGGCCATCCACAAACTTCGTCAACCGGCGCATGTACAAACGATAAGAAAGACAAAACCGTACCGACTCCAAATTTCTGTCGAGCGACCCCGGCCTCAAAGAACGTCTCAAAGGCTGTCAGTCCCATTCTCACACCACTTGGACTTGGAGTTGCACACAGACCGGAGGCAACCATTAGGTGTCGGGTGATGAGGCCAAAGGACCCACTAACACAGCAGGAAACAACTGGTACCGTCTACCGAATCTGGTGTAGTTGCAGGCAAAGCAACTACGTTGGAGAATCTGAAAGACTGTTCCGGACGCGAATCGTCGAACACGCGGCAGCAGTGAGGAGGAGTGACGCCAACATTCAATTCGCAGCTTATTCAACGAGACTCGACCAGACATTTAAGTTCGAGAAGGCTGAAATTCTCGCGAGAGATGAAAATCGCGTGAGCCGCTCGTTGCTTGAGTCATGGTTAACGGAACCCCAGTCTATTAGCAAGTTCGATAACCTCCCCTTCCATATTTGGTGTTGATAATTCGCTCAGGCAGAGTGATTGGCCACTCGGGGAGCGCGCAGGCCGATGAGTCAGGCGGCGGGGACATCATCATGCGAACATTGGACACGGGTGATGAAATTTCAACAGTGGACGACTTGTATGCCGACCATCGAGCAATTAACGCACCAACAGTCAACAATCCTCGATGAAGGGGAGAATAGTTAATTATCATACGTATGCAGCAGCATAGCGACTGTATACTATAAATACTGCATCTTCATGTGCACGAATCACCCCTGTCTGTCACTGTCTCTGATGATGGGTTCGAGTGCGAATCCAAAGCATCAGGAGAATAAAGCTCATGTTTCAGCGATCGCTTCTATTTCCTGTATTAAGCCATTATGCCATAAAACTTACCCCCGATGGAAGTTGCAATTTTCAACGCTCAGATACAAAAAACCGGATCAGTCAACTTAAAACTTCCGAAATTTTGGCTTGAGAGAGGCAACTGAGAATCAGCCAGTAGAGCTTTTCGGTGCCAATAATTCCTGCTGCATATGCATCTTCACACTTTTAAGGTCCTTTGTTTAGAAACCTACGAAACAATTTGGCAGTGGACAGGTTATATATCCTCTTCTCTTCCATGCTTGGAAGCATCAGTTATCCCAGGTAGTCCTTGGTAAAGCTTGAAGAAATTTACCAAAAGAATTAACCGCCTATTAGATGTTTGACCCCTGTCCAGCTTGCACCCTTGCAATGTTCTTTGACGGCTTGTAAATGAGTACTACTTACATTAGATTCGATCTGTGGGTTTCTGATCAAGCTTCCCTTCCACAAGAGCACGCACTCATTTGTAGATTCTGCTCATAGTTTCGACCTTTTTTAGTGAACGAAAGTCAAAGGCGCAAAAAAACCCAATTCAAGTTGCTCTCGAGACGGAGAAGTTCCAGAATTGTTACCTTAGAGCCGGCAACTTTTCTGGCAGGATGCATTTTTCAGACACTCGCGTCTCCCGTCTCTCACCCCCCGGTTCCTCATTTGTAAGTTAAAGCTCAGATTTCTAACATGCCTACCCAGTAGCAGCAAAAAGGCGGCCGGCACGAAGATCTTAGGCCTGTATAAACGGTTTGCAGCTGAGTTGACTCCGTTTTAGACCTCCCACTCCAAGAATAGGGGGGATCGGCTGCGTAGAGATGCAGGCAACAAACCCCCGCTGACTCGGATCGAGTTCTGAAAAATACAAGTGAACTTGTTAGAGGAGGATCTCGTGACCGTGCCTCATACTGCGCAGTCTGCTTTCGGATATTGATTTTAAACAACAGGGTGGTGTCACTTACAAGTGGATGAGAACACCAAACGGAGGCTAGACCGTCCCCTCCGTTTACTTCATTTCAACGCAGACCGCTCGAATGGCGGAAGAAGATGATGCAGTGGAGGAGACTGGAGAGACGCGTATGATTTACGCCAGGGTGAGTGAAGCCGTCATCGTTTTGCTATGTTTTTAATTCAAAGAGGAAGCTCTTTTGGGCAAATGAAGACCAGTTAAAGATGTCGCTTAATAAGTCTGTTGAAGAAGACGGTTAAGAGGACATTAGAGTCTTCCAGCTTTACAGATGCTTCCACGAATACTGCGGAATAACACAAGGCAGCCGTATTGGTCGTCATTTATGCTAAAATAAAACCTCCAGCCGGCAACGAGGTAACTGACTCTCCCTGTAAGCGCATAAGAGCTAGGAGAGTCGGAGACTTCACTGAGCTTCTCCTTCGCACGCTAGTGCGGGATAGAAGTGTTACACTGATTTTGCCCAAGTCTCAACTGTCACTGAAGTAAACCTAGAGTAGCTAAAACAGCCTACAGCCTTCCATTGTGGTAGTTTTCGTTTTGCAATGCAATATATTTTAGCTTAAGAGACAATCCCTAAAAGATTCTAAATGCTTATGGAAACGCTGCATGAAGGAAGGTTATTCGCACTCCTCTACCTTGTACTTTCGACTGCCACGGCAGAGGCGTATTTTATCGCGCTGTCCAGGAGGTTGTCGTATACGGCTTCAAACTGGGCCTCAAGATCCTGAAGTTCGATCAACTGTTGACCGCCTGCGGTGGGGACAGCAGCGGCAGTGTCCGTGAGACGTTTGCAGAGCAGACCCTTGTGAACCACTTCTGTTGCCTCGAGTAGGGAAGTTGATTCGGTGCCGAGTTGCTAGGACGATATTGGCAGAGAAATGTGCATGAGGCAAAAAGGCGATGTGGACGTAGGTGAGAAATAGTGGGATCAAATCGCATGGAGACAGGGCAGGGAAAGTAGGCCTTCAACTGGCGTCAAAAATATGGGCGAGGTTTGATCCTGCAGTTCCACTTGAGCGATATCATATGGTTAGCTTTCTAAAAAAATTGGTATGTGCGAATCCGCCGACCTTATAAATATCACGTATTTGCATCTTCCCCACCACTTTAATCCAGCGATTGACTGTGCAATGGGGGAGGAATGCTTATTCGCCAGCATCGGTTACTTCCGTTATCAGTTCACCCGTGCTTCCCTCTGCGTGGTTTGAGCCCTGCCGGCTCTCTCTTCATTATCTTAATCCGGTGCATGATATAGGCAGAATGGCATTACCGACAAAGACAAGGGAGACTGGAATGGCCATTTCTGGCTTAGTAGCCGTCGTCAGCCAGTCATACCCAAGCCCGAAGTGTGGAACACCCGAGCCTCGAACTCGCGACCTGCTAGTTAGAAGTCCACGCCTCTAACCACTGCGCCACGAGCCCGTTGCTTTGTCGGTTTTAGATCGGGAATATACAATGTTAGGGGGCGCTCACCGATCGTTCATACGAAACTCACTCGTTCCGTTGTGCCTTAGGGGCTCTCTCTCAAGCCCAACCAGCAGCTGCACAGCGGCGCATGATATATAGGCAGAATGGCATTGCCGACAAAGACAAGGGAGACTGGAATGGCCATTTCTGGCTTATTAGCCGTCGTCAGCCAGTCGTACCCAAGCCCGAAGTGTGGAACACCCGAACCTCGAACTCGCGACCTGTTAGTTAGAAGACGTAGGCCGTTGACGAAAGTTGTAGGAAGTGGGTACCGAACCACTCCCTAACCATAAACACGAACACCCATCCTAAACGTTGACCCCAAGCCTTGACCCTAAGTCCGAACCCCGCTCCTAAACCCCAAATCACAGAGCTAAACCCTAGCAGCTAACTCCAAACCCTGACCCTAAAGCTTACATTCTAACCGTCTAACCTGAGCTCTAGCGTAATTGTGAATCATAATCGCAGCAGTTAACGATGCACCTCGAACTGAAAGTATTTTTAAGTAGTACCACGCCTGTTGAAATCAATAATCGTACGAAAGTTTTAATTTGTGGACCAAGCAGGACCGCGTTTCCAAACCCCACCTGTCCACTGTAGAAACGCAGAACGAAAACCCCGCATTACTATCTGGTATAGTCACTAAAAAGCACAGGTTGACTAACTTGCCATCATCAAGGGGAACTTTTGTAAAATGATTGGCTCTTATTCTCGAACTGATGCCTCTCCGTCAATCTTCAGCTCGATGAGCGAGACCGCGGTCGTGCCTGGGTGGTTCTTGCTGCCTCCTTCCTGGTTCAGCTCCTGATGGATGGCACAGTAAGCAGTTACGGCGTTCTTCTAACCAACATGCGGAACGACACCAAATTCAAAGAATTAGGCTACACGGAGGCCGAATTCAATATCCCCGGTGCTATTCAACCCTGTCTCTACATCTTTATGAGTGAGTTTTCTGTCTATGGTTAACAAGGACTCTTGACATTCACGACCTGACCACGTTCTCCAAATGTGACAAAGTGCGCACATCGCTGGATTGGCCACTCATTTGCTTTTCATTATCCTACCAAGGATAACCCTGAGTAGAATTACAACAGTCAATAAGCATCCACACCAAACTGTTCTAGACTCTCATTAATGAATCTTGCTCGACTATTTGTGTATTGCAGCCTTGTGGTGTTGTTTTAGCGAGGTTTAGAGATGCTGTTCACACTTTCAGCAAATAATTGAATCCTATGCAAATCGGGTGTTGTTCAGCAAGCCTAAGGAAACGATAAATGTCGCAATTAAGTGCTTCTTCATGGGCAACGTCGACGACAGAAAGAGACTTCTCTGAAGGAAAGCCCATTGACTTAATGCACAATGATCCAGGAGTAGTTGTTCGAGTCTCAGTCGCCATTGCTGGCTGACCATGGCAGATGTGCCAGGAATGTTATCCTACTCTCCTTTGAATCCTTCTGTAAGACTTACTGGTTGGCTTGTTTCCGGTAGGGGAGGGCTGAAGGTAGTCTGCTGATGTGCATAGCCGAGGGTGAATATCGAGTCAGGCCCTCTGACTATTAACTGGTGTGACTACTTGCCTCCCTCCGAAGTCACTTTTACAACTTATATTGCAAGTAATCTGGATCTAGTCCGACTTCTATGTGGCGTATTCTTCCTGCGTTTGGGCCATGATTTTTAAAATTATCTTCATTTAGTTCAAAAATAACACCAAATTGACATATTCGGCGTATAAATTAAGTTTATTCTAGTTCAAATTCCGTGTCTTTACTTAGTAAAACTACAGTTTTCATCATTTATGTCGTGGTTCAACTGAATCTACTACAGAAAACTACAACTAATGTCCCATGAGGAGTTACAATTGGGATGCACGAGTTTATCGATCATTTTAACAAAAACTCAGTTTCTTTATTTATCCCGTCGTCTACGGATGCCCCATTTACTTTCAACTCCCGCTATACGTCGCTTTTAGCGTTTCTAGTTTTGCATTCTGCTCCATAGCCTCGGAAAACGACCAAATTGTCGTCTCTCCTCAGTAAGTGGAGGCTATACCTGATTCGTTAACTTTCAACGCCGGCCAGTTCTTGTTGTATAATCTGCTAAACTCATGTGTCAGTGGCGAATTCGAATCCGGGGCCTTCGCAGCCTAAGATTTGTTCCATATTGGCTGATATGCTAGCAATGTCCTTTTTCAGTGATAGTTATCGGTGGGTTTGTTTCCGATAAGGAGGAGCACAATTGGCAAGTACAAGTTAATCTATCCCTTTGACAAAAACTCATTTTTTATTTATCCCCTCGTCTGCTGATGCCCCATTCACTTTCAACTCCCACTATGCGTTGACTTTAGTGTTTCCTGTTTTGCACTCTGCTTCACAACCTCGGAAACTGGCCTGAAGTACTCGGTTGTAGTACAGTTTTCGTCTCTTTTCAGTAGGTGGAGGCTATCCCTGATTCGGTAACTCACAACACCGG